>VDFB02058242.1:769645970-769792805 GCA_007258455.2 Sequoia sempervirens
AGATATGTCTGACTGACTCCTCCCCGGCAAAGAATACAAGAAGAATCGGATATTCCAACCCTATAAAATTTTGTTTGCTGCCAGTCCTTGATGTAGGACTGGCAATCTCAAGACTTTGAGCTTAAAAGAGGTTTTCGATTTCCAAATACATTGGCAGTGTACTCGGGCTTGTGATTTCTAATGGGGGTTGTGGTGGATTTAGAACAAAGAAGAATAAACATGTTTTTCAGAATTAAAGAAGGGTTCCCACTAACTCTTCTTGAAAAAGATTTGAGAGAGTTTTTGAATCTTGATCATAGTTTGGTTCACCAGGAAAGGTAAATACAACAGGCCTGGGAAGACAGTTTGAATGGTTCCCTGCATCCTAGTTTGCAAACTGAGACTAGGGCGTCTCTTGAAAAACAAGCTATTGGCGAGCACATTCAGATTGTGGCTAAGCAGGTTGCAACAGATGGTGTCACAGAGCATGCATAACTGGGAAGGATAAATATTAGGTTGCAAGGTTGCAATCAACTTATCAAGTAGGATCAAAATGTTTTTACAATACTAAATTAGCTGGAGAACAGCGTTATGCAGATAGATGGGCTATTGATCAAGTCAGAATTAAGAGCACAGTTGAAACACAAGATGGTGGACACTGGAGAATCTTAATTCAAGATGATCACTGTGTATTGCGAAGATAATCGGTTGAACTATCCAGATGATTCCTATCATATTGATTTGGTTCAGAATAAGAACATGAGATCTTTTGCTGAGTGCAAATTTGTCTGTCTAGCCAGTAATAATTTTTCTACACAGGAAAGGTTTAATGGCAAAAGCTTTGCAGGGCAGACGGGTTGCTCCCTACGATTTGACAATTCAGAAGAGAATCCAATGACTGGCACACTTTTGGAGAACCCTCCAGTGATGGCGGCAAAATGAATGGGTTCTAATGAATATTCCATCAACTTTGAACAGAAATTTGGAAGAAAGGTTGAAGAAGTGGCGGACACTAGTTTCGTTATTTAAGAGGGGCATACACAAAATGTTCAAGAGAACGAAAGTGTTCCCATTGAATGTGAAGCTGTGAGACAGCAGACTGACATGCAGGAGGACATTCAAGAGGAAGTTCTTGAATTGAATCAGATTACAAATTAATTTTCCCGCAGGGGCTAAATTAATTGTTCGACAGGGCAACACAATGCAGGGTTCTGGAAGTAACAATTGGAATGATGGAATGTTCACAGCCACCATTTCATGTTCCATTCCGGAACCTACAAAGAATCACCCCTCATCTGTTACGAATTCTGGAATTCAATCTGATTGGCCATTAAGGAATGGCATAGTGTACCATGACAATTTTTTAAATTCCCCCCCCCCCCACTATTTTGAGATGTTATGGACTAGGTAACAAAGAAGAAATATTGTTGGACATTGAGGGATCATCTTTATAGGATTCACCTATTCACATTTAGTTTAAGTTTACTTAGGCTATTTCATACTTTTGTCTCACTTCATAGGATTGAGACGTGTCTTCATAGCATTGAGACATGTGTCTTCATCACTTAAGACATCTATTGCATGCACACTTTACACTTTCTCACACACTTGTCAAGTGAGCTCACAAGTGTAGTCAATCATTGTCTTCTACCTTCTAACCTCATCTACCTTACCTATTTATGCAAGGTTTCTCATTGTATTTACACATTCTTCATTTGTATATTGATAGACATACTATTGTGCTCATATTTAGTTCACTAGGGGAAGGATGTTTCATGCTTTCAGATCTTGGCATTCTCCAACATGATGTACTTTCTTGATGAGGTTTTGTATTGACATTTTCAATTCCAACTATGTATTATGTGATGCATGTGTTGTGCTTTTATGTGTTTGGATTATTATAGTGTTTCAAGTTCATTGTTTTATCTATATTTTTTATTTGTGATGTCAACTATTAAATCCAGTTCAACCTTATGGATTATCATTGGTGATTTTTACATTTTGATGTCTAGATCATTCTAGTCATAGATTATTTCTATTGTAATTGATGTTTTGATATTAGGTGTTCACCTGAGTGTGCAAGTACATGTATTTTCAAAAAAGTTTCAAAAACCGTGAAAAATCCCAAATCCACCATTAATGATTTTGAGGAAGCCTTCAATTTGTAACTTTCAAAATTTACACAAAATCTCAAAAATCCAAGCATACCCTTAGATGCATTACATGCATAACTACATTCTTATCACATCACATGGCAAATCTAGGAAAAATTTTCCATGAGTTTGACTCATTTGTACACATTTTCAAATATAAATAAAACCTATAATAAGAATAGTATTCTACCATTATTATTATGAACTCAATCCTCTAAGAAACCTCATGGAATGGAAGTCATATGCATCCACCTATTGTGAGCATGATAATGAAGAAATTTTCATTTCAAAATTTTCTATAAACAAAGTAAATTACCTCTTCACACAAGCTACCAAAATCAAGAGATCTCTCTTTTTGGAAGAACAAAACTCCAATCAATCCTTAATCATCTTACAAGCAATTCCAATCCAAGTATAAGCAATTTCAATTCAAATCCATGCAAATCCAATCACTTATTTTCTCAAAACAAAATTCAATACAAGGAGAGAGATTTTCAAGACAAAATATAAAAGTGATAATAAAATTTCTTTTCCTTTCCTTTTATTTAAAATTCCCTAAACCTCCTCTCAGTTTTCCCTCCTTTTCACATTAGAGCTAGATAGTTAAAAAAAAGCTTTTAGGAGAAATAAACATTTTTCACAAAATACTTAAAATAAAGCTAATACATTATGGATCGATTTTAATTAATATTCTCCATTAACCTTTTCAATTATATTACAATTTTATTTTCCTTATGCAAACTATTCTATTTCCAACAAAAAATTAGATTCACTTTAATTTTCTTTTCACAAGAAGTAAAATAATGTAATAGACCCTTTCACCAAGGTACAATTAATTAAATTTCTAACTTAAAGCATATTAATTATTCCACAAGCATGACAAGCATGCATTTCAAAATAAATTTAAATGTAATATGACAACATAAAAATAACCACTTGTAAAGTGCCCATTCAATTTCTAGTTTTAGACACAACACACTAATTCTAAAATCATCACCAATTTTTATCCAAGTTTTCATAAGACTTATCTTGCAACTTGAATCAAGTGAGATAGAGGTTAAGCAAACATGCTTTACCCAATGCAGCCATCTCCAATTAACCACCATTGGGAAAACATGTACTTGCAAGATAAGTCTTATGAAAACTTGGATAAAAATTGGTGATGATTTTAGAATTAGTGTGTTGTGTCTAAAACTAGAAATTGAATGGGCACTTTACAAGTGGTTATTTTTATGTTGTCATATTACATTTAAATTTATTTTGAAATGCATGCTTGTCATGCTTGTGGAATAATTAATATGCTTTAAGTTAGAAATTTAATTAATTGTACCTTGGTGAAAGGGTCTATTACATTATTTTACTTCTTGTGAAAAGAAAATTAAAGTGAATCTAATTTTTTGTTGGAAATAGAATAGTTTGCATAAGGAAAATAAAATTGTAATATAATTGAAAAGGTTAATGGAGAATATTAATTAAAATCGATCCATAATGTATTAGCTTTATTTTAAGTATTTTGTGAAAAATGTTTATTTCTCCTAAAAGCTTTTTTTTAACTATCTAGCTCTAATGTGAAAAGGAGGGAAAACTGAGAGGAGGTTTAGGGAATTTTAAAAAAAAGGAAAGGAAAAGAAATTTTATTATCACTTTTATATTTTGTCTTGAAAATCTCTCTCCTTGTATTGAATTTTGTTTTGAGAAAATAAGTGATTGGATTTGCATGGATTTGAATTGAAATTGCTTATACTTGGATTGGAATTGCTTGTAAGATGATTAAGGATTGATTGGAGTTTTGTTCTTCCAAAAAGAGAGATCTCTTGATTTTGGTAGCTTGTGTGAAGAGGTAATTTACTTTGTTTATAGAAAATTTTGAAATGAAAATTTCTTCATTATCATGCTCACAATAGGTGGATGCATATGACTTCCATTCCATGAGGTTTCTTAGAGGATTGAGTTCATAATAATAATGGTAGAATACTATTCTTATTATAGGTTTTATTTATATTTGAAAATGTGTACAAATGAGTCAAACTCATGGAAAATTTTTCCTAGATTTGCCATGTGATGTGATAAGAATGTAGTTATGCATGTAATGCATCTAAGGGTATGCTTGGATTTTTGAGATTTTGTGTAAATTTTGAAAGTTACAAATTGAAGGCTTCCTCAAAATCATTAATGGTGGATTTGGGATTTTTCACGGTTTTTGAAACTTTTTTGAAAATGAAAACTCGAATAATTTCCATGTTATTATGTTTTATTTTGTGAGATGTGTAGTCTCCTTGTTTGAGTGTGATTATGCATCATCGGGTCAAGTTCCATGACTTTTTGCTTTGATTTTTTTGTCATGACCAAATTCTAAATTTGGTATGTTGGACAATTATAATTAAGGTATAGAGTAAAGGAGTGTCCTCCCATCACTTCCTTGAGTTTGAAAGGAGCTAATGGGTAGAGCCAAATGAGTTTAATCAAGGGAAAACACAAAATGAATAGGGATAAATAAACCACATGAATACACAAGATAACTACACCATAATTTGAATTCCTTATGATGATTTGGGCGTGGTTGTGAAGGACATGTCACAACTCCTTGAATTTGTTGAATATTATTGAGTAACCTCTTTATAGATAGGAATGTTACTCATCATTGTACATGGTTGTCATGCTATTGTCATGACACCCAATTTATGTCTCAGACCCTTGTCTTAAAGTTATATTAGATTTTGTATCTAACTTGTGTTGAGAATACTTGCATTTGTGTTGATATTGTGTTATAACCTTGTACATACATATTTTTTAGGTATATATATAATACATGTTTGGCATGTGTTTTTCCACAGTATCCTTGTTTTGTGTGACTGCAATTGGTATGCAATTGACTGTCTCTTAGGATAGAGGGTTGGCCTAAGGGTTCCACATGGGTTGGGTGGCATTGAACCACCATTGGGGACTTGTAGATCCTTCAGAGTAGTTTATTATTGTGTGAAAAACAAGAATTCCATCTCCATTGTTTTAAGTTCTCACTTTATGCAATTTAGATAAAATTTATAATTTGGGATGTTGGAGTCCTCAAATGCAAAGATGTAATTATTTTTTGCAACTCATTTGAGTTTTGTAATTTTCCACATAAGAAGTGAGGTCTCTATCTTTGATTTTAGTGTGTCTCGATATTGGTGTCAAATGTGCACATATTTTATAACATTGTTCTCATATTTTCTTTGGTAGGAAAATGATTAGAGATCAACTTAGTTTAACATTCTTGTAGAATAAACATGCATGCTAGAGTAGATGAATTATATTCTTTATTTCATTGATGTAATTGAATTGTATCTTGGTTGGTTAAAAAAAATATACTATATAGTGATTGTACCCTAGTTTCCTTATCCTCCCTATCACATGTGTGTATCCATGTGTGTCGATGTTTAGGTGTTTGTAGTCCTAGAGGTCCAATGACATGTCATGAGTGCTCCACTTGTATTACTTGTAATTTGGTTAGTGTTTTGTATTTATTTGGGATGTTGGATACTCTTATGTGAATTAGAGTCATGCCTTGTATCCAGACAACTAGTTTAGAGAGTTCTAGGTATCCTAGGGTTTCTTCTAACTCTCTAGCTCTCTTATTGGGTGATCATTATCCACCTCCTAGTAGTTGGGTGATCTCATTAGTTGTGTTGTTTGTGATTTCTTTCAAGTTAGTAACCTTATGGTTTGTCTCTTGGAGCTTGTTCAACTATTTTTGGGTTTGTAGCCTATCATAGGGTTGAGTTTTGTAAAGAATAATAATGCGAAAACTTTGATTTTGGGTCTTAAGAAGTTATTTTGGGAAAATACCTAGCTAGCACTACATCAGAATCGTAGGAGCATATTGCAGGCTTATTATAGCCTTAACCACACACAATAGTCTTGATACATTTGCACTTCTCAAAAAATTTCAAGGAAAATTTCTCAATGGAAGTTGATCTCCTTGGTTTTCTCTATCTTCCTATCATATCACTTTATCAAAAAATACCATATTGTGCATGCTATCCTCTCTTTTGTGGGATGTGTGCCTTGGAGAGAAATTGATTAGATATGAGTTCAATTGGTCTATTTGTACCTGTCAATGGTCCTACATATTGTGTATGCTTTCCTAAGTGTTTGGATGTCATTTGTGTCATTGTGGAATGGTTATGAAACAGGTGTTGCTCTCACCCTTCTCATTATGTTCCCAAGAGAACAAGATCATGGATTAGCATTTGATTATTGTTGTGGAGGTAGCTCTGTAATTTTGCATTCTCATTGTGATCCAGCTTGATCCACACATTGTGAAGTATTTTGTTTGTACCACCATTCTTTGTAGATTGGTGATGTTTTTCTTGTATCATTATACTTTTCCATGACACCTTGTGTGCATGAAAGTGTGCAATACAACATGAACAACGTGTTCATCTTGTTTCTCGTAGTCAATATCTTGGATGAAATCTTGGGGTATTATAAATTTGTGATTTAATAAAATTAAATATACACTATAAAGGACTAATCATCCAATATGCATAAGAAAAGCCATCATATTAGTACTTGCACCTATGTTTAAGAATTTAATATTTATTCTAAAATCATCAATATTGACATGAATTATACTATAAAATGTAAAATCCTCTATATAAATCAATTTAGGGAGCATGATTAGTCAGAAAGAGACCATAAAAGTATAAATCCTTTATATGCTAAAAGTGGTAGTTCAGAGATCAATAGAATTTTGGATGTGAAAATTATATAAATTTTTGTAATTTTGTTCAATTGCATTAATCATAATAAATTATGAAAATTCAAGCTTGTAGTTAATTTAGTAGTACACAAAACAACACTAGAATAATTAGAATACATATTTCTTGTGGAGGATTTGTGCATAGGGCATAATGCTAGTGCAAATTATGTTATTGTGTGTGCTTCCCCTTGTTGTCTAGGGCTCAATCAATAAGAGCAACATCTAGGGTGGTAAATTGGGTGGACGTAGTTGAAGAGGTGCAAATTGTAGAGGTAAGTTGTGAATAATGGGGCATCATTTAAGGGTGGTGTGTTGGTGGATATAGACCCATGAGACCGATATGTAGGTTATAGCAATATAGTTTTTCTTATCTTAGTTGTGTAGTTTCTCTTTGGGTGGTAAATAGATGTTTAGTGTATTTTTGACTTCTCCAGACTAGTATATGGCTATGTCTGGCCTTTTTTATAGAGTTGTATTTGGACCATGAGGTGTTATCTTTTGATTGCATGTACAATGAATTCAAGGGTAGGGGACCAATAGAATACCCTCTAAATTATCATAAAAAGAAAAACATTTTTTAAGGATACTAGGAACACCAAAAAATATAGTTTATATGAGAAATTCATGAAACTTTAAAAGTTTAAATTAAATATGCAACAAATTAAGTGAGAACCTGGTGAGAGCTTAAGGAGCGTCTCATTTTTGTAATCACCGACTATGTTTTGTACCCATCCATATAAATTATACTCGCCAAGACAAATATTACTTATTCCAAAACGTCCTTCTTGATCCGTGTTTATCCAAAATTGATAACCTTGAAATACAAGATTTCTTAGAGATAGTTCAAAAAAATTTCAGCACCTATATACAATATTTTCATGAAACATTACTATTTCTAATGTTATAATGCAAACACCAATCAATTAATGGATTCATTTTTCTTTTTCAAATAAGGATTTTATTCTTCTTAGAACAAAGATAGCCCATATTGTACCAACTAAATTACCTTACTTTCCTTTTTCCATGATCCCTTCTCACTAGGAGCAGCCAATCCTATATATGCAAAATTAGCAGGAAAGGCTTGTGAAGATATAAATCTGCAAACAATTTATTGGGGACCGATATTTTGAGTTAATATTTGAAAATATTAATCATAAACATAAATAACACATTATGAATCAATAAAAGGATTAAAACTACGATGAAAATATGGAGGGCATGCTATCATTAAACAATATTCCTAGATATGCAACCCTTAGACATTCTCAAGCAGCTATAACTCTTCTCATTTGAAAGAAAAATAATGCAAATAATTTAATATTTTTTGGTTTAGAGTAGAATTGGTAATGTTTTTCTATTATCTTACCACTATTCAAAGGTTTGATTATTGTGGGTTATCCTTATAATCTCCTCATTTGAATAAATTTAGGCCTCTTGCAGAAGTGGGGATTAGAGTCTCATACAACCAATCTTTCACTAATGAATCATTTAGTAAACTAGACCATGTATTAATGGAATTGTTTTTACTTCACCCTATGCTTATGAATTCATGCCCATAAAGCTTACATGACCCAAAGGTCATTTTATTTTAATGACTCTAAGATTATTAAACTCATAGTTGTTGTATAACAACTCAAAAAACTACTTTATATTGGTGGAAAATGAATTCTGAGGAGAAAGCATCCAAAGGGTTGTATATATATATATATATATGTGATGAAGGTAAACATCACTACATTTTAATCAAAAGTAGGTATATCTTTTGTAAAAAAATTCAAGAATTTTTTATTTATAAATTAAAAAAATCTCATCAATACATTAAAGTTTTAAGAAGATTATTTTTTATACATTTTGGAAAATTATATTAATTGGTATGGGACATAAAAATTATAGGTTTTGATACGATAGAAGATCATTTTTTTTTTCATTACAACATAATCACTAGTTATAGTAGGTGGTGAAAATTAAATCATTAGGGAATAATAAAACTACCAGTCCATCAAAAGTGATTAATTTATTATGATCTCTGTGGCATCCTATTTTGCTCTAATTCTTAGTTTTCTCTTTTTCTTACATAATTTATTAGTCTTTTTAGCTCCCTAAAGCATTTTAAATCTATGTATTTCCTTGTGAGACATGTAATTCTTCTTAGAAGCTTTGGATGCATTTCAGAGAGTTTTAGGAGATTTTATATAGTTATTTCATATGTTCCAATCTTTTCATAATAGTATAGGAAAATAAATGGTAGGAGAGGATTTTTAGTGGTATTTTTAGTTGTGAATAAATATGTTCAACCTCCTATTGCAATTTTGTGTGGCTTAGATCTTATATTATATTCCCTTTGGAGTATGTACGTGAGATTGAGCTCACATTTCAACTATCTCGTTTTACCCAAAGTGGGTTTCTATAAGATATACCCAAGTCTCCTATTTTCTTGTGGTGTTGTTTTCTCTTATTGTGAAATTCCTTGTTCATTAATGCTTACAAGTTCATTATTTAATGCTTTGTTTTTACTAAGATGAATTCCATCTATTGATGAATTTGGTGAGGTAAAACTAGACAAGTGTAAGGATCACCTGATAAAAGTTACTAATGATTTGATTGTAGTTCTTGAAATCATTGATGAATTGCTTCATTGTTGTTACATCTAAATTATAGCTTCCATCTCAACAATCACTCATATCTTTTAAGGATATATACTCAACCTTAGATTCTTGACCATGTGACCTAATAAATTTCCACATGATATGAAGAATCAACACTTCTTCCATTTTAGGGATAAATTTACCATCCAAATTGTCCTTGACTAATGGTTCTATTGAAAAAGGGAAAGTGAGTGCAAACAACAACTACAATAGGAATTGATTATGGGTAAGAGAAAATAGATATGTAACAAGAAAAAAAAAGGATTGAAAGAATATATCTAGCATTAGTACAAGAAAACATCATGTGAAGGTACTCACTAGAAAAAGTATTGGGCACACATAATGAAAATGCAAGCATAAAGAATGGAGTGTTGAGCACATATCATATAGAAGGAAGACAAAAAGTAGAAAGCATGAGGTGTTAAGTGCACAACATTGTATAGGTGGAAGATAAAGGAGGATACCAAGGGCTTCATATTACACAAGTGAATGAGTAAGGAGCACACCAAGGGTAACACATATAGATATTATCAACACTTGTAGGTTCTAACTTTCAAATTCACTCTTAAGCAACAAGTTTTAATTCCTTCCTTCTCTGAGTTTTTGAGAAACACCATAATATTCTTTCATTAAGTTTAGAAAAATCATCAAATATTGGATGTACATTCTCAAACACAAAATTTAATAGAAATCCTAGTGTACATGGAGTACCTATAAATCTTATATATTCAACACCTTAAGAAGGAGATTTTATCTTGTCTTGTAAGTCTAAATCAAACAATCAACAATGTTATTTTTCTCCTTGCTCTATATGTGAGACCTCTACTACTATAGAAAAGTTTATCCAATAATTTTTCAATTGTAAATATGTTTATAATTAATGTGGTAGGTAGTTTGAATGTCACTTGATGATAGTAATGATGTGTTGGTTTTGAATCCAACATGTTTTCTTGTTAATGCCAATAAATGCACTCTAATATAAATGCATGTGTGGTTATATATGCATACTTGGTATATGTATAATGCATGCAATGTATAAAAAATATTTATGACACATTATGGATGTATACTTTTATTCTAAAATTATATGACGGATTATTAATGGCATGCTTCAAAAAAATACACATTCAACTTTAAAATGTTCTTTGAAAATTGTTTCCTTGGAAATTCATAATGCATCTCTTGAGTTTTTGCACAAAAATGAATAAAACCAAGGTTCGACAATAGTTGATATCATTCACACTTGTGATGGATGAATCCTAGATTCTCATTTAAAAATCATATTTAATATATCTAAAGCAAACATCTTCTATCTTCTAACAACCACAAGAATTATAGATTCATGTTAGAGCATATTGCATATACATTTAATAGTTGAACTATAATCAATTTTTTTGTTTATATGCTATGTTGGGATATAATATAAGTAGCCTCTATTGGTCACAAAACTCTACCATTAGTATTAGATCTCATGAATAAATTGCCTATACTTTATTTGAGATGAATACTAATCTAGTTTTGATAAGTAGAGAGAATGATGAAGTTAATTACAAAGTCTCCTCTCATGCAAATGTAATAGTCTAATTTTGATTTATAAATATTTATGAGTATTGTATAGTCTTGAGGATATTTATTTGAATTAATTGTAAATCTTAAATTTCAATGAACTAGGAAACTATTTAACTTATGGTCCTAATTATGTATTTTAGCTAATTTATTACAATAAATGGAAGAATTAAAATTAATATTAGATTCTTGACAAAGATTCAAACAAAATAGAAAGAAAGAGGTTGAATTTGGAGTATAAGAAATAAATTCAAAATCCTCTCTCAAATTAATGATCTATGGTGTTCTATTGCAAATTAATGAGCTTAATTTTTTGTGAAATATAAGGTAAAACTAACTCTCATAGCTACTTTGAGTTCAATTGCGAGCTTAATCTTTTTTCTATAAAATTACAATAAAAATTAGTTTGTGGCACTCCAAAGGTTGTAGTGTGAGATCTAAAATAGAAACTACTCCATCAAAAAGATACATGAAAAAAATGACACAAATGAAATGAACCTCGCAATGGGAAGGGGTTTGAGTGCATAAAATTTAAAACCATTTAGAAATAAAGTAACATTCTTATCCTAGAATTTGTTAAATCATTAAACCTTCCTCTAAGATCTATAGGAGAGTAAACTAATAGAAAAAATATAGCAAAATAATATTAGCTACCAAAATTGATTATAAAACACCTTCATTATATATAATAGAGATGAAGCTAACAAAAACATGATATGTGAAAGTTAACTAAACTTGATATTACATGATAGATGGTAGAGAAAGTTCAACCTAATCTAGTATGATTACTGGATAGAGACTTAACTAAACTAACATAATAGGTGGTAAAGAGATTAATGTCATTTTTACCTTTTTCTCTTTGAACATTTAATTATTGAAATTACAAAAAAATAATGTCACTTATTTATCATAAAAAAATTGAGCACTTACTTATCTTGAACTAGTAATCTTCCAGAGATAGAACAACGTTGGTCTTCCTTTAAATAAGCAGTAGAATTGGGAAAAGAATATGGCCACATTGCTTGTTCACTAAGGCTCTACAAATATACACAATAAAAGTAAAATGATCACTATATTATTTTAAAATCTATGATATTTGAATTTAGCCAATGCTATATTTTTATAATTATAAATTATATATTATTATTTGTTAAATTCATTTAAGTGTTGTGTACCTGTTTCTTGGCATCATCCCAAAGTGTAGATGGGGTTTTAGGTTGTGGAGCTAAATTTAAGTGCACTTTAAATGGACCAAAAAATTTCTGCCAAGATTCTCCATTATCAAATATACAAGAATTGTTCCCAATGTAATGATCACTATGCAACACCTACCAAGTAATCAATAAAAAATAATGTTAGTTATATAATTAGATAATTTGACTATGTTAATACTAGGTCAATTAAAAAAAACAATTTTTTTAGAAAAGTAGTTGAACCATATAATCACCAAGGGAATAATTTTTATCAAACAACATTCAACTATTGAGGTTTGATACTCTAGGACATTTAAATGAGTTTTTCTAATTCTACTTCAATTTTTGTATTTAAATAAAACTTAAATTATAAAACTAGATAATCGTGAAATTTGTATTTTTATGTCAATTTTCATTTTTTTTGGGTTTACTTTGATGAAATAATTTAATGTAATTACATGATGACAAGTGGGATATTCAAATGTTAATTTTGATTTTTCTCTAGTATTTATCTATCTCCATTTACTTTTATTTATACACATTCTCAATATATTTGAGCTTATCCAAACCCCATTTGCACTTATTCATATATATTTTCTCTATTATTAGTTACACACTTCCATACATATAATACTTTCCTTGATGCCTCTTTCTATATCTCATACCAATCTCATGACACTCTTGATCAATCCTAAGTCACTTAAGATTGAATTTGAAATTTAGTTTTTCTAATTTAAAAATATCAATCCCTGCCCCTTTCCTACTAGCCATTGGTAATATACTTGGTAGACATTTGTGTGACTATTCATTAGATATCTTGGTATTTAAATACATTCATCTACAATGTGTATAAGCACAAAAAATTATCATTAAAGAAGGAAAAAAACATCCACATTATAAGGAGCATTCTTTGTAGAAATATTTATTGTTTTTTTATCGTCGCCCAAGGCTATAAGGGGTTGACTAAGGAGAACTTGACCCTCACAACTTAGTAACTTCCTTAAAGAATTTTTAAATACTGTTAGTCCTTACACATCATTAGATAATATCACACAAAGCTAGGTTACAAAAGCTTGTAAATTTCTAGATCGAATTTGTGCCTTAAAGATTAGTTCCATGCTATTGAGGTTATTGTAGTTACAAGATAGTCTACGAATCAAGGCCATTAATTTTTTATTATAGTAAATTTATTAATATACACATCTTCAACATTTGTATCCCATCATCAATTTGATAGCTAAGTACACTTATGCCCCTCATTTTATTTTACTAGTACATATCTCAAGTTATGCATTCCTAACTCCTTAATTAAAAACATTGTATATTTAATTATGCCTATATTTATGTATAAGGGATTCCATTCCTTACATTTTTGTCAATTCGACAATTACTTAGGAAACCTAATTTACCCCTAGAATTTGTTTTGTTATCATTAGGAATTTAATTTTTATTGCTTTATCAAATTTTTAGATTTAATTAGGGTTTCATTACCCTCTCATATTTGTACTTCATATGTTTTTTTAGGTTTATATGGTTTATTCACATAGCCTATCTTTTACACACCCTATTCACCCTTGTTGTAGTCTTTAGAATTTACATTTCATATTTTTTTCATATTTGATTAATAACTAATTTTAAAAAAATAATGTTGTTGTTCAGTTTTGCACACACGCCCCACTTGGGGTAGGGACCCCCTCTTTTCGTGATGTCTTTTGACCTTTGGTTTTATGAGATTTGTCTTTTTAAGGTCTTGAGATGTTGGTCTTACTGGTTTTGGTCTTGCCCTAGGGTTTGAATTCTTTAGAATTGGCTTTTAGTGAAAATCCGGGTTTTGACCTGAATCCGGGATTTTTCGGCTCCGACGGATTCTCCCGGGCATTGGTTCATTGTCTGTTCATTGCTGTATTTTCCGAATCCGGGTTTCTGCTTGACTCCGGGATTTTCTGGTTTTGGCGGATTTTCCTGGACTGCGCCAAAATCCCGAACTTCGTTAAAATCCCGGTTTCTGCTATATCCGCAGAATTCGCGTTCATCCGGATTTTCCGCGTATCTTGGGATTTTCCGAAATTCTGTCCTGGGCTTGGGTTTCTGGATTTTCTGACATGTCTTGTCGTTCATTAATGCTTGAAGTACCTTTGCTCAAACGCGAATATGGAGGGATTAATGACTTTTAGACGTCATTTAGACTTCATTATTCAGTTGTTTGCTGCTTTGGCGTCTGAGTGCGTTCTCCATTTGAGCTTTGATCATTGATCTTGAGCTGCTTGCGTGTGGATTGGTGGGGCGTAGATTAAGGTTTTCGTTGCTAAGGCATACTCATTTTGCAGTTGCTTCTTCGAGTTCGAGTTTCATCTGGACTAATCCATGGTGGGTTATCATTGGCCCTTTCATTTGTTTGCATGATGATTGAACTATTCTATGTTGATTGGTGGCTATCCTAGGTCGGCCTTTGCTTGGTTACGATTTTGTATTTATCGAATTGGGGTTTGACCCATCTTTTCGTGAAACCTCATCACCCGTGCCATGTGTGCTTGTATTTATCCATTAGATGATAGGTGCGTCCATTTGGAAGGTGTTCTGGGTCAGATTTTTGCCCTCTAAGTGTGTAATTTGTTGTATTGTGCGAGGTTAGGGTTTTTTCGGTGCTCGGACCAGATTAATGAATTTGTTATGATTTGTCTATCTTGCGCCTGTATTAAGCCAGTTCCATACTTTGTGAGGACTCAGAATGCTTTAGATTCATCCTTCGGGATAGTGTTCCAAACCTTGAGCCTACCCTGGTTTTCATGGCGAAGGGTTTATTCTTCAAAATTAGGGCATCATCATTTCGCCATGAAGTTTAGTCATTCGAGGTCTTTTGAAATTTAATTTCAAGCGTATTCCGAATCTTGTTGGTTGGCGTCGATTTTAAAATAATTTGAATCCCAATTAGCAAGGTTTTACATGATCATTCAGTCGCTGGTCTGCGTGTTGTCATTCGTCGGGTTTCCGAGGTGTCCGCGGAATTTCTGCGCACCCAGATTTTCCCGGTTTTGGCCAATTCCGTGGGGTATAGCGAATTCCAGAATATTTGAACTATCCGCGAAAATCCTTCCTGTCCGGACTTTTCTGGTTTTCCTGTCTGGTTTTATTTCTTTCGATTTCCCGAAGATAGGATTAATGGAGTAAATGCTAAATGCTGATTTCTTGTTGCTAATGAATGAATTCCATGATAATCTCATAATGTTTTGTTCGTGCTAACGATTTATTTGGCGCATGGTGTCTTGGCAACAAGAATCCGTCTGGGTCAGATTTCTCCGAATTCCGCCCCGACTGGATTTTCCCGGTTTACCTTATTTTTCGGATTGCTTTATTTTTTCTGATTTTCAAGGATTGGTGATTTGTGATGGATTTCAATGGATTTATATGATTTTGTGCTAACCTTTGGATTGGAATATGCATGATAATTGGATACTCATGACATTCTTTTGTGAGTGCAGGCTGAATCAAGCAAGGCTGCAGCAGGGAAATCTAAGGGTGACACAGAGGGGTCCTCTATTTCAGAGGCAAAAAGATTAAGATTGGACACTAAGAGTCAACTCCCTGAAAGCAAGATATCTTCGGTGTGGTTTGAGGTCTCGAACACGAATGTTGGAGCATGGCGATATGAGGAGTTTAAAGAGAGAACAACTCAGAAGGATCTGTCGGTCCTGAGACAGGGAATGATGAAGTCCGGATTGGTTCATGTGGCAGGGTTCCCTCTTGCAATCCAATGCTATGAGTTAATACTTGAGTGTGCCCGGTAGTATGACTTCGACACACAAAGGGTGGTCAGCACTGAGGGAAGGGTCTTGGCGAATTTTAGTCCTGTTTCTATTACCCAGGCCTTTGACATGCCGGATTTGCCTTCTGTGTGCGCTCTGAACATGGACTTGGCCCGAACATATTATGAGAATGAGCCAACCAAAGCTCAGCAGATGATTAATTCTTGGTTGGAAAAGCCAAAGTCACACTACTCCAAATTGCCCAAGCAATTACACAGGGTTAGATTCATATCAGATATTTATGATGCAATCACATTCTTGAGCAGAGTGGCCGGTTTGAAAAGCGTTGGAGTGTTGGAAAGTTGGATGGTCCATGTGATCAACAAGATTGAACAAGGAACCAATTACCATTGGGCAGGACTTATTAGTGCTATGATTGATAAGCAATTAAGGGATGTCCTAGAAACAAAGAAGTTCACCATGTCTTCCTATGTGGTGTATGTGTTAGCTAGATTCTACCCATACATGGGTTTGAATCCACAGGGGACATTTGGGCAGGATATAGTCTATGAGATATATCCGGAATTACACCTAGGACACCGGGATTACCGAAGAGCCAATGATGCATTCACAATGCATATCACTAGGATGCTTCAAAATGCGGAGCATGTGAGACTGTCAGATGGAGCGAAGGAATTGATAAAGAGATATGGAGCCTGGTTCATTCAGTTTCCCACCTTCTCTTACATCAGAATTGACGGATGCTCAGCTGCTCCATACAGGTTACCTAGGTACCCTACTGATCATATTGTGTTATTGGAAATTGTTAGACATATATGTGAATTTGATGCAATTGTCAAAAAGGAGAAGCATAAAACAGGTTTTGGTGGGGATTTCCCTCTTGGAATTGGCGTAGCAGAGGTGTGCCCTTCCATCCAATCAACACACGCAGCAGGCGATGAGTTGGCAGCTCATAGTTTCTCCTTCCACTCCAAAAGGACAAATTTTGATATCACCGAGGAAGCATAGAAGAAGGCTACCAAAGAGTACTGTCATAAGGATGACCTAGAAGACTATTGGGCCAATATCAAAGATGATTTTGAGGCAAGGAAGAAAAGGTACTCTAGGCTTCTTGTCGATGTGATTAGGCAATACAATGTTAAGTTAATCCCTGACCAACTAGAGGACGATGGAAACCTGGTGCAAGATCATGCCTATGAGTCTGTTAAGGACAGATCAATTGGAGAGATAAATTGGAACGATGATGAGGTAACTGAGCTGGAGGAGCTAATGGCTCCTGTTATGAGATTTACTACTTCATGGCTAAAACATAAGGTTTGGGAGTTGGAGAGTGAGAAGGTACCCTGTACCTTTAATTTGATGGGAAATCTCAATCCTATGTCTACTTCAGAAGAATTCGGGGAAGATGACCCCAAAGGGAAAACTAAAAGGAGCTCACCCTTCAAAATAAAAATCAGAGGCCCTAAAGAAGGTGAGCCAGAACCAAAAAGAAATCCAAAAGGGAAGAAAAGAAGTAGAGCTTTGAAAATAGGCAGGTCCTCTGATGAGGAAGGATTTGAAAAGCCAGAAGAGGAGGATGCTCCTCCACCGCCAAAGAAGACAAGAACAGCTAGGGTTTAAAAGAGGAAAGGTCAGGATACCTCTAAGGATGAGCCTCCAATTGTTGATGTGGAGAGTTCAGGGGAAAAGACAAAGGTTTATTCGAGGAAATCAAGGACTCCATCCCCTAAGGAAACTGTGCAAAAGATGGATCCTCCTCCAAGGTCACCAGTTGTGGAGCAACCTAGGGCTACTTCCCTTTCGCCAAGCGTGCCTGAGCAAGAGACTCTTGAGGAACATGAGACCAGCGGAGAGGCAGAACCTTTCAAGGAAGGAGAGCTCTTTGGTGTGGCAGCTGGGCTCGAGGTTGAAGAGGTAGAAAAGCACCCTTCCCCACTAGTCCAATATGAAGATTCTCCGGCAAGTAGCAAAGGTAATGGATCACCTGAAAAGGAAAGCAGTCCTGTTAGAACCCCATCGCCGGTGCAAGAGGTGGAGATTGAAGTAGGAGATCAAGCTGAGCAGTTCCCTGAAAAGGAAGAGGATAAAACAACAGAACAACATGAAGAGGCAAAAACAGAGGAAATCCGGGTGGAACCTGTTGTCCCAGATTGGCTTGAAAAGGAGATTACAAGGAAGAAACAAGTTGTTGTTGAAGACACTCCTTTGGATTGGGATGAGATGCTGTCTAAGATCGGTAAAGGTAAGAAGAAGAAGGCGGCCAAGGTAGTTTCAAGAATAGAAAGGGACGAAGTGAATAACAGAGTAATCCACATTGCTACCCCTGCTGCGGACAAAACTAGAGAGGATGTCACTGGTGAGGATTATAATGTGCAAACTTTTAACCTTGGGCCAGCATCTATGGAACATGATATTGAGGAGTATGAAGGGTCCAGTGCTGTGATAGTTGGAAGATTAAGGAAAGAGACTCAGACCAAGCATGAGCTGAGAAAGGAAAATGAGAGACTTAAGAAATGCTTGGAAGAGGTGATGAAACCTCTGCAATCTCTTCACCCATCTTCCTCTGCTACTCCTGGTTTCCTGCCCAAGGAAACTATTTTCGAGATTGAAAAGATGAAAGCCTCTGCTTAGACTACAACGGATTGGTTAAAGGATGTGCAGGTGAAAGGAGACAATGCAATCAAGGATATCCTTTCAGTTGGGAAAGATGCAGTCAGGGCCAAGGAACTGTTGGAATATGTGCTATCCTAGGATAAGGAGGATATTGATCTCCTGCTGCAGAAATCCAAAGTAATTATGGAATATGGAAAGGATCAGTTGGTAGCAGATGGGATCCTTCCTTCCTCCAGACTTAATGAGCCTTGGGAATGGTTTGAGGCTTTGCAGATTCAGCAGAAGGCCATGAGGAAGATTCAGAAGCAAAAGAAGTTGATAGATGGCGACCTGATTGGAGTGTATAAGGGATGTATTGCATTTTTTGAGGTTATGACTGGCAGGAGGAAAATTTCTCCTAAATACCTGAGTCTAGAACAGTTAAGGGAATGGTGGCATGATGTCTATGCCCCAGATGCTGAGAATTTCATAATAGGTGACCAATTGGATGATGCGGCAACTTATTTGGCGGTGATGGATAAGTATCAATCTCACAGGGATGATTGGAATAAGACTGTTAAGCAGTCAAAGGAGGAGATTGGCTCCATTGAATGCAGACTTAGGATCTTGCCCTTGCCACCTGTCACTAAGCTAGATAAAGTGTTTTTGAGGGTTCAAGGATCGTTGGCCCAGAGTAAGGATAAGGGAGGCGGTAGTTAATGCCATTTTGAGATTTGTGCTTCCCTCTTATTATAGGGCATGTGTTGATCCGGGCTACATTGGGGAATGTGTCTAGGCCGACCTTGATGATGTATCGGCATTTAATGTGTGCCTTATTTTAAAATTCCTAAGGCCGACTTGTTTTGGCTGTTTTATTTTGTAAATGTTTGGCTAGGCCGACATGTCTTGAGAATTTGTTATAAAGGGCATTCATGCCTAATTGTAAAGGCTAAGAAGAAAAAGATAACAGAGACAAGTTAGATCAGTAAGAGCTAGAGCATTTTTTAGTAGGAGTAGTAGTCAATTCCTTGAAGCAAATATTGTAACAAATAGTGGAATTGTTGCAGCACTTCGGTGATCTAATACAATTGAAGACATTGTGGTTTTCCTGGTGAAATCTCTTGTGTTAGTTTATCTTGCATGGTTCTTGTTGTTTCATCTTTCAAATTGCTTAAAGATTTAGAATTTAGTGTCTTGGAATTAGATTAGTTGGTGAATGATGTTCATGATTTCATATTTGGAATGTTTGTAGCAATCTCTGGTCTATACTCCCAGTAACTATCTGATTGTAGTAGGCTGGTGAAGTCAACCTGGACCATATATTTACATGTGCTTAAGTTCGATTGTGGATGAATATCTATGATTTGAAAATCTATATACCTTAGAAGATTGCACCATTCTTGTGATATTGCATTGTGGGTTGATCAAGAATTGGTTACTTGAGATTGGTCCATTCCAGATATCTATTATTTGCATTGTTCATTCTAGAAATAGTTTAGATCTTATCATATTCTTATGTCCTTATCTTTTGCTATTTCTTTATCATCCGGTTAGATTTAGGATTTGAGATTATCATATTGCACAATTTGATAAATTGGAAAGATACAGTTTGCTTGTAGTAAGGTCAGATTGTGATTACCATTATTTCACATATTATCTGATTTGTTTATGCATTGTCATGACCTGACACCCAAGAGACCTTGGGGTGATTTTTAATAACTTATTGTTGAAAATTACCTTTCAAGAGAGATAGGATATTGTATTCTGTCTGAGTTGTTGTTGTGCAGAAAACACCATCAACAAATCTCTTAGGTCATATTTTTTGTTTTAATCCTTTAGGGTTTTTAGGGTTTTGAGATCTATTTGTATGCCACAATCTATTTCCTTTCATCCACCCTTATGAAGGAATGCTCATTTGAATCTCCAAATAGTTCAATCTATTGATATCTATGTTTCCTACAAGTGAAGTGGCTACTATTATCATTGAGAATGAAAGTTAATATTATGATTGTGAGAAACATGTGACTCCATAAGATTTTGTGAATGATATTACTAATTTAGCTACTATTGAGGATCCTCCACAGTTAGTGAATATGATTCATAACATGTTTATTGGTAAACAACATGGATTAGAGGTTTTACAAGCCATGAAAGCCAATATAATTTATGATCACATGCTTATGATGGATATATTTATGACCGTTATCACTTTTATCTTATATATAGCTTGATCTTATGCTCTTTTTAAAACATTTTATAATCATCACATGTATATTCATTGTCCTTTCATGCTTTCAGAGATATTGCATTATATTGGGGGGGAGGGAAATGAATTTATCCTTATTATATTTTTCTTTCACCTCATCTTTATTTTCAAGCTACCTTATTATATTATGAAGGGCAATGCTTGACCCTTGATACATTATACTTTCATTTCCTTAACATGCTTCTAAAGCTATTATTTTATACTAGGGACATCATGCCTTATATAACATTTTATGTTCACATGATTTATTGTGTTCCTAGAATTGTCCTATCACATTGGGGGAATCATGCCTTCCCCTTCATATTATGTGCTCACATGCCCTATCATGTACATAAGAACCACATTAACAACACCATGCCTTCACTATATCCACATATATTATGCCTTTAGGGCTACACTATTTTTTTTCATTTTCCTATACTAGCGGAAAATTCATTTTATGTGCCTTGATGTTCTATGTGCTTACACACTTATATTTCTTGATTACTTTATTTTTTAATGCATTATTTTCTCTCCCTCATTTTATATACAACTAGTTGGAGGGGTGACATACTTGTTATGCCTTGCATAACCACCCCATTTTTGTTTTTGATCAAAATGGGTCCCCCTTGTGTTTGTTTTTGTCCTTGCTGCTTTGTTTGGGTCTTAGGAGTTCATTTTTCTCCTAAGTCCTTGTTTTCTTTGGTCTAGCGAAAGTGGAGTCGGGATAGAAATTGGACTTAGAACTTTCTGTAAAAGTTCCAAGTTCAGTTTTAGTTCCGCCCTTGTTTCGTGTTCTTTTTGTTGTCCATCGGTTAGTCTTGTGCTCTTGGGTCCATTTCTCCCTTGAGTTGTTTGTCGTTCTTTGTGTTTTTTTTTTTTCCCTGGTGGAAGCGAAACTAGAATGAGAATTGAACTTTGAACTTTGTAAAATTTTTGAACTTGGTTTTTGTTCTAATCCCACTCCCACTTGTTGGCTTCATGCTTTGTTGTTGTTTGTGTCACAGTTGGGTCCGGTTTTTTTGTTTCGGTCCCACTTCCTGTTGTTCTTTTGTCTTTGTCTCGTGTTCATTCCTTGGTTGGGAATGGAACTAGAATCATAACTAAACCTAGAACTTTGTAAAAGTTCCTGGTCTGGTTTTGGTTCCAACTCTGCCCCTGTTTCCCTTTTTTTGTTTGTCAGTTGTCCTTTTTGCGGGACCGGAACTAGAACTGGCGCTGGGTAGGAAACTTGGTGAAAGTTTCTTGTTTTGTCTTGGATTCGGGTCTGTGTCCACCCTTCCTTTGATGTTCACGAGAGTTAACTATTCATTTTGCGTCGTTCTCTCCACCCTCGACCAACCACATTTATGGCATTAATTGTAGCCTCCTCACACACGCGAAATAAATTTAAAATCTTAATTGAGGTTAACTGGCTCATTATCATTACTGTTTAAGTCATTTTAGTGAACCATAGCCAAGTGAATTGCAAGAATAGTGTGATTTGATTGCAAAGGCGTGTTGGTGATCGAATCTTTGTCAATGTATCGACCTTTCCTTGTTGGCAGTTTGAGGTAGGGTCTTTTCCCGCTCTTTTCTTGTTTTCTTTGTCATTTCGTTTTCGTGTTCTTGCTCGTTTTGTTTTGGGCGCGTTGATAGAATATTTTTCTGTCAATCTTCGCTCTTTCCTTTATCTTGTTGGTTTTTGTTTTATCTTTTCTATTTTTTGTTTTCTTTTCTTTCCGTTTTGTTTGTTTTCCATTTTGCTGTCACTTTCGTGACATGTCTGTTTTGTCGTGCCCTAGTTTCTAACTAGGGTTTCATCATGTTGGATTCTCCATCCGTTAAATGCGGTATCGGGACATAATAACCCGACCAAAATAACCCTAGACAAAATAACCCGACAAAATAACCCAAGGACAAAATAACCCACGGTCATAATAACCCATGGACAAAATAACCCATGGTCAAAATAACCCATGGACAAAATAACCCAAGGTCATTTTAGATCAAGCTAGTAAACTAGAAATGACATAAAATAAATTATAAATATGATTGTGAGGCACCATAGAGGCTATTCAGGTCATTTTTAGACCATATATCCATTATATACCCCTAAAATAGCCTTAAAACACCTTTAATATGCTTAAATAACCTATAAAATGATAAATAATTATAAAAATAAAGGCAATTTCGTGGGAATAAGTTGATTATTTTGAAGATACATGGATTGCCAGACTAACCAAAAGAGGCAACAAACGATCACCCAAGTTTCCAATCACAATGTGGAATTGCTATTCAACTACTCAAGATGATCTTTCCATAACCAATAATACAATTGAGGGATGGCACAAAGGATTTAGTGAATTGCTTCAAACACACAACTTAGTTTGGAAATTCATCAAAGTAGTGAAAAAAGAATAGAGTCTCCAAGAGAATAGAATAGAGAAATATATGGCTAGATACACTGGGCAACCAAGCAGGAAAAAATACCGTGAACTCAAAGAAAGGCTAAAAAGATTGGTTGATGGTTATGACAACCATAACATTTTAGATTATATAAGAGGCATCGCTCATAATTTGACACTTCAATTGAAAATTTGAATAATAAAGTTTTTTTAGCAACATAAATGTAATTTATAAATTTTGTTTGCCTTTTTCTATATTCTTATGGGGATATTTTGTCCATGGGTTATTCTGACCATGGGTTATTTTGGCTTGGGTTATTATGACCTCGGGTTATTTTGTCCTTAGGTTATTGTGACCAGGTTATTTTGATGCCTTGATTTTTTGAGTCGACATGTCAGGAAAACTAGGGTTTGCTTGATGACTTGTATGAAATATCCAACCTTAGGGCTAAAATTGGTCTTTATGTGATTAAAGGGTGAATTAAGCCCCTTTTGCGTTTCCCATTGTTAACCCATGTGACTCAGGTCCTTAGGTTCATGTGACCATGTCTTCAAAAAAGAAGAAGAGTGCTCTATTTTTTATGTTAAAACTGGTGGAAGCGGACTCAGGAACATACTCGTCCCATGGGTATTTACATTTTGGTGTTCATTCCCAAAATGGCCCTGCTTTCGATTATTGTTGGCTTTGGTCTTTGCACTGGCCCTTTAGCGAAAGTAGAACCAAAGTGGAGATTGAATTGGGAACTAGCAATTGGTTCCAGGTTTGGTTTTCGTTCTGATCTCGATTCCGGTTTCATCCCGATTATGATCCCTATTCCACTTTGTGCTAAAATGGTTTCCCATGCCTTGTTTTGCTTTGGTTCCACCTTTGGTTAATATCAAATTTGACTAAGTATGAAATTTGGTCCCGAGGAGGTAGAGAAGAGGGTAATAGATGATGTATTGTTTCTTATGCTTTTTTTTTCATCTAATACGAGGTTTTATTGCATAAGTAAGACATGTTAGGAGCATTGGAGGAGGCTTCTCAAAGGAGTCAACCGATAGAAAGCTCAAGACAAGGAGTCAAACCCAAAAGGATAAAGGTGGAGCAACTCCCTTATACCCTGAGGTACAAACACATGGAAGCTACTCTTGTGGCTAGTAAGGTGGACTCTGAATGGGCGGACATCACTAATACCAACCTGGGCCCACTCAGTTATGATTAGTTTCTTTTGGAGACCTTTGGTGAGGAGGTAACATGGAGGAATCAAAGAATTGTTTAATCTGGACTGGCACATGTTTCCCTCTTCCCTGTATTCGTTCAATCTATTAAGTTGATAATTACTGTAGCTGGAGCATACAACCCTGCCACCACACAATGTGTGGATTCACAGGGAAATATTATCATCGACTTAACACCACAGATGATAAGATTTATGTTCAATGCACCAACTCCACAAAATCTCAAGCAACTCAATGAAGCAGAAGCATTGAAGTTGTACAGTGACAAGAAGGAAGCTAGCCAGAATCATATGAACAAGACTTGGATGAGAGTTGAGAAGAAGTCTTTAGCTAAGCTTCCTAATCAGCCTAAAAGGGTAGAATTCTACAAGGAGATTGTAGATATAATAATGATGCTCTCTAGAGTATTTGGGAAGAGGGATGCCTCTTAGTTTAAGGAATGGATGTTTCCATTCATCCAAACTATCCTAGATGGAAAACAATAATTTGACTGGCCCATGATTGTGTCAAATTGAATATACAATCATATGCTTAGAGTGAGAGAAACCAAGAGTTTATTCATGACCTCTTATGTGATCTATGCAATAGCTAGAAGGGGTATCTTTCTAGGATTGAATGTAGTAGGTATATTGGGAGAAGCCCAAGGACAAAAAATATGGGATCATTATGACTAGCTCACCTTGCAGACCTCAGAGGCACACTACATGAGGGTTAATGATGCATTTTTATTTTTCATCATAAACCGGCTAACAAGAGATGTTGGTTATAGATTGAGTAGAGAGGCTATGGATTTCATTGCAGAGTGGGGACATTGGTATATCCAATACCCAAAATTTACCTATTTTAGGCTGGCTGGTTTTGATGGCCACCCCCATCTATTGCCTAGGTGTTGTAGCAATAGGATAGTTTTAATGGAGTTCATCTATTAGGCTTTGAGGGTCAACTTCAAATTTGGTAACAAACACAAGAGTGGTTGTCACAAGTTCACCATGAAGTTGGGTAAGTATGGTTGTGCACATGATGTGGCAGCCAAGGCAAACTGTGAGGAGCTGATTTATTTGAAGTTAGGTTTATACACCTCTAGGAAGCATTTTGATCCTAAACACAAGATGCATGGTTTCTCCCCACTATTTTTGACAAGCACTTTAATCTGTTGGAGGATTTTTGGATGGACTTACAAGATGATTATCATCTGAGGAGAAGAAACTTTGAAAGATTTCCTATCCCACTCATGGTTGAATATGGGGTAAAGGAAGAAATCCTTGAGACATTATCAGATGATGGGGTGACATTGGATCCTCAATATGATGATGAAAGTATAGGCACCAAAGACCTTGATCTAGTGGATTGGAATACTGAGGATTTCATTGACATAAATCAGATTGTAAGGTCGGTGTTGGGTAGGAGTATTCAATGGGTTGTGATGAGAACTAAAGAACTAGAGGCTCAGACCTCCAAAAAGAGAAAGGTTGCAGGAACTACCCAATATAAGAGGAAAAAAAGAAGAATGCCTCCTAAGGAGCCCTTGGAAAATTTCCCTCCCAATTATAGAGAGGAAACTGCTGCTCAGGATCTTACTGAAGCACAGGGGGAGGAGGTTGCAATGGAACCTGGTGCCTCAACATCTATTGTAGGAGAGGCATCAACTCAACCTCTTATCATGGAGAACCAAGTGAGGAAATTCCTATGGGAACCCTCCATAAAGAAGCTGAATCCTTGAAGGAGAAGGAGCTTGAGGTGGAAATTCATGATATTGAGACTAATTCTGAGGCTACTCCATCTGACAAGGAGACTCATATGATTGCTTCTCTTGATATAACTGAGGATTCAGGGACTGAGCATGTTCTGACAGAGAAAGATCAATGGAAGTTGTTTGAGGATGCAAAAAGGGAAGCAGATGCCAAGGCACAAGCTGAGGCACTAGCTAAACAAAAGGAGATTGATGCTAAGGCACAATCTGATGCATTAATGAAGCTGCGAGAATTGGATGCTCAAGCCAAAGTTGATGAATTGGCTAAGCAACAACAACAAAGAGAGCAGGAAATCAAAGATAAAGATGAAAGAGATAAACTGAGAATGTTGTAGAAAATCCATGATCTTGAGGAAGAAAGAGCCAAGCAGAGAAGAGAAAGAGAAGCCCTTGAGGCTAAATTCAAGGCTGTAGAAGCAACACAGAAAATAAAAGAGGAAGCAAAGCACCTTGAAAGAGAAAAGGAGGTTGAAGAGCTTTCTTTATATGAAAATAAATCTAAAGAGGCATGGGACTTGGTCAAGGAGCTTGAAAAACAGAGAGACCATGTGTATGAAGAAAAGAGATTGGAAGAAGAACGTATGGAAAAGGAGTTGGAGTCTAAAAGGTTGCAAGAACAAAAGGATAAAGAAGAGTCTGAGAGACTTGCACAAGAAGACGCACAAAGGGAACAACATAATGTGCAAGAGGTTGATTCTCAACCTAGGAACACTATATTGCAACCATTATCTTCTGCCACTGCTACCTCTTCTTCAACAGAAGTGGTCACTTCTCCTACTACTCCTACATGGTTGAAGCTTGATTTAGTTAAGAAGTAGATAGTTCAACCTCATCCTCTCAATTGGGATGAGATGATGAAGGAGATTGAAAAGGAAAGACCTAAAAAGAAGGCCAGAGTTCTTCACTTGACCAAACTCACACATGCAGGGGAAATTATTGTTGAATGTGCAATTCTAGTGGTGGATAAGGATAGAGAGGACATGCAGATAACTAATTATCAATTGGTTTCTATTAATTTGGGAAGACCTACGAGGACCAACAGATGAACTTAATTGATATTGTATATTTCTCCACCAAATCTAGAATGATTAAGGACAAAAAAAAGAAGGATGAGCTTAAGAACCAATTGGATTAGTTGCATAAATTCCTAAAGGATGTCTCCACTCTAGTGTCTCAACAAGCTATTTCTCTGGAAACCCCGGTCTTACTGAGTAAGGAGGAAGCTGATGACTTGGTACAGATGAGGAGTAAGGTAGGGATGCTTGATAGGTGGATTGATAGACTCAATCAGGAGGTTGATGAGTTGCTAACTGATGGTTTCAAGATTCATAAGGAAGCACTTGAGCTAGTAGGTGAGATGAATTAGCATGTTGAAGTACTAGAAAAGAAAGATGAAGAATACAAAGAATATGTCAAGAAGCTTAAAGACATCAGCAAAATGCCCAAAACAACTCTCCTGGAGCAGTCAATTCTTGAGGAAGGAAATGCAGATTTTATTGAGAAGACTGTGAGCATAATAAGATTAAAATCCAAGTTCATTTATGAGCATAAGAATGAGGTTCAAGAAGCAAGCAAGGATTTGAACGAACGGATTGATGAATTGGAGGAAGTAGTTGCCATTCTAGTCAACGTGGACATCCTAGTCAAAGAGGATCTTCCTTTGGACAAGTTGAAGGAGCAGTGGAGTAGTAGATTTGAGGAAGTGATGCAAAAGGAGGATAATGGAGAAGACTTGCTATTGGAAAAACTCATGGACATCAAGGATGAGGTAAAGGCTGCTAGAAGAGGACTAATTAAGTTGAAGGATATGTGGGAATTCACCTCAATAGAGTTGAAGAGGATCAAATTTGGGGATAGTTGGTTAGATGGGCCTGATTTGGATGTTCTTCAAGAAATGTTCTCTAGTTATGATGAATATCTCCTTGAACATGCAACGTAGGAGTGAGCTGGCAGTAGAACACTCTCTTCTTGGTAGACAACTTCTTCTCTTCTCCTACTTTGCAGGATTTTGACACAAGTTGGACTCAAGCTCTCTTCTACCAATTCCACCTTCTCTCTCGGATGTCAAAATTTTGTGCAACAAAGCAATCAAGCCTTGTAATTGAAGATCAACGGTCTAGTTCCTTCATGCAGTCTTGGTTCCTTAATTTGTGGATCTAAGTTTCTGATTGAGAGGAACTTGCACATGGCATGTCTATATGTGCTTTTAGGCTCTATTTTGTAAAGGTTAGCTAATTGAAGCAAGATTTTCCACCTGATGATAGTAGATAGGAATCATAGTCTTAGGATTTTACGAATTGTTAGCAAGATAATTTAAAAAGTTCAGTTGAAATTGGATACTCTTTTTATAGTTTTTATATAGTTTACATGTTAAAGTTTGAACCTTTTTTGATAAGATTAATGAATTATAATGAATATGTATGCTAGTGAGTTGTTGTACCTAAATGTTTTCTATTTGATGCAAATCAATAGAGGAAATTGAATTCAAGATCATCTCATTGAATTATCTATGAATGAAATTGTTGTTATGTCTATTTGATTTGTGTTTTAATGACGAGTGAATGGTTTGTTTCAAATTTTGAAGTAAGTTTTGGTGAATGGTTGTGATCGTTGAATTAGCACTATGAATGTATGAAATGGTGTAGATTATTCTATGGATTGCATCATGTTGTGGTTTTGGTTGGATAAAGAAACACTCATTATTAATGTGCATGTCTAGTTATTAAGAAGTTTTATTCATGATTTACTATTCTGAAGCTTTGATCTATCTTTTTTTATATTTATTTAACCCCTCCCCAAATTTAGATTAGTTGATCCAATGTAGTTTTATTCCTTATTACTAGCAAAGGCCCCTTGAGCATTATAGTTACATTAACCATTGAGCAATATCAACATAGTTGAGAACCAACTACCAAGACCTTGGGAGTTAGATTACTATATGTTATCTTTCTTTTTCAGGAGAAATATAATAGAGATATTCTATTTAATGTTGTGATGTTTTGACCATCAACAATACTGTCACTAACAATATTATGCTAATATTTCAGGGAGTGTACTATATTTATTGGCCATGCTTAAAATGTGATACCACTATTTTTTACCACAATGTGTGGAGTATTTTAGTATGAATTCCTATATAGGTCCCTATAAAGCACTCAAATAAAGGAAAGAACCACTAGGAAATTGAGATGGATCCATTGCTTTAGATGGACCCCATAATCTTTTATTTATTAATATTTACTTTTCATGCATGGATTAGAATGCTCATACACTTTGAAATGCATGCTCATTTTAGGATTCACAAGCATATCAACGTGGGGTTGAAATGGAATTCTAAAATCTCCATAACCATGTCAATTCCCATCTAGTTTTGGGTCCAGGTTGATAGAATGAATTAATTGAATTATATAATGACAAGTGAAAATGTTGTGCTAAATTTTTCTCTTTCCTCATCCCTACCCATCCTTATTTATTGTTCCATACATGCATTTCCATATATTCAACTTTATCCTAAATGTACATTCCCAAGTGCTCATGTCTCCAAATTAGAAGATTGATAATATCCTTTGTCAGGATTGGAATATCCTTGATAATTTTTAGGAGGTGATTATGTGACACTACTATCATGAAGTTGGGTGATCCCATAATAGTGGTTTACAATTTTTGGCCAAACTGGACACTGAAATTATTATTTTTAACTAAATCTTCACATTCAAACACCTATAGCGGCTAAAATGTGAGGAATTTGAAGATGGTGCAAACTAGAGTCTCATCAAATTTTGTCTGTAGATTCTAAAAATATTTTTTTCAAAATTTTTGGACTCAAATTGCACTTCTTTTTCCATCTCCCACGAAAATTGGATTTTTTCAGAAAACAACATTTTTAAAAAGTGATGCATACCGTATAACATAACCTTTTTCCATGAAGGATAAAATTCTATTCTTTCAAATTTATATTTGTAACTCTGATATCTAGTGCTTCCACTTGGTTAGATAGTTTTTATTGAATATTTTTTCCTTAATCAAGTTTTAAAGTGAAACAATTACAATTCAGACACACGCGGTATAACGGTAACTTTTTTTGTATATGTAAAATTTAATTTAATTTTTTTTGTTGGATGAAGGACTTCAATATCTGGTGCACTCATATTTTTCAATTTTTTTTTGATAATCTTCTATTTTTCCACATGTGAAGAACAAAGAAATTCATTTTTGATGAAAAACCTATGTTTAATAAAACTTAAAAAACAAATACATAACAAAACTAAAACATATTAAAATTATATTCATTGGATAGCTTGTTCTGAGGAATACCATAATAATTTGAAATTTTTTTTAAATGAATTGATTTGATCCCCCAAAAGCTAAATCAAAAGTGATTTTTCATCAGCATTTTGATAGGTGTAAAGGAGACGCATTTATAGGTATGGTTTAAAACTAGGGAGGTTCTATCCAAAGGGGTTTGATCTAAGGTAATTTGATCAAACCCTCTTCAATTGGAATCCTTAAAATAGAACTTTTTAAGGCTTAAATCATTATATTTTCTAAAAATATATGATTTCAGCTAAAATTCGTTCCTCTCAGGAATTGTAAACCACTATTATGACAGCACCCAGTTATCATTTTTGTAAAATTCCTAGCCAATGCCAAGATTGATGATGAGGTGGATCTAATCATTAAAAAATATCTAAATAATTCGACTAGCTTGTAATGTGTATGCGATTGTGAACCATACATGCAAGATTGTGAATCACACATGCAACATATTGTTAGTTTATAACCTCTCTAGAAGGGTTCCAATCATATAGTGGGATTTCTTGGGCCACCATACTTATTTCCATCATTTTAGGCACCGCTCTAATTTGAATACATAAACAACCATGCACAAATTTAATAGCTAGCTTGTGTGGCTATCTACTCAACATTTATGTCTAATACTTCTTTAGCTAGCTTGTGTGGATATTACATAAACAACAATGTACAGATTCAATTTTACTTGACATTTATGTTATATGTATTTAATTATATGATGTGAAAAACATATGTTATGTAAGGTGTATAAGAGAATCTATGATATTGTAATACGTGTAAGAGATTTTATGACACATGTAAGAGCATGTCAAAGGTTACAAAGTGGACTAGGAATCTTGACCCACTTATGATGTATGTTATGAAATGTCATGGAGCATATTTGAATGGAGAAAATGGGTCCAATATGGAGAGTGGGTTATGAGAATTTTTACCATGGTATTTTGGGACCTTGTGGGATCCCACAATATTCCCTTTCAATAATTTTTTGGACCTCCTTAAGTCTATATATTCGGGCTTGGGATGGAAGCATTATGCACATATATTTCATGGGTTATGTTATTGGTTTTCATCACATGAGCATTCATCTTATTGGAAGGCATGAAGCCTTATAGTGTACTGTAACATTATTGTATTTAAGAATACATTGATTTTGATGCTTTGGAAGCTAATTTTTTTCTAAATTATATCTATGTCGCATAAATGATTGTTTCTTCTTCCACTTCTTCTCTCCCATTATTATTATATTTAGATAAAAAGGTGATAGCTCACCTATAGATAATAAAATTAGAAATTACAAGTCTGCACAGATGCATAAAAGCCATCCTCAAGCTAAAGATTTAAGCATATACAAAACTAGAGTAGCTAGGAGGAAAACATGAAAAATAAATTAAATGGAGATAGTGGAGGAAGAAGCCGAGGTCTTGAATGTTTGTTAAGGAGACACTAGATCTAGAGTGGACGTGGGGGTAGGAGAAATAGTGAAGGGCCGAGGAAGAACATGGTGAAATAGAAATCTAAGATCTGTGAAGACCTCCACAATTTTTTTTGACAGATTCTCTCCTAGTTGAGCATTATGCGCAAGTAAGGCATGCTTGAAGACAACCTCATAGTTGCTAGTCAGACTAGTCTACAAAGCTTTAAAGACATAAGGGACTGCATGGAATTCATTCACAGGGGAGTAAACCCCCTAGTGGAGCCTCACCTATTGCTCTGTTATATGTAGTAACAACTTCACAATAGGTGGCTAACAGGAGGAGATAGTTTTGAATATATCTATAGGCTAATACATCTAGAAATTATGTATCCTGTGCCAAATAAATATAGTTTGAAAGGAAGAAGGAGATAATATGATAATAGAACTTAACACCCTCTTGTCCCCTTTAAGAAATTCATCACCTAAGATAATCTTGAAGGCATGTAGATATGCCTATTTCTCGCCATCTCACTGAAGCTGATAGGTTGCAGATCAAGACAAAGATGGTATGAAAGAAGTGGCAAGTTGAGGCCCTAGATAGAAAGAGACTCATGATCAAGTGTACATGATAATAACATACTATCATCTTAGTTGCAAGGTATTTGCAGGCTAAGGGTGATAGTGCAACATAATATGACATTATTATCTGGAGGCTAATGGTGATAGTTGAACTATTTTCCTTGAAGATGTGTTACCAAAAAAATTCTTTTGGATTAGACCTCTTGTCATACTCTAAATATGACATTATTATTGCTATATATCTTTAGTGTCATTTTCATTTACATATATGTGTCCATATTATTTCTTTTCAACTATATTTTAGATACAATTAAAAAAGATAACTTTTTTTCATATCTAAAGGTCCTCTTTTGTCTTAGTCTTTCATTTACCCTCTATTTATTAGAAGAAGTTCCCAACCATTCTATATACTTATCAATATTAGATGCAATATATCTCTTAGATGTTCTAACAGTGATGAGATACATGATTATTTAAGATGGTAAAAACAGATTAATATAACACAATTTTTCTTATTACGATATAATCATAATATTATTTATAATTACTTATAATATATTAATTCCAATAATTCAATTATTATAGACAAATATTTTTAATAAAAAATTAAGAAAGAAACTTTAAATTGTTAAATAAAGAAATACAAAACAAAAGAAAATTTAAACACTCAAAATGAGCTATACCAAACCTATACATATCAACATTTAATAGGGAGTAAAATTGAAAGAAAAAAAAGATATATATTTTTTCATATGCTTTAAGACACATCTAAACAATATTTAAATTAATGGTTAGAGTACTCACAACAAGGCAAGTGGGTCCTGCATGGACTGTTAACTCTTGTTTCGTAGGACCTCCATTTCGAAACTCTTGACTTGGAAAAATAATCCAAAAGCCAACCATAGGATTCAAGCTAAACCATCCATGCACTCCATTATCCATAATGTCTGTAGAATATTGGTACTTGTCATCCACTTGTTTATATACCAAAGGAAGTAAATTTAAGGACAATTATTAAGAATACTTCTTACAAAAACATTACTATTCTTTTTTGTTAACTAATTCTTTTAATAAAATGATATATGTGGATTATTAATAAATAAATGATTTGAGTTAATACTAAAATATATGAGATAAGATTTAAATGAACACATTATTATTTTTTAAACATTGTTTTTTATAATAGTCAAGAATGACTATATGGAACCACATGAACAACATTTATCACATTTTATGACCTTTTATAATTTTACTACAAGATATGGCAAGAGTTTAAAATATTTATTATTAGTTAACTTTTTTATTTGTAAAAAATATGTAAATTTCATATCAAATATAATTAACATTTTAAATAATCATATTTGTTATAAATATTATGCTAATAGCTATTATCTATAATTTTATATTTACAAGAGAAGTATTAATAATTTGTTATTACTCAACTTTTTCTCTATTTTAAACATTGATACTAAGTTTTATATCAAATGTGGTTACCATATTTCGTTAATTATATATACTATATAATATATCAATAATTATTTTCTAGTACCTTATTCATGGGGTGGATTGGATTAATCCAAATTTGAATTTAGGGACCATAATATGTTGGTATATCCCATGCAAAGGATAATTTAAACTTAACTTCAACGAAACATCGAGAGGAAACCATAAGGATTTTGATGTTGGTTGTCTACTTAGAAGCCATGAAGGCTTCCTAGTTGGAGCAACTTCAAAGGGCCTAGTGAAATGAATGAATAATGAAATTGAGGCCTAGGTGCTCCTCTGGGATTATAATCATGCAATCATTTTGGGATAAAAGAGTGAAAGTGGAAAGTAACTCCATGGCTATCATTTATTCCATAAAAATAAGGGGACACCAAATTAGAAAATTAACAGTATATTGAGCCAAATTTGGCCACTCATAGACTAACTAGAAGACTAAACTATAAAATATACATACAAGGAAATCAATTCCCACGTGAATAGGTTAGAAAACTTCACCATAAACATTGAGAAGGGGTTCATCATTGAGAGGATATTGTCTAAATAAATTAATTTAGATCCCAACTTATTCAATAATGATCCTATCATTTTCTATGAATGACGATGATACAATGATGAGAAGAATGGAAACACGTGCAAACTTGATGGAGGATTTGATCTAGAAGAAGAGTCCTTGGTATATAATTGATCATAGGAAGATATGCAATTATCATGTACAAAAAACTCATAAATGTATCAAATTACCACCATTTTTTTGCTGGCATTATCTCTGTAATACCATAGTGAGATTGGTAGCCAAGAATAGGAAGATATCATTTTTGAGAGAAATATGAGACTTGTATTTCAAGAAGATATTCAAGGTGAATTTTATGATTATGATCCATGTTGTGAGGGAAATTCTAGGAAAGTTGTTTTTATCTACAACACATGTAACTGAAAGTATAGGGTGAACACAAACATATCAATTTTTGTTGTTGTATTTTTGAAATCTAGAGAGTTCAAAGAGGTGATTCAAGCATCCTACATGGATATACCAAAACTATTCTAGATGACATGGTCATTTGGTTTCCACCTTGGGTTTGGATATTGGATAGCATTCAAGGCACTCCTTGTCGACTATGGATATTATTCATTATCTTTGTAGCTTGTTTCAATGATGCCCTCTACAAGCACCACTCAAAATGGGGGAATGAATTTTTGACATTTTCCATTGGGGTTGTTCCCTCCCCAAGACTAGAACAAACCTTTTTGTGGAAGATACCTCCTATAGTTTAGAGAAGGAGGACATTGAGCAACAATTTTAAAATATATGTTATTTTATATATGAATATGTAATATCAAATTTATAGAGTTGTAAGATTAGGAGATATGCTGTGAATAGTAATTAGTATATATAGTTACTCTTGGAGGCTTTTGTTTAGCTTCCCATGTGGGATTTTTTAGTGTATTTCCTAATGAGAATTTTTGATACCAAGTCCTCCATGATGGGGGCAATCATAAAAATGTATTTTACTAGTTTAGTATAATGAGTATGGCACTGAAGGCTAATTTCATTGATAAAAAACTATTAAATTTAGTACATTTATATATGTTGTAATACATATAATATATAATTAATATTATATTTATAAATATAAATCAATTATGACAAGAATATTTAAATATTAAGTAATTATATAATATTTTATTGTTATTGTGGATATTATTTAAAATAATTTTGGATGATTTGAAAACTATCGAAGACTTTACTTTTAATATGAAAATATCGAATTCAAAAATCAAAGTATTTAAAAATGTATAGCTTCAATAAACTACTAACATATAAATTAATTGAATAAATTAAATTTTAAACATATTACAATGACAAAGACCAACTATTGAGTGAATTCACAAAAATAAGTTTAAAAATATGGAATTAGAGAAAATTTTGTGAATCTTAAAAATAAGTGAGATTATCACAGTATGGTTTGTTCAAACTTGAGGTTGATCTTTAGACTAGATTTAGTTGTATCTAATTATACATAGAATTATATATCTCTAAGGGGGAAAGAATACAATCTTCTGGCATTGAGTGGTTGAGTAGACGATTCCTTGGTGGGAGTCTTCCAACATTGTATTATTGGGTAGAATATTCCTTGCTAAATTTTGAGTTAGTTTTGAAATAAATTATTGACTAGAGGTAGTTTGCATACGAGTATATTCAGTCTAGATATAAAATTACTCCTAGAAGGATAGATAAAGGTCAAGGTGTAATCCATGCTGCAAAATACATTGACGAGATGTTCAATTTAATAGAAATTTTTAGATTTAGTTTGATGATGTTGAATAAGACCACATAAGAGGTCCTAAAACTAGAGTTTAAGAAAGTGGTGATGAATAAATTGAGATGGAAAACTAGACCTATTTGAACATTTTTAGTACAAGATTGAAAAAACCAATGTTTAAAGAAATTCCATTATTGGAAAGAAAAATAGAGTTTCAGACATTCCTAATTATGCTAATATTCAAATCTTGAATAGTTAATTTTCTAAGGCTAAGTTGAAACGTTATGCTTCTATTTGGTGGAAAGAAATTTAGTTAGAGAGAAATAGAAAAAGAAAGTAAAATATTGATAAATGACATGAAATGGTATATATATTGAAATACAAGTTAATTTGTATAAATTACTAGCCATTTTTATTGAGAAGGTTACAAAATTTAGGAAAAAAAGATATGATTGTGAAATAGTATATTGAAGAATATTATAGGATGAAAATTTAAGAGCATGCATATTAAATTGAGGTTTAATAAAAACGAGATAAACATGTTAGAAATGTAATCTATTGAGGGAGCATATCAATTGGCCTTAAAGAAGGGAAACAAGTTTAGTTACAAATTATAGATTAAAAAGAGAATTGAAGGAAAATATGGTAGATTACCAAGAAGAAGATATCAAGGTAGAGGTAGAGAAGCATATAAATTTAATGAATCATAAAAGAATGATGATACTAGAAGTTAGTATTTGAACATGTTTGATCATTATTAGAGATATAGAGATATATTTGATTATGTTGATTATAAAGGATATGATAGGGATAGAGGAAGGTATGAAATAAATACAAATTCTTCTAAAGGAAGAGCATTTTTAAATATGGATTAGGTCACAAATAATTTAATGCACCCAATCACAAGGAGGCTATGAAAAATCCCTAAGAGAACCATAATAGATGCACACATTGATGAAGAAAGAGCACCACATGAAAGAGTAAATATGTCAAAGAGAGGTGAATCATTGCTAACAACAATAATTTTTTCAAGCCTACTAGTGATTTGGTCAAACCAATGCAAAGGAAAACATTTTTTAGAACTAGATACAAAAAATTAAAGATAATTGTTGCAAGATTAATATAGAAATAGTTTAATTTAGATTTAAATGAGATGGTTGAAAAATTAATTTTGAAAAGGGTAGAGTATCCTAGTCCTTATGGAGTATTTAGGTTATATAAAAGGATAATAGAGTTATGGCTAGTGAATAATATCTTGTGAAATTTATGATTGGAGAATATATGAAGATGTTTTGTGTGACATCACGCTTATAAATGTTTGTCATATTTTTTTGGGTAAACCATGACATTTTGATAGAAAAAATATACATTATATGATAGAGAAAATACTTATAGATTAATGAAAGATAGAGTGGAATGTTTACTCATGTACCTTAAAAGAAGAGGGTGAACAATGAATATTATTTCCAAAATATTGTTAGCTCAAATGGTAATCATTTTGTGAAAGATATAAGAAGAAACCAAAAACTATTTTGTAGTTCTTCCTAAGTGTACATACAAGTAGAAATGAATAAATGAAAAAAATAGGATGATATTATAGCTCATTTTGAAATTCTAAGCTAATGGAAGAATATAATTTGATATTATTTTTGATAATTCACCTCAAGGATTACCATTTGTGATAAAAATAAGTTATCATATGAATCTAATTCTTTGAGAAAATTTATCTAACAAGATATATTGACACTAGATGAACTCATAGAGTTAAATAGTCAAGTAGAATAATAGTTAAAGAAATGATTGATAAGAGAAAGTTTAAGTCCATGTATTGTACCAATTCTTTTGGCACTTAAGAAAGGAGGATAATAGATAATGTGTACAAACTCAAAAAGCTATATATTCCCATTACCAATGATTAGTGATCTTTTTTAGTTATTTGAGTGGTAAAAAGTTTTAGAAAGATAGACTAGAAGAGTGGATATCATCCTATTAGAATAAGAGAAGGAGATGAGTGGAAGAGTACATTGAAGAAAAAAAAGGCTTTATTGAATGATTAGTTATGCCATTTTGGTTGACAAATGCATCAAGTGCTTTTATAAGGTTGATGAATGAGGTATTGAAACCATAACTTGGCAAATTTTTTGTTGTATATATCTAGATGATATTTTAATTTTTAGTAAAATTAAAGAGCATTTGGAACATGTTAGATTTGTATTATATATATTAAGAGAAGATAAGCTACCAATGAATGTAAATACTTATAATTTGATGAAGGAAAAATAGTATACTTCTAGGTTTTATTTTTGTTGATGGATTGAAGATGGATCTAGAGAAAGTTAAAGTAGTTGTTGAATGGCCTACAACTATGAGTATAAATCTAAAGAAATATATTTTCCATGGTTTAGAGATTTTTTATAAGAAAATTTTCAAATATACATAAGTGGGATATGTTCACCAATCACTAAGATGATGAAGAAATATAAGAAAGAATTCAAGTGAATTACTACAATAGATACATATTTCAAATTGTTAAAAAATAAGGTTTTGAACAACCTATATTAGCTCTGTTGAACTTTCATATGCTATTTCAAGTTGATTTTTCAATGTGCAAGTAGAATTAAAGTTGGACCCATTTTTAGTCATGAAGGAAAACCTATTTCTTGCTTCAACATGAGAAAGTGAATGAATTTGAGTTCAAATCACATTAAATGGATTGAATTTCTATAGTTATTTATTTTTCTTAGAATAGAAAAGTGACGAATTCAACATAATATTTGATGCATTGGATAGAAGACATAATTTATTGCTAGAAATAAGAATTTAAGTATTTTTAAAATTAACTTACATGAGTATGGATCACTCAAGCAAAATTTACCAATAAAAAAAAATAAAACATCTAGTAAAATATTTGTTATATTATCTTGACTTTAAAAATTATTAGAAACTTATCTCTTAATCTAATTTTTACCTTTTTTACCCATAGATTCTTGAGCCATATAACAAATCTTTTATTATACATATCATATTCAATTTTCATATTTTTTTTATTAATTTTAGAATACAATTTAACCTACATATATAGATACACAAGCTTATATATTCTATCCTGACTAATTATAAAGTTATATATATATTTTTTATTTTGTTAAAAATCTTTATACAAATAAAAATATGTAATATTCAATATGAACTACGAAATTGATTTCTTTAATATATAATATCAATTGTCCAAATAACATCACAAATCCTAATTTAATAGATGTCACTACAATAATTATTTATTACATCCCAAAGGGTAAGCCCTACTTCCACTATAAGTTAATAAATTTATTTTACATATATTTTCTTTTAGAATTTTAAATAATACTTTTTAATTTTAATTTTAATTTTTATACCCTTTTTAACATATAAAATTTATATTTCACATATTGTTTAAAAAATATATATTTCGAATGAATTTTGATAGGATATTAATTAAAATAAAGTACATTAAGAATAATTTTGTATAATAATAATATAATATTATAAAATATAATTATTTTTTTAAAGATAAATGATAAGAAATTAAAATTACACTTATTAACTCATTTCATATCTATCTATCAAAATAAAAAAAAATGAGTTCCTCATGTCTTATAAATCAAATTCTTTTGAATCAAACATATATCATCATCTTGGTGGAAAATGTCGAGAATGTTTACAATGATTATGGTCAACCATGTCAATTATAATAGATGATTTGACATTAAGAATAACATGATCAACCATGTCATTTCCTCGAAGGAATTGGTATATAGGAGGTTAGGGGTTGGAACCCTACAAATCACTTCTCTCTTTTTTTTAATTGAATCAATGCATAATAATACAAAATGAATGGCAACCAAAGGCTAAAAGAGATTACAAACAAAAGACCACCATACTAAACAAATCAGGCTAACATCTGAAAAACACACAAATCATTTCTTGATTTATTGTTCAGATGACATGTCAAAATTAGTAGTGATGCAATGATGACATAGAAAAGTACTAGTAGGTTATGATTTGGCATACAATGAGTGTCATTTGGCACTACATGATTGAATTTTATGACCTTGGCCTAGGTGAGAGATTAAAATAAAAATATAGGTTGAGTGGCTAACACAAATTCACACAGATTGGTCATCTTTTGCTTATTTATATCAAATTGTCATTTCAATAATCTAGTCAACAATTCAATTAGCGGGAGCACATAGTGGTGAGAAATACTTATTCTAGCTATAGGTGCATATAATAAGTGTATCTAAGAGATACAAATGGTGTGATAAGGCTTTATTGCACCAGTTGTAAATTTTGAATATCTATATTTGAATTGTAGTGGAGGAATTGTCATTTTATACTTATTCCAAAGTTCATAACTTAGTCATAAATGTTACATTTAAGCACATTTTAGAACCATTAGATTTAGTTTTGGTATAATTTTATCAAAATTTAAAATTTCTTCTATAGCTTTAGTTTATGTGAAGTTAGAGGTGATTTTAAAAGTTCTTACGTTGAGAAGACACAACTATCAAGCATGATACCTATCCACTAAGAGCACATCCAACCAATGGTCTAATTGAGGAGATTGTGGCCCTCATGATCTTTAGCAAATTCTCTAAAGGTGTTTGGGAACACTATTAGTCCTTATCAAAATTCAACTATTAGAAAATCAAGGTCAGTGAATTTGAATAGTTAATTTTATGTCATTTCATTTCTATGGGAATATGCTTCAATTTATGTGCCAAATCATTCTACACCTACATAAACCAATTTTGTAAGTGTAGATATGAAGTAGAGCAAAACACAATTAGTTTGCTTATTTTAAGGCAATTGTCTCGGGAAATTTTAAAAGTCCAACACTATGAAAAATTGATCCCTAATGCCAAACTTTATTTTTTATTATCTCATATTTATGAATGAACTATCTATTTCTTTCAAAAATTATTATAAATTAATAGTTTTAAATTTATATGTTTTTTTTTAATTGTATCATATTTTTTGAATGAATTGTTTATTTCTTATTTAATATATTTTTAAAATTTCAATTTATTTTTTATCGTACTATATTTTTTGAGTGAATTGTTTATTTCCAATTTTAAATGTTGTGTGGCCTTCACGATGGTGGTTGTTATGTGTTGAAAAAGTGGGCAGCGCATGTTCATTCCACTATAATATTTAATACTTATGCAGATAAATTAGTAGAAGGAAAAAAAGGAAAAGCATTACCTGGCCTTTAAGTGCAGGGTCAGTTGGATTGGTGAGGATGACTGCTTCAGGGTAATCCAGTGGAACGCTCCTCGACCTTTCTCTGTCCTCTTCATTTGCCATCAACTTTTGTTTCTTGTCGCCAATTTGCATGTGTTCAAATCTGCACAGTGCACGCCCCTCCAATAAGACAAATCCAATTTATGATGAGACTGAATATTCAATTTCTTACCTGTCCTTGTTGAGCCTGAAGACCATGTGTGTCTGCCCCAGTGAGCTCGCAGGGTATCCTTGTTTGCGCTCATAGATGGCATACACATAAAACCCTAAATTTCCACTTTGTAAAATATACTTGCCCAACTCCCACAATATTTTAGTTTAGTTGCTGTAACCCAGGCTGCAATTTGTCCTGCTACCCTATTTTTAGACCACAACATAGGTGGTAGATTTATTGTTTGACTTTCTTTACTGTAATAACTGTCTTTTGGTTATTGTATGAATTATAGGTAGTTGATTAAGTTATGGGTTTAGGTATGACTCTGATATTGGGTGCCTACCACTATTTGGGGTGTAAGAATGAAATGGTCGTCGATTAAATTTTGGGTCTAGATACAACTAATATTGGGCGCTTACCAATATTTAGGATAAAAAAATGAGATGGTTGTTCGTTAAATTCTGGGTCTAGGTGTGACTTTGATATTTGGCGCTTACCACTATTTGGGATGTAAGAATGAGATGGTGGTTGATTAAGTTCTGGGTCTAGATATGATTATGATATTGGGCGCTTACCACTATTTGGAGTGTAAGAATAAGATGGTGGTCGATTAAGTTTTGGGTCTAGGTATGATCTTGACATTGGGCACTTACCATTATTTGGGATGTAAGAATGAGAAGGTGGTCGAATAAGTTCTGGGTCTAGGTATGATTTTGACATTAGATGCTTACCACTATCTAGGATGTAAGAATGTACCATTATTTGGGATGTAAGAATGAAAAGGTGGTCGATTAAGTTCTCGGTCTAAGTATGATTTTGACATTGGACGCTTACCACTATGGTGCAGGAGCACCTAGATCTTGTAAATGCCTTCAAAAGGCTAATTGGTCTAATTTGTGTTATTGAGTTCAAAATGAAGTGTCAAGGCCTTGTAATGGCTAATTTTAATGTAATCAAGTCATGAAATAAAGTCACTAGGAGGTGAAAATGTAAAGAAATGCAAATAATACAAGTTGTCAAAAGTAATCATGATGTAATTAGGCAGCAATCGAGGAAGATTAAGAGTTTGAAAAGGTAGTTGCACCGATGAGAAGTTAGAAAAGGTAGTTTCTAAGAGGGAAAAAGTTATAAAAATAATGGCAAGGCGTGGAAGAGATCAATCTTTGTATTCTTGTAACAAACTTTTGAATAAAATTCCCTGTTTTCTGTGATTAGCAGCACCTTCTACTATTCTTTCCATCTTGTATTGATAGTATAGAAATATCAAAGTAGATTCTTGTTTGAATACATTTGGGCACGGGTTAAACTTCATTTCAAACTGTTTGGAGGTTAGTTTTTTTTAGAAATAAAAGAACCAAAGGCAGTTTTCTGTGTTCAGGGCAGTGATCTTCTCAGAGAGTTGTTTTGAGAGTCATTTGAGAGGTTGAGACCCATCCCACCGATGGAAACTTAGTAGAATGGTGGGATGGGATAAGTAGGATGTTTTTATGTAAGTTTTGTTGTGTAGATATGCTTGTGTGTGCAGGGGCAGTAAGAATATGAAGTTGTATTGCTGATACAAGACAAAATTTCTGAGTTTTCCACTTGAAGAAGGAGGTTTCAAATAGAGTTTTGAAGGAACATCATATGCATGGGTTAGAAGAAGATTCCAAATGCTTTTTCAGATGTATTGTGACCTGTTTCAATTGTTGGCCGGAGGTTTTGAGGTTTGCATGTGCCCTATACAAGAAACCCTCAATGATTTTTGTGCTTTTCACCCTAGAATCAAGGGTTTAATAAAACAGTGAGTTTTTAAGTTCTTCCACTCTTAAAAATGAATGAATCCTATGTTATATGGTGCAACTAAAGACTGTTCATGGTTGGTTTGTGATTTGAAGTTGTTAAAAGGGTGACTCCTTTGCAAAACAGGCCTATTTTAATAGCCTTTTCCAGTGTACAAGACACAGTTCTGATAATTTCTTTAAGCCAAACTATCTGAAGCTTCAAGCATGTTGTGGTACATTATAATAGACTTGTGAAGGTTCAGATAACTTGGGGTTATTTCAACTTATATTGGAGAAAACACCCGATCTAGGGTATGAATGCCTCATTAACAAGTAGTACCTTGACTGCTCAGAGTATATAAGTCTGTCCTAACAAGTGACCTGTGAGTTTTTTTATGGGATAATGTTGTCTAATTGATGGTGTCAGGGATGTATGGATGCCTGGTTAGGGTCTAGAAATGAGATATGTTGTTTTGATACTTGGACAGTGAGGAATCTTGGTGTAAAATAGGAATTTGAGTACTTGCAATTGAAGTCCTGATATAGCAGAGTTGTGTAGCAGCATATGTGGATTGTTCTGTCAAATAGTAATGTTACAGGTGATTCTATGCTTGGATGAAGTAAGAAGACAGAGTTGAAGGTATAGGAGTTGTGTTCTCAAATGCTTGATGGTGTTGAATGATAACTTGATGGAAAAAAGGACAGTCTAAGGAACAGAGGTATGGTTGCCTTCATAATAATGACAATAAAGATACATTAAGGTTTACTGTTTTGAGTGACTTGAACAAAGATTTAATAAGGAACAAGCTTAGTGTTTGATTGTAGACTGTGGGACAGTGGTAAGAATTGTTTTTGCCAAAATATTAAGAATGGAGGTGTCTGAAGATTGTTGCCTTGATAAATGAGTAGACTGTTTCTAGAGGTTCTAATCAAGATTTTGTATGATTTCAGTCAAGATAGATGAAGACGAATTTTTAGAGCCAAGTTGTGATGCTTTTGGGTGTTGTGTTTTTGGAAGAGTCAAGGAAATTTGTATGAGAATTTGCTGAGTTGGTATGATGCTCTGCATCACACTATCTAGGATGTAAGAGTAAGCGGTGGTTAGAATTGTTGCGACAAATGTAATTGAAAAAATTATGAAGTTGATACTTCTAAATTAGATGAAAGATGTTTGATTAACCAAATTAGAATTTAATATACAAGAGATTTATTACTTTTGACAAATTATTAAAGGGACTTAATTTGAAAAATTCCAATACAAACCTATGTGGCTATTCAAGAATGCAATCCATTGTTTTTATACCTTATGTCTATGTCGACTGGAGCTTGTTGATTGTTTCCTTGTATGGAGGCATCCCACTTTCAAACAAACGAAACTTCCACTAAATCTGGAGTGGATTTAACCACATTAAACTGTGTCGCTAAAAGGCTGCAGCAAATGAAGAGGATTCTCAGTTTCACCAATTAATTCCTAAGATTGAATTTCAAGTTAGGCTGTGTGGTGAAAAAATCACTTATCCTCTTTGGATGGGCCTTGTGGTTCATTCCAGTTTATATCCTAGTATCTGCATTTCTCACAAACATCCATCCACATAAGCTCTGTATATCAACTTGTGGTGTAATTCATCAAGGACAAATTCACTTTTATACGAATGGTATGTTTTAATTCATAATCCTACTCTTGGGATGAACAGAAATATAGTCACAATTAAAAAAAACTTGGACCCATTTTTTTTTCTTATTCTTTTTCGAATAAATAAAAGTATATTGAGATACCTGCACAATATCCTAAGAAATAAAAATAAAAGAACCAAACATTAATAGCCAACATATCTTTTATGGGTTTGACCATATCCTAAGAAATAAAAATAAAAGAACCAAACATTAATATCCAACATATCTTTTATGGGTTTGACCTTGGGTTGTATCGAGAAGTTTATCAATACCAACAAACAAAAATAAAGGAATCAAACATACCCTCTACAAGTTGGACCTCGGGTTTTATCAAGAAGGTTATCAATGCCTCCATACTCAACACCAACAACCGTTCCTTGGGGATTGGCTAATGTCACCTTCACAATACCATTGTCCAAAATTACCTGTACAAACATTGAAAGGCGGGCTTTTCAGTTAAGTTTACCTTCACAAATTTATATAAATGATGAGCATCTTTACAAAATCATGCTTTCATAATGTAACTTCAGAAATTGATTCAAAATATAATGTTTACACATTGTAACAAGGTTGCTTGGGTCATTTCCCATGTGTCTTGGTGCAGGAGCACCTTGACAAAATCATGCTTCCATGTGGAAATTTTGAAATTTGCTTTAAATTTAATGTTGTTAACTTGTACTAAGGTTATTTGAGTCATTTCTCATGTGTCTTAGGAGGTCATTCAAGTCAAATTTGCAAAAATGTAAAAAAATGCCAATCTATTTAAAAGTTGTCAACACAAATTGTGAAAATGTAAAGTTGCACAAATGCAACAAATGGAACTTGAAGAGTCATGAAGGTTCAAACGATGGGGGGTAGTTGGAAAACAGTTAGAAGTTGTAAAGTCATGTTGTAAATTCCTTTAAAAAGGCCACTGTACGTTTGAAACAGTGTGGGTGATTGAATAAATAAAGTAGATCATTGGAAAATTCTGTTTTTGTACCTTTTTCTTCAGAGTTTCACTGTTTTCTGATCCTGTACGGACCTGTACGGTCAGGAAGACATCTCCAATTGGTTGTAAGTTGTAGATATTTCAATCACCTTCCTGTTACATCAATTTTCATGCAATTTGGTTTATTTTTGTGCAAGATATTGAGAATTTGTTGCAGACTGTTAAAAACCCTGTTAGGGTATACAGTGATCTAAAAACTTGTGATTCTTCCATTCTATCGGGTGAAAGCTCTCAAATTTTGGTGAAGATACTTCTTGTGGTATGTAATTTCATATTTCGTTGGTTAACTACCAAGAGGCTAGGGTTAAGTTGTAAAGGAAGGAAGTTTCTTGACTGTAAATCTGTGTAAAAGACAGTAAACAGGGGTTTAAGAGGGTTACATCTTAGGGTTTGATAAAATACCTTGAAAAATGGTATTTTGATGTTTTGTAGAGTATGTACAGGAAAATAAAAAGGTGTTTCAAGCATTGGATAAGTGAATGTGGGTCAGGAGTTAGTAAAAGCAATAAACCCTGTTTGGAACAAAGCCTATTTGGCCTAATTGCACGCTATCAGACCTGATTTGAGACAATCTTTCCAAAGCTCCATATACTGAGTTTTATATATGTTTTGTAACCCCTAAAAAGGTATCTTAAAACACCATTAGTTTCTGGTTTCAATGCATATTTTGAAGACAAAGCTCTGACAGATGGAGGGCAGTTTAATGAGAGTCATACATTGGAAACAAAATTAAGGGTTTTAAGTCAGTGTTTGTTGAAGTATTATGTATGAAGAATTGGAATGGTATAACCTTGTTATAAAGGCATGCTAAAAATTGTTTGAGGCATTAAGATTGAAGGATTGGTAGGAATTTGAATCCATTTAGTTGTCTGCCCTGTTATGGCAGAGTTATCTCAGTCCTAAATAGGACAGTCTTGGCATAGTTTGTTATTTTCCATTTTGTAAGGCCATGGAGGAGTTTGTATGCCCTTGAACCAAGTTGGAAATACATGTGAGTCCATTTAATGTTGCATATCAAAATTGAAGAATCATTGGAAGCCTAGTGAAGAATCATTGGAAGCCTAATTTGTTGATTTGGACAGTCATCTTGGGGAATTCACTTGTTGGAATTGTTGATAATGATTGAAAGGTATGGGCCAGTGATATTTATGTTGTTTAGAGTTTTTTTGAGAAGTATTCAAATAATTATGAGCTTTATTCTCAGTTTGATGGTTTTGATTTAAGAGTTTTGTGAAGAAGAATGAATCCTAATTGCAAGGACAAGTAAGAATTTGGTTAAGTTGTTGTTAAGCAAAGTTGTGAAGCCTCTGTACTGCATCATGTCTAGATCACTAGGATGGTCAATATCTAAGTTTTGTATCAAATTTGCAAAAATACAAAGTGTATTAAAAAATTGTCATAAAAGTTGTAAAGTTGCACAAATAATGCAAATGTAAGGAAGATGAAAGGTCATCGTATTGTAGGTCATTCCAAAAGCAGTTGGAATTTAGGGAGTCATCTTGTATTGCCTTTATAAAGGCCTTGGAAGATAGTTGAGAACTCGTGGGTGATTGTAGGGGTGAAATTGAATGAATAAAATCACTGTTTTAGGGCATTTTCTACAGAATTCTTCTGAGTTTCTGGTGTTGTACGGTCTTTACGGAATTATAAACGTGAAAAAATTGATTGTAAGTGTTTATTCCATCAATAACCTCCATTTGGTTCAAGTTTCATGCGGATTGGTTTGTTTTTGAAGAAGTTATTGCAATTTTTGTGAATACAGTCAAACCTTCTGTTAGGGTAAGCAGTGACTCAAGATAATTGTGTTTCTCTCTTATGAACCGATAGAATCATCTGGTTTTTGGTGAAATAATTCTTCTTTATATGGTATTTCATGTTTAAGTGGTTTGGGGGAAAAATTGTAAAGATAATGTGTAAGGAAAGATAGTTTAAGACTGAATTTCTGAGTTACAGTCAGAAATTACAGAGTTTCAAGTGGCTAAAGATTAGGGTTTGTACAAATTCATAAGGCACTGACCACCTAATGGTTTCTAAAGCTTAAAAAATTAAAAATACACCTGTTTGGAGCATTGGGACAATAATTTTGTGTTTGGAAGTATGACATCTAATAAGCCATATTTGGCTAATGCCTAATTAGCCTGTTTTGGATGTATACAGTCTGGTTTTTATATCATTTCTCAAAATGACAGATGTCAATATTTTGATATATTTTAATACATGGAAAAAGGTGTCTAAAAAGAAGAACACAGTCCATTGAAGGTGTCTGTATTAAGAGATAATTCTGACAGTTGTATAGGGCATGGCTACAAGCATATTAATAGTTATTGAAGACTTGTTTATCAGATCATTTAAGGTGGGTATTTAGGGGGTAAAAAGAGTTTGATCATGTTGATATAAGCCTACAAAGGAGATCCCAAGCATTAAAACAGTCATTGGTGTCTTGGTAAGCAAAGTTTGATGTTGGAGACTCATAAGTGCCATAATTGCACAATAAGGACAGTCCTAAAGGATTGAATTTTTTTTGAGAGAAGCAGACTTGAATTTGTTTGTCTTTGATTGAATTGAGATTGCTAAGGTGTCTTGAATGTCATTGATAGTATTTGGAACTCTAAATGCAAATTTGAGTGTTTGAACCAAATGATTGAGTAGGAAAAGGTGAATGAACAAACTATGAATGTTTGAGTTTTGGAAAAATGAGAATGAGGTAATTGTTTCCTTCCTTTGTATTGCATCAATAAAGGATTTTAATTGTCATTTCAAATACAATCATTCGATTTTATTATAAATCACAAAGTTTTATTATATAATTTTTTTAAAGTATCTTATCAGATTTGGAGTAAAAGAAATTTAATTTTACTGGCTGCAGATAGTTATTTGACATGATTTTTCCACAATCTATAAAATAGTGTGTATGATTGGTTTTAACTAATATTTTTTCCAATCAATGTTTCCAATCACACTCAGTGATACATTGGCAAAAAAAGTAAAGTGTAATCCAAAACGTTGATTGAAAAATATACACAAACAAAACCAAAAGCAATCATATACATTACAGATTATTGTAAATTAAAATTATTACTAATGCTTACAAATGATCATAATGAATAATATATCCCAAAATAAAATCTAATTCAATAAATCAGAAGAATGCTGTAAATTAAAATTATTACTAATGCTTACAAATAATCATAACGAATAATATAACCCAAAATAAAATCTAATTCAATAAATCAGAAGAATGCTGATCACGCTTCTAAACAAAACAATTAAAATCAATATCAAAATCCAAAACTAAAAAACAAATCTTCAATATAAATACTTCTACCAAAAAAACATATATGTAAATCTCTTGAACTTTGAAAAGAGAACTAAAACAACATATATAAAGATATGTTATGTGCCTGAAACCAAATGTATGTGAAACAACAGTAGTTGTGGGTTGGGAAATGGGTGATAACATTACTTGATCTCTCTGAAAACTGACTTGCACACTGGCTTCAGTCTTCAATGTCAAGGCTGTAAAAATACAGAAAACTAAAAATACTGTGAACTTCCACATTGTTGAAATAAAAGCAGAAACAACTGTATTCAACATAAGAGTTGGAATACACCTCCTTTTACATACAGGGAAGTTGTTGGGAATACGCATAAAAGATACTAACATGGGCTGAATATGGGCTGAATAATACGTTCACATTTACAAAACATGATTTCATTGAAGATATCTATAAAATTGTTAAATTTAGGCATGTTTTAAATTTTAGTTCTTTTTTTTTTTCCTGATTTTCAGACTCCTTTCCTTGATTTCTTTAAGGAAAAATCAAGAATATAATGTACATATAATGTTTATGATAAAATATAAATTAATTAAATTAGAATAATTCTTTTTAATTTCATTTTACAAATTAATATATATGATTTATAATATTTATTAATTCAAAATCTGTTCAAAATAGAATTTTTTCAAGATTAAATATAGTTATTTCTATTTTTTAAAATATTTTTAACAATTAATTTAAGATTTAACATTTTTACTAATAGTTATCATTGCTTTATATTAATATATATGATTTATAAAATTTATCAGAAAAATATATATTAATACAAAATCTTTTCAAAATAGAATATAATTGTTTTTTAAGTTTTTGAATATTTTTATTTAGAATTTTTTTCAAAATAGAATATAATTGTTTTTTAACTTTTTGAATATTTTAACAAGATTTATTTCTATATGAATTTATAAACTTCTTGTTAATTGTAACAATAAATTTAAGATTTTAACATTTATTTCTAATTATCAATATTTTCTAATTTTACATTTTTTTAATATCCATATGAATAACAATAACATTTATTTTACAACATTTTGTTTACAGTGCTTTTACAAATAATTAATGTTTTTAGATAGATGAATTAATTTTATTTGGCTTTTACAAATAATTTATGTTTTTAGATAGATGAATTTAAGGATTAAACTATAAAAACTTTCAACAACATTTATTTTATAGCTTTGATTTTATTTGGGAGCTTTGATTTTTTTCAAGATAGTACAACATTTTTGTTTTATTGGTGAACATGTTGAAATTTTAGATAATGAGTTGAATAAGGATTAAACTATTTTAATTTTATATAATTATTTTTGAATAGGTTTGAAATTGATATTTAAATTTTTTTGACAGTTAAATTTTTTCATAAAATGTAAAGTGACAAGCATTTAAATGAACAAACTGTAAAAAAAAATTCATATGACAAGGAGGGGTGGCCGTCAAATTCGAGGCCTAGTATAAATATTCTTTGTTAATTTGGTAGTAATTATTATTTATTATTAGTATGTTAAAAGAATATAGAAGTTGTTAACTTGATAGAGTACCATATGAAGAATTATTTTACTAAACATAAATATTATAAAGGTAATAAATGATTTTTTATTTTAATAATGTTTATGAGATCAAAATATATGGGATTCAAAATTAGAAAAAAATAATTACATTAATACAATAAGATACAAGATTTACTCAATTAATCTTATATTTTTTTCTAAAAAATTAAATTAAAGAATATATGTATACACACACTTTAACATTATTCGTGGGTTTAGAATTATCTATTAGAATTATGTCCTTACCCTACCCTACTCTATATAGCTAGATGGAGATGGGCCCTCTCTATCCATTAATGGAGATGGGCCCGCTCGGAAAAACACCCATTGATCTTCAAAGACCAACATTAAATTCATATAATTAATCTTCTTGTTATTTTATACTATGTAATATAATTATAATTTTCATGTTGTAGGCATTTTTTTAGACATGTAAGAATGAGTTAGTTACTACTTGGTATTTAAATTAAGATGGTTATGGAGTTTTAAGAAAATTTTGATATTTCAACATTAAATTCAACTTGTGTAATATTTAATTTAAAATATTGTTCTATAATAAAAAATCTCCCAGTTATCGATGGACCTTCAAAAGCTGATGTGAAAAGTTAAAAAGGGGGATTGGTTGGTTTATAGTGATCATTGATCTTTTGGATGGTTTATAACCATCTTCAAGTGTCAACAAAGTTTTGTTTCTTTTGTGAAGAATACAATGGTCATTGGTTGTTTGGGGTGGTTTGAGACCTTCCTTCAAATGTCGATAGATAAAGGAAGTTAGAGCTCGAGGGTGTTGGACTAACCGCCACACCTTTAGGCATATGATCTTGTGGACTAACCACCACTCTGGGTCTAGGTGAAGATGTTGGTTTGGAAGTTCACCAACACTTGCAAGTTCACTAAAACGTAATGGCATAGAAAATTACAGCGTAAAGATCTCATAAAGATAATTTTCTGACGTTACCTTCGCGAATGAAAAACTGTAAAAATCTTAACGTACGGCTGGGATATCTTGTATCATCTTGCATCTCATTTCCAGCCGTCTGCAACGTCTGATTCACTTCGGGGTAAAATACGCCTTCAATGTAAATAAATCATAATGAAAGAAATTAATTTCATTCATACAAAACAGTCGGAGATGATCTCAGAGATGATCATGTTGAACTGCCCTGCAGATGAAGGTGGAAATTCAGATATATAAAAGACTTTGACATAATTTAAACTAGCAATCACACCTTGGTGTGCAATGGGTACGCCAAAGAGTTGTGGAAGGTCAAATAGGAAAAGTTTTGATGTATTTTTTGTAATTTGATTGGGTGGTCGCAAAGGGATATAGATATAGAGGTCTAGTAGTTTAGGATGTCAAATAAATTTAGCTAAACAAGATTGAATTCATACTAAAAATCACAGATAGATTCTTGTACTAAGGAAGTGTTCCTACAAGAACATGAATATATACAAATTGCATTATTGAAGTGAGTTTCTAGGGAAAATTGTGTATATTTTGTTTCCATCAGTGTTTCTAAATAGAATAAAAGACCAATTGTTCAAAGAAAATGGACAACCAAAAATGTTTCATGTCTCGGCCAAAGAAGGGTTTTTTGTGGGTTTGTGACGCTATCAATTTTTATTTACTACTAAATGTTATTATATCTATTTTGCAAGGGAGCTTCTAGTCTGCCATAGTAAATATTCCTACAAATTTTGAAACTACTCCTACATATGCTATTGTGGAGCCTTCCATATTCCACATGTCTTGTACATGTATTATTTGCCACTGAAAAAATGTTAGTAGTTTTACTTTGGTCACAACAAAGTCAAATTTGTAAACGATTGTTGGCAATGTAAATTTTATGGCCAACAATTAGCTCGCAAATGCCTTCTCCTTGTAATATATTGAAATCTTTCACCTCAATAGAGGGCTCAATGCCTTGTTGCCTTCAATATGTTATCACTGTCATGGCCATAGGATGCACTAATTTACTCTCTAGGCTTGATATCATGTATATATGTATGCATTTCCCTTATTACCTTATATATGGATATATATGAATAGATCCAAACAAAGTGTTTCAAAAAACCTATGTTAGAAATTTTCACATACTAATACAACAAATTATCTCTATTTATGACCTTTGAATCTATAAACTTGATGTCCAATTTTTAAAATTATCCTTCTGTGAGAGTCCCTATCTTGTCAAAGGGTACCATATAGCATAGAAATAATTTTTCCATAGAATTTTTAGTGGTATGGTAGATGTTTTCTTGCACATTTTAACTTGATACTAATACAATTTTGTGATGGTAGAAATGGGCTCTTCTTTTGTAATGAGATGAAATTTTCATAGTTTTTAGTATGCTAAATTCTAGTTTATTGGTGTCTTGATACATATGCACTAGAATATTTATTATCTATCAAGATTAGAAATTACTTATATCAAAGAAACTCTTAGGAAAGTAGTGGCCATGAAAGTAGATCCAACTTGTTTTGAAGAGAAGATCTCTCTTTATTGCAAATTTGACATTTTATTGTTCTTTGGTGTGTCATTAGTAAAATCTATGCAACATAGAGGGGAATATAGAAAGAGAGATAGAGCATGAAGAAGAGAGATAATAGAAATAGAGGGAAAGATAGAAAAGTAGGAGAGAGGGGGCAAGAGAGAAGAGACAGAGAGATATAAAAAAAAGTAAATAGAGGTAGAAATACTAATAGAGGGAAATCAATAGGGAGACAAAGAGACACATTAATAGAGAGAGGAATAGAGAGAGATAGGAGATGGGCGAAAAATAAGAGATAAAAGTAAGAGAGGGAGAGAGATAGGTAGAGGGAGAGAGGGAGGGACATATATAGAGAGTAGGGAGAGAGAGAAGAGGGAGGAGAAAGGGAGAGAGATAGGTAGAGAGGGAGAGAGAGAGAAGAAGAGGAAGAGGGGGAGAGATAGTTCAATATATAGAGAGAAAGGGATAGGGATAGGGATAGGGATAGTGACAGGGACAGGGACAGGGACAGAGGGATAGGGATAGTGAGAGAGGGAGAGAACGAGGGATAAATATAGAGAGTGATATAGAGAGATATAGAGGAATAGTGAAGAAATAGAGAGATAGGGATAAATATAGAGAGATAGAGGTAGAGAAAGATATGGATATAGAGAGATAGAAAAAGGAGTGAGAGGGAAGGAATGATATAGGTAGAGGGAGATGTAGAGAGATAGAGAGGGATAGATAGAGAGACATGGAGATAGAGGTAGATAGAGAGAGAGAGAGAGAGAGAGAGAGAGAGAGAGAGAGAGAGAGAGAGAGAGAGAGAGAGAGAGAGAGCCAAGGCAGATAGACATAAATAGAAAGATAGAGATACAAATTAGGAGAGATGTAGTGAATATGAGAGAGATGTACAAATAATGAGATATAGATAGAGAGGGGGAGGGAGAGATAGGAAGATAGAGGTAGAGGGGGCAAGAGAGTGAAATGTGACAAAGACAAGTAATAGAGAGGGAGAGAGAGATAAAGAGGGGGAAATATAGAGAGAGAGATAGAGATAGAGATAGGGAGGGAGAAACAAAGAGTGTGTGTATATAAGTGAGAGAGGGAGATATGGAGAGAGGAAAAAAGATATTGAGGAGAAAAAATGGGTAGAGTTTAGAAGAAAAATGAATAGAAAAAATGACAAAAAAAAAAGAACGGAGATGAAATGCCCTGTTTAGCTTTCTCCTAACCATCTTCGAACTTAGGTCTCATCAAATACCAATTTATAAATATCATCACATACAATTTTGTAATACCATGATTATTCAATTATGATTTCATTTTTAAATATACAAATGTTATTCTTTACTCTCTAACAACAATCAATAAACCTCGTTATGTGAGTTTCTCAAATGGCATGTGTATTGGTCATGTACAACATAAACACAATTGTAATTTGTTTTTCTTCATATATAAATTATAAGATTTTATTTCTAATTAAAACTAGAAAGATTGAAATCAAATTAGATTAAAAAATATTTGTGAATTCAAAAATCTATTAGCTATCTTACTAGACAAAATATGTAATTATAAATGAGACAAAATCTACATGCATTTCTATAAAATTATATACCTTGAATTTATAATGTATAATTTGGAACATGTAATTAATCACAAATAGTTGACCTAACATTGGCAAGAGATAATACAACTAATCTAAACAAAAATACTTTAGAAAATGACAAGAGTAATTGTAAGCCTCCTCTCTCATTTCTTACTAGTTAAGCATTTTTCCATTTACTTTTAAGTGTTCCTCACCTTTGATCTTTTCCCATCCTCCACCTCCTCTACCTTTTCATTTCATACATATGTATGTTTGGTGAAAAAAAATGAATGAAACATGCATATTATCATAAAACAAGTCTGCATATAAGGAATGATCTACATTGTAATTTATGCACCTAATTTTATAAAGCCAACAAAATAGTCTAGATTCTCAAAAAAAAAAAATACAAAAAAATTCTAAACATTGAAAATAAAACCTTGTCCCTTTTTTAATTATTGAAGGTCTGATACTGTGCACATTATTATAGTGCAAGCCCACTTTTTAGATTGTTTAACATCACCAATCTTTGCAAGAACATTGTCCCAGTTTAAAATGAGGGAAACGGTTTGCATCTCTCACAACAAGACATAAATTTTGTTGTAGTGTGGCAATCAACGCATACTCAAAGGTTTTTAACAACTCTAATAATTGTTCCAAGGGGGCTGTTTAAGAAACCAAATGCAATTGCCAACTTTTCGCTATGGTGGCAGAGAAATAATTCTTTTTCCTCCTCTTCCACAACATAAACTAAATGCCTTGAATATGGAAAATACCCTGTCGCCTTCATCTCCCAAGTCCAATTTCTCCAACTTTCCATATCTATCTCCTGTGTTTGTGGATGTGATGTCTCCTACATGAAAAACATGTACCATTTTATGGCCTTCAATCCAACTACATCCAGGGATCTTTTTGATTCCTCAATCTTTCATCAATTTCCTTGCCATTTGAACTCACCCCACCTACCCACTTCTACGTAGATGTTTGAGAGAACATATTTCACAACATTTTTATAATCCAGATCAAAAAGAATTGTTGCTGTAAATACTCCTAAGCCTATGTACATATGTGATCTACATGCACCTAGAAAACACATCCACACAACCACCACAGGTTTAACTATCATCTTAATGATAAAGTGTAGAATTTCATAGTTAGCTCGGGCAAGAAGGTCAACCATGCAAACATAATGATCAACTGTAGGTGTAATGCAATAAGGGTTACTCATGTGATTGAAGTATGTACAACCCTCACCACTAAACCTACATGGCTGCATGCATATAGAACACAAACAAAGCTTACAATGTCATTAATTCAAAGATTTTGAGAGCATCTGCATATCCTACAATCATTGCATTCCATGAGATGACATCTCTTTGGGGCATTTGCAACTGCCTTTCACATGCCTTATCTATGCTTTCAAAATTTTCATACATGTCCACTACAGTGGTTGCAACTGCAACATCTGATAAAATTCCTCTATTCTTTATGCTACGATGGATGTCCGTACCCTGTTCCAATGCTCCTATTTTGGCACAGGCAGGGAGAATGTTGCCAAAAGTTGTGTAGTCTAGCTTTACACCTGCCAATTGCATTTTCTTAAAAAAAATCCATTTTGTGCATATCCTGCGATCATTATTCTGTCAAACGGTTCACATGCTTTTTCTATGCTTGCACATTTTGCATACATGATGCTTTGATGGATGTCCATACCTTGTTCCAATGCTCCCATTTTGGAGCAGCCGGGGAGGATACTGGCGATGGTAGTGGAATTTGGCTTTACACCCGCCAATTGCATTTGCTTGAAAGTTTCTAAAGCCTTTTCAACAAATCCGTTTTGTATATATATCCTGCAATCGTTGCTGTCCATGAGATGAGATCTTTTTCAGATATTCTGTCAAACAGTTCACGTGCCTTGTTAACGCTTCCACTTTTTGCATCCATGTCTATTAGGGCAATTGCAACTATAATATCTGACAAAGTTTCTCTATCCTTTAGGCTTCGATAAATGTCCATACTGCTCCAAAGCTCCCATTTTGACATTTTGCATACATGTCTACCAATGCAGTTGCAACTACAACATTTGACAAAATTCCTCTATCCTTTATTCTTTGATGGATGTCCATACCTTGTTCCAAAGCTCCCATTCGGCATAGGCTGTGAGGATTGTGGCAAAGGTGGTAGAGTCTGGCTTTACACTTTCCAATTGCAATTGCTTGAAAGTTTGTAAAGCCTTTTCAACTAATCCATTTGTGAATATCTTGCAATCAAGTCATTTCACGAGAATACATTTCTTTGAGGCATTCTGTCAAAAAGTTTGCGTGCTTTGTCTATGCTTCCACATTTTGCGTACATGTCAAAGAGGGCAGTTGCAATTGCAACATCTGACAAAATTCCTTATCCTTATTCTGTTATGGGTGTGTATAGCCTGTTCCAAAGCTCCCATTTCGGCATAACCAGGGAGGATTTAATACTGAAAACTATAATTTACCAAATTACTCACTCCAAGGACACCAAAATAAATGGATTTTCAAATATACTACAGTGAAAAGGAAATGCCACAGCACCTCGTAAAGCCCCCCATAATCACTCCCTACACCAAATCTAAGTCCAACCCATCAAAGAAACAAGCAGATCAGTAAAGTTAAGTAGACGATTTTTCTGTTGCCTGGAGAAGTTTGTTAGAAGATGGTAATATACAACATAGAACAAATCTGAGCGACGAACGATTCACAGCCAAACAAAATCCCACCCCTTCTGAGGACATTGCTAAATGTGTGTATGAGCAGAACTTCCGGTTCCAGAAATGAACAAAGCGGCGAAACTGTGCATAATATATAGGATTATGTTATGCGAGAAAGGAGCCATTGCCGCTGACAAAACCATGGTGTTCTACATTCACGATGTACTGATTTGCTTGAAAGTTTCTTCGTCAGGAGATTGATCGTTAAAAATGTGGGACTGTTAATGATAAGCAAACCTTCAGACCAAATTTGGCATGGCCCTGAAGGTGGATTGAAAGCAAACGCAGTGCAAGAGCAGTTGCGGAGGCACGCTTTCTGGCAATCTATGTGTGTGGATGCAGGGTATGAGGAAGCGTGGTCATTAGGTAACGTTACACTAGAGCTGAGGAATCTGTCGGTGCTGCCCTTTTGGGCATCGCAGTTTAATGGGCTCTGTGGAACACAGCCACTGGATGACCAATCGCAAAACTCCAGGAGCGATTGTCTTTGGGGACGAAGCCTTCGACGCAGCTGCAGAACTGAATATTGTTGGAGTTGCAGTTTCCGTAAGCGCCACAGACATTATATATAGTGCATTGATCTCTGGGCCGAGACCAGAACACGCTCCATTTACTGCTATCAGACCAAATAAAACCTTGAAATAGCGGCGGGGAAAACAGAAAAACACGGCAAAAAACAGCCGTAAAACAGGAAAAACAGCCGAAAAATGGCGAAAAATGATGGACGACTTTACACCTGCCAATTGCATTTGCTTGAAAGTTTTTTGCCGCCTTCCCCGCTGCTATTGGTTTCCGCTCCTCCAAACTCTGCCTCGCTGGTATTGACCTTTGACTTCTCCAATTCGGCGAAAAATTATGAACGGTTTAGATTTGTTTTAGCACCTTGCCGGGCTTCTCGGGAGTTTTGGTTCGTTCACGGAGAAAATGAGTTCGTAGAACTCATATAGGACACGCCTTCGGCGTAATAAGATCGTTTCGAACACGCAAATATACCATTCAGAAGATCAAAACTTGAATTGAAAGATGCAGTCAATATTTATTATTACTTTTTACATTTCCTTCCAATACACTTGATTCGAAGTTGCCCACCGTGAATGGCGGACTTATTTACAGTGAAAATGTCAAAAGAAATTATGAACGTTGTCCGCCATGAAGGTGGAAATATTTAAATCTATAAAAAGACTTTGACGTAATTTAAATACTTATATTGTTTCCAACACGCAAATATATAATTGACTATGGAGTGCTTCATGAGTCACCAGTCAATGTGCAATATTGATTTATCTTTTCTTTTCTTGTGATTCTTATGTGCAATATGACCCCATGTGATTGCTTACTAAATTTTTCAGGCCTAGATAGTTTGATGTAGCACTATATTGGTTCAAATAAATAATTGGTGAAGACATGTAGAGGACCATAATAGAAGAATGGGAAGAATACAAATAAATTATATACATGTGGGATTTTTATTATGAATAGAACTTGACAATGTGAAATAGGGAAAACCCCCAGTAGCCGTCAAGGCTAACTTCGCACATTCGTGCAGAGTGCATTGTTGCTTTGGATCTCAAACTACAAACTCCTTGTAAAATAAGGTAATGTAGCATCAAAAATTGTAATCCCTTGTAGGTGATAGTAAAATTCCACGCTTAGTTTGAACCTACTTTAGTGACCCTGGTATTTAAGTATTTTTAACATTTCCTAATTAGGCCCTAATCTCCTAAATTATGTATTCTAAGACCTATTTTTATTGTTTTTTGAGAAATTACAAGCATTGAACAAATGCATTTATTTAATGTTTCGCCCCCGACACTTAAAATCCTAGAAAATAAGGCCAAGATTGGGAAGATAGAGAGAAATAGAGAGGGAGGGAGGAAGGGAGGAAGGGAGAGGTAGAGATAGAAAGCTAGGTTGGGAGAGATATAGAAAAAGGTCGGTAGAAAGAGAGGAGGATGGAGATGGGGGATAAAGATAAGTAGAGAAAGTGAGAGAGGTAAGGTGGGAGGGACAAAGGGAGAGTTAGGTAGATAGTGGGAGGATGAGGGGATATATAGGGAAGGGGAGAGAGGGGTAAGGTGGGAGGGGTAGAGCTAACTAGAGGTTGTTGGAATGCAGGAATGTTGCCTTGGGGCAGTTGTTGAGATATAAAAGGTGGAGGCAGTAAGGTAGCTACGGGTGTAGAGCCTGGAGGTGGTGGAGGTGGTGGTAGTGCGAGGAAGGGATTTCCCCCAGTGTTGACAGGTGGTTGACCTAAATGATTAGGTGGGAGTGGTGGTGCAGATGGTACGAGGATCGGACCTTGCTGGATTGACATGGTAGGTGGCGGCGAAAGATTCTGCGACATTCCATAAGCATGGGGATCGTTTGGATTAGGTTGTGCTCCTGGGACTGAAATCGAAATGCGAGGAACGTTGCTAACTTGATACATCATGACATTCCTGAACCCAGGTTGATACCAATTGTCTATTGGTAGACCCTCGGGGACATGAATTTCCTAGAATGTTTTGTGAATTCTAGGGGTCTTGAGACACTAGAGGGGGTGTGGTGTTGGCGTATTGCGATATGTGAAAGTTAGGAGGCAGTTTGAATCCCTTCATGATTAAGGTGGAAATAATTTTGTCCCCTCGTTCATTAAGAAGGTGATCAATCATTTGAAGATTTGTACGATTACTGAGGTACTCATCAAAGGTGACCTCAGGTTGGACAAACATGCTCTCATTGGCAAGAGGTAAATTTGATCTAGGTTGGACAAACATGCACGTCTTATCTAGGTATGACCCTAGCTTCAACGCTTTGCTAAACATGACGTGATTGGATTAAGATACAACTTTCGCTCTCGCCCCTTTATATACCTCACTGATAACACGTGGTTGGAATCATCTCCCAGGTGATGAAATCCCAAACAGGTCCCACTAAAGGAAGAAGATACTAGACATTTTCGGCTGGTCCCCAGGCTCGCACATAGCGCAAGGGGAGAGCCTAGACGCACTAGCACCTCCTAGGTTGACATGACTAGACTAGAGTAAACTGTGATTTCTCATCACACAGAATCGCCAAATGGCACAAGGGGATTGGATATGTCAACAACCACTCCCAAGCACAACAAACAAATTAATTGACCCTCTACTTAAATCTACGTGCGCTTAGCTAGTATGAAAAACAACAAACAAACTAATCTAAAGTACTTGGACCAATCATTCTATAGGAAAAGCGTTAGTAGTTTGCAACCACTGGCCTTGGACAAACAAGAAACATATGCACAAAATGTTAGTGAAAACCAGACACACTCACAAACAGACAAGTTAGCGGGTCAGTACTTGAAAATGAAACCAAATGGAATATGAAAACAAAAACTTCAAGTCTCGAGTTTACCTCAGATTTGCCTCTGTATGAGGAAAATTCACCCATTTTGATGAGCAAGTTCGCCCTTGTACTGAGAAAATTCACCTTTTCTGATGATCAATTTTGCCTATCTGCAACTTGAGCAAGTTCACCTATTTCTGAACTGACTTGCAAATTTTCCTTTTTGGTAAAGCAATTCACCTAAACTTGACAAATGGTTGAATTTTCTGGGTGCAAATTCACCTATGTTATGAGCAGGTTCACTTGTTTTAGCATATTCACTTATTTTTTGATGTAAGTTCGCCCTTGTGAGGTGCAAATTCGCTTGTTCGGGGTGGATTCGCCCCTGCGTGTAAATCTAAACCTGTAAAAACTCAAACAATAAAGAACGTAAAAGTGTAGACCCGTGATGTGGGTCCCACCGGGCGTGCTAGAAATGTGTGCAGTGTTTAATTTCCTAGTTTAAAAATGAAACAAAATGCAAGCAAGGGAAACACAACACCTCAAGATTGACCTAGTTGAACTTGAACAAAATGAAATACAAAACAAAGTATGTTACCTTGCCCAAGTTGATCAAATGGTTGGCCCTGTTGATTCAATCATTTGATTGATCCTTCAGATGGAAAATAGCATCAAAATGGATGCAAAACGATGTGCATGAGATGATGGATGCACTGGTGAAGATGGGTATGAGTAGTTGCACAATATGGATGCAAAATGAGCTCAAAGGTTACAGCTATGGAGTATGGTTGTGAGTGCTTGAAGACTTGATTGCTTGATGGGTTGAATGAGTGTTGTTTCAAAAGAGGGAAAAATCCTCTAATTTTAGGGGAAATGCCTCTATGGAATGGAGGGCTAAGATTTAGCCACCATGGACAAGATGAAGGGCTATGGCGAGTTGAAAACTCACAAGCCCTCACATCTTGCCAAGTGTCAATGAGGTGTAAAGGGGGAAGGTGATGTGGAGGTACTTTAGAGTACCTAAGGATTGGGACAAAATATCCTCATAATGGAGGTCTTTGTCCCCATGTGGGAGATGTGACACATGAGGAATTTAAAATTCCTCAATATTCCACATAGAGAAGAGAAAATCCTTGGAGGAATAAATGTGAATTTTTAATTCACATGGGGAAGAGGTTTCCTTGTTTAAATGGAGAAAGCATTAATGATGGTTGACTTGAGGGTATGCCATAAATGGCATAGGGATTAGTTTGACCTAATCATGCAATTAAAGTTGTGCAAAAATGTGATTAAAGAGGCTAATGGAGGATTACGACAAGTTGCAAATTATGGAGGATGTGACATTAATCCTGATTAATGGTGTGCACATCCTAATCAAGGATTAATTAAATTAATCCAAATTAGAGGAGGATTATGGAGGATGGGACAAGGAGAGAGAAAAAAATAAATTTAAAATTGATTTAATTTCAAAAGACCAAATGATTAAATTAAATAAATTGGGGCATTTATTTAATTTAAAGAAGAAAGGGACAAAAGGTAAAGTATTTAATTATTAAATTAAATACTTTAAGAACCTTAGGAAAAGAGGAAATGTTAATTAAATAAATTATTTAATTAATATTGATGGGGGATGCAAAATAGACGAATAAAGGGGATGAATTTGACCATATGGGAGTGGTCAAATTCAGATGTCTACAATTTCATTTACTTAAGAATTATTTAGTGTATTAAGGATATAGATGTCTTTTAGTTTACTTTAGAGTTATTTAAGAATTTTTTAATTTTTATTGAGAATTAAATAAAATAACTTTTAAAATAATAAAGAAATAGTAAGTAAATTAAATAATTCTTTATACATAAAATTATAATTATTTTATTTAGTTCAAAAATTAATTAAATAAAATAGTTATTAGATAAATATAAATAAAATTATTATATTTGTTTTTAGGTTAAGTTTTATTTTTACTTAAAAGATATTTTTATTTTATTTTATTTACTTAAGAGTTATTTACTATTTTTTAACTCAATAATTATTTTATTTTATTTTAAAATTATTTAAGGATTTATTTATTTATTTTATTTTATTGATTAAAGTAGAATTACAAAAGAATAAGCAACTTTCAAAAGAGAGGGTGCAAAGAGGGAAAACCAGACAACTATATAAATTAATTACTAGCTAAATAATACATCTTAAGAACACTCATATAATACTATCTTCAAACAAATATCTTCAATGTTTAAATTGTCTCTAAGCCAAGAACATCATTTATAAAAAATTATAAACCAAACAAGCTAGAGAAACATAAAACTATCATCAATCATGAAGAATGTTGACATAAGTGGGAACATAGCTTGTTGACTTAGGTGATATTATTTATGACTAATAAGCAATTTTAGTAACATAACCAATCTTGGTTATTAATCAAGATGAGTCGCAGTCGACCCCCTCGTTAGATTACTCCAGTTACCCTGCCACTAACAGAGAGGATAGGTCCAGTTATCCCAGTGAACTCAAGGCGGATGACCATTACTTTAAAGTTGAACATGAGTTCCCTGATGACATTTCTCCTATTGCCCATAATGGGTCTGTGGATTTCTTTCGATTAATCAAATGGGTGTTTTTTGAGATTAAGGAACTTAAATTGAATTAGAGGGCTATGAACAGTAAACTAGAAAAGGCTAAAAAAAGTGACAATAATAATAGAGATAGAGATAAGGTCATCGACTTATGGACTAAGGAAGAGAAGAAATACATGGTGGAGTGCCTCAAGAAAATAGTTGAGGATTTGTAGCAATTTAAGAGCAATCATGATGACAAGCTTTCTGGTATGGAGGAAAAGATTAACATAAAAGATTCTATCCACAAGGTGCTGGAAATGAGCCACAAAATTTTGAAATCTACAACGAAGACCATGAATACGATGGTGGATAATCTGGAAAATTCCTATCACGTTAGGACTGCTGTGTATGTGGATGCCGAGAAAGAGGAAAGCCAGGTGGAAGGTGTTGGGCCAAGTAAAAGAACCAGAGCGAACCTAAAGAGGAAGGCTGACGAGGCTCTTGTTAACATTCAAGAGATTAAAAAAGCTGCTTTAAATATGAACAATCTTGAGCAGGAGGCGGCGAATATCCTTAGGAATCTGGCCTAGCGGCTGGGCTTTTGTTGGCTTTTTGTTGTATTGCCTTGGGATGGTTCCTTTTTCTCTTCTTTGATGGCAACTGTCTATTTTTTGTCTTGATTCCTTTATTGTTGTATCTTTCTCTTGTTTACTGTTAAGGGTTTCAGGGTCCCTTCAAAACCTATTTGTTCCTTAATAAAAAACATAACCAGTCTTGGTAATACTTAAAATAAATAAAATTCTAGCATCCATTCTAGATAATAAGAGCAAGGAGATACCACTTGTAATGGAATAACTTGCACAAAAATAATATAATAGGAAATATGTTGCAAATAATTGATAATAATATGCCACTTTGAGGGGGCAACCTCCTAATCCACTTTGAGGGGGATACCTCCAATTGTGTTCAAGAAGAACTCAATACTCAACATGACAATCAAATGAGACTCACAACCTCCTATCTATACCTATTTATGCCTAGGATATTAGCTAGGTTGACTTAGGTAACCCTATATAAGCCCTAGGATGACTTAACTAACTAAATAACAATATAATAATGATAATATGATTTAATTAAGAGTTAAGGTAGCCACAAGCTGACTACTCATAACTCGATACACACTATAGGGGTAAGGGCATAACATTGCCCTCCTCTTTACAAAAGCATTGTCCTTAATGCTAACTTTTTTCTTTTTCTTCTTCTTCATCTCCTTTTTTTACTACTACTTTTTCTACTACTGCTTCTTGTTCCTACTCTTGTCTTGCTCTTGCTCTTGTTCTTTCTCTTTCTCTTGCTCTTTCTCTTTCCCTTTCTCTTTTTGTTACTCTTGTTCTTTTTGTTACTCTTTGTCTTTGTCTTTGTCTTTGTCTTTGTATTATTCTACTTCTTTTTCCTTTTTCTTTTCTTCCTTTTTTGTGGCTACTTTTTGTTGTAAAGAAGGTCTAGAAAGATAATTTTGCAATAAATCACCCAAATAAAGTCAAATAGTCTATTTTTTTTGTAACTTAATAAGGCCTAGGTCTCACTCCAATAGAAAATATCTCCAAAATTAGGTGATTTTCAACCTTGAGAGCATCTTTTTTGAAAAATCAAATTTCCCAATAAATCAAGATTATTTTTGCATAACTTGATCTAAAGATTGGAATGTAGCTTTCTCTAATATTTTTCAAAAAACCCACAAAAAATAAGAAACCAATTCATCAATATGAGGGAGATATGTGTTTTCCAAATAAATTGGGAAGAAACCCTAATTCTGTAATAACTCACTCAATTATGCTCCAATTCTTCTGAAATATGGACTATAGCTTCTTGAAAATATTCTTCAAAAACCCTTTAAAAATCAGATTTTTTTTTGCCAAAATCTAGAAGATATGCTCTCCCCAAATTTGCCTCCAATATTGAGAAGAAACCTTGCCTTTATGGTGCCAAGATCATGCTTTGATACCAATTGTAATGAAATAAATTGCACAATAGAAGAAGATGATAATGAAATATGCTGAAAATATTTGAAAATAATATGCCACTTCGAGGGGGCAACCTCCTAATCCCCTTCGAGGGGGATACCTCCAATGGTCTTCAATAAGAACTCAATACTCAAGATGATGATGAAATAAGGTTCACAACCTCCAATATATACCTATTTATGCCTAGGATATCACCCAGGTCAACTTAGGTAACCCTATATAATCCCTAGGCTAACCTAACTAACTAAATAACAATATAATAATGATAATATGACTTAATTAAGAGTTAACGTAGCTACAATCTGACTACTCATAACCCAATATACACTATAGGGGTAAGGGCATAACAATTAGATATCTTGGCTTCCAACAATCATTATTCACATTGGAAAAGGTGTAAATATCAATAGAATTAGGAATGATATTCATGATTTCCCCTTTGAAAGAAAAATAAATGGCATGGCTAGAGAGAGTACATAGTAATAATATTAGAGAATATATTAGTACAAGGCATTTAAAAGTTGTTTAACCAAGGGTGGATAGTTAAAAATGTAGGGACAAATAGAAAATAGTTTATTTGTGTTTCTTATTAAAATCTCAAGTGGGGGATTAAATAATGATACATGATCACTATGCTCTCCTGTGCCTTTAGTTTCCTAGATTTTGAATACCTCAACCAAACTGACTAGGACCATAGGAGTTCTAATCTACTCGTACATTTTGGACAACAACATTACCACACCTTACTTCTTACAAAGAGTAATCATGGTGCTAATTGCTTGCTATAAATTTTCTCTTGATTTTGTTGAATATAATTATCATCTACAACTCTCAAAGGGTATTCTAGAAGAAAATTTATTGGATTTCTATTTAATAATGTACTTCAACATAAAAATTTAAGAACAAGCATTTAAATATTTGTCATATGCACAAGAAGTCCTTGAATTGGACAAAGTAGTTTCAACAATACAATAAATATTGTTGTCATAATATTTCTAAGATAAAATCTAAAACAACTTGAACAAAAAAAATGTTCCATAAATAACCACCTCTAATCTTTTATAATGGACTTGTCGTCGGGTGGTGTTGTGTTCTCTCTGAGTGGTGGTGTGATTTTTTCAAATTCTTTGAAAGCAAGAATATTTTTTTCTTACGCTGGCGTTAATTGTGGTGGTCTTGTTGATGTTAAGGGTGTGTCAGAAGGTTGTTTAAAAAATGGGACTACTTGTGGGTCCTCTCCATTGGATAATGCAAAGGTGCTATTGGTTTCTTCTAGTCTAGTTCCTGATGGTACCGCCCTTAGTAAGGTGGGGTCTCTTTTTGTTGCACTCGAGGGTCATGTTTATGGGGATGCTATGGATGGTTGGAGGTGTGATGAAGTCTTTTTGGATGGGAAAATTTGGTCAAAGCTTTTTGGTATGAAGCTTAAGGACAAGAGTTCATCTCCTCCAGTGGACTTCTTTGCTAACCCCTCGACTGGTGAGTATTTTATCTCTATGTCTGATTGTATCATCAAGAAGAGTCTCCAATCAATGAATCTTTCATTGGTATGTAAGTTTTTGGGCCCTCATCCGAATATTGATCTGGTTTGCAACCTGTCTTTGAATCGTTGGCATCTGAAAGGCCAGGTTGAGGTGGTTGCTCTTGCTAAAGGCTTCTTCTCTTTCTCTTTTACCTATGAGGAAGACCTTTTGAAGGTTCTTATGGGGGGCCTATGGTTGATTGGTAGATCTACTTTGGTCCTGAAGAAATGGGAAGTTGGTTTCAATCCGAGCTCTTGTTCTTTTTATTTGACACATGTGTGGGTTTTTTTTCCTGGCCTCCCCCTAGAATTTTGGGATGAGCAAGTCTCCAAGGGTATTGCTAGTACCTTTGGGCATCTATTATCTATTGATCATTTGGATACATCAAGGAAATGTCTAGTGTATGCCTAATTTTGTGTGATCATGGATCAATCTACTGATTTGTCAGCTTCGATTAAGATTAACTTGAAGTTGGGTGTGTGGGAGTAGACCATTAAGTTTGAATCAATTCCTTTTGCCCGCTTTCATTGGAAGAAGGTGGGTCATTGGGCGAAAAAATATTTTTTCAAGCCTAAGAAGCCTCCTCAAAAGGTCTCAGATCATTAGAAGGATCCCATTCCTTCTTGTAAGGTGTGGAGGGAGGTGGGGAGGTGTCCTAATCCCCCTATTGGTATCTTTGGTTTTTCAAGCGTTCAAAATAATAGATGCTCTAGTGAGGCTGGTCTTGTTGTTGGCTTTGCAGAAGTTGGGGCTGGTGAGATGGGCCTTGTCGATAACTTTGTGGTTGTCATTGGAGATGGTGCTGAGGTATGTACCGCTTCGAAGTAGTTTGTGGAGAAGGTTAAGTCTTTTGAGGTTGTTTTTGCTTCTCAAGCTAAAGCTCTTGCAATGGCTTTTGAGGCCCCAAAGGTGGCTTTGGTTGACTCTAGGGTTGACAAAGTTGGTCATGTGGTTGTTGTGGAAGTAGGTTTGGTTAAGAAGACCCCTATTCCCAAGGAGGCAGTTCTTGTGCTTTATGCTCCTAAGGTGGAGGTTTCTCCTTTAAAGGAGGTTACTAATGTTGTCCTACCATCCGAGGGATTTTCGTCTTTAGAGGAGTACTTGGGAGTTGTTCCAGGGGTGGTAGCTCTTGGAGAGTTTAAGGTGGTTGAAGAGGTTGTTTTGAAAGCATCAGTTAAAGATAAGGCACTCACCTCTTCTATCAAGGATAGTAGTTCTTGTTCTTTGGATGTGGAGATAGGGGATCTTCCTCCTTTAGCCTATAAGCCTAAAAAATCCTGTCTCCCCTTCGTCGGGTACGAATACTAGAAACTGTATGAAGTTGGACTATGGTTTTGAGCCTAGAGGTAGGGGAAAAACTTTGTTACATCAGCTTTGGGAGAAGGAAAGTAAAATTGATATTGTTGATGGTTTGCAGATGACTCTACTTGAGATGGGCCTAAACAACTCCTCACAAAATCTTCCATGAAGATCCTCTCCTAGAATATTTGAGGACAGAATAATCCTCACAAACAGGATCTCCTTGCTAATTTAGTAAGAGATCACCAAATTGATATCATTTTGATTTACGAGACTAAAATGGGGGTGGATAAAGTGGATAAAATCAAGAACAGGTTGTTTAAGGATTGTGGTTACCAGGCTTTTGATTCTAATGAGGCCTCTATGGGTGTGGCTAATTTTTGGAATCCGAAGGTGGTTACTGGGACTACTTTGTTTGGAGAAGAAAACCATGTGGCTACTTCTTTTTCGAGCTCTAGAGACAAGTTCTCATGGGTTATTTCTAATATTTATGATCTTAATTCTAAATGTGCCAAAAAGTGTTTTTGGGATGGTTTTAATAGGTTTAAATCTTGGTTTCCTTTCTAGAACTGGTTGGTGATGGGGGACTTCAATACCCTATTGAATAATGCTGATAAGTTTGGAGGCTCTCAGGTGGTGGAGGATAGTAGATTTGATCTTATGAACTTTATTAATGATAATTCCTTATTGGACCTAGACCTTTGTGGGGCTTCTTATTCTTGGTCTAACAAGAGAGTGGGGGATGCTCTTATTTAGGTGAAGCTAGACCATGCTCTCCTTTCTCTAGATTGTCTGCTCTCCTTTGCTTGCTCTCTCTCAGACCTCACTAGACTTGGCTTGGATCACTTCCCTATCTCCTTGAATGCGGAGCTATTGGGTAGAAGGAAATCTTTCCCTTTCAAATTGGAGAAGATGTGGGTCAACCACCCAAACTTAAGATACTTAATTGCTGCCTAGTGGGGTATTAATGTGGATGGTTATGCCATGTATAAAGTTGTTAAGAGGCTTGCTTCTATTAAGAAAAACCTTATTCTATGGAACAAATAATCTTTTGGCAATATTTTCAATGATAAATCTATGATTAAAGCTAAGCTGGATGTCCTACAATAGAGGATTTAGGTTGTTGGGAATGACCATGCTACTCTCCAAGAGGAAAGTATTCTTTTGGAAAAATTACATAATATTGTGGCTAAGGAGGAGGAGTTTTGGAAGCAAAGATCTAGGGCTATTTGGCTTCAGAGTGGCGATAAAAATACCCGTTTCTTCCATCTTACTACTATGAAGCATAGATGTTCAAATAGAATTTCCAAAATTTTTGTTAATGATCAGTATTTGGAGGGGGATGATGAGATTAGAAGTGTTTCTTTCTCTTTCTTCTCTGATTTTCTTTCTCAGGATTTCCCCCTGACCTTACCTGTTAGCAAATTTTTTTGAATGTCATTCCTAATATTGTGTCTGAGGAGTTGAACAAGAGTCTGTTATGCATTCCGTTTGATGAGGAAGTCAAGAAGGTTGAATTCTCCTTTGAAGGTAATAAATCCCCTGGGCCGAATAATTTCCCTATGCTTTTCTTTCAAACCTATTGGGACAGTGTTGCTAAGGATGTTATAAATGCCACTAAAGGATTTTTTGGTAGTAGGCATCTCTTGAAGGAGTTGAATTCTACCTTTATTGTTCTTATTTCGAAGAAGCCTGGGGCCTCATCTTCTGGTGATTTTAGGCCTATTAGTCTATATAATTCTATTTAGAAAATCCTTTCTAAAGTTTTGGGTTCAAGGTTGTAGTTGGTTCTTTCTTGTATTATTTCTCCTCAGCAGAATGGTTTTATCTTGGGAAGGCATATTTTAGACTCTATTATCACGGTGCATGAGAATATTCACTCCCTTATGGTTAACAAGAAAGTTGGTCTTATCCTAAAATTGGATCTTGTGAAGGCCTATGAACGTGTTAATTGGCACTTATTATTGAAAATCTTCAAGGCGCTTGACTTCTTTGAGTGGGTTTTGCAATTGATTGGCCAGTTAATCTCATCTCCTTCTTTCTCGGTGCTGGTGAATGGTTCTTCATCTATGTTTTTCAGAAGCTCTCGTGGGATAATGTGGGGTGACCCTATCTCTCCTTTCCTTTTCATTATTTTGGTGGAGTCGTTGGAAAGATTTATCCTTCAAGTTGTTTCTAATGGTGCTTTCAAAGGTCTTTCTCCTTTGTTGCATCAATCATGCTCGCATAAAAAAAAATCGATGATACTATTATCCTTGTTGAAGTGTTGGTTGCTACGACCAGGTCCATCTATCTCATCTTACAAGAATATGAAGATACTTCTGGTCAGAAGGTGAGTTTTCGCAAGAGCACAATCTTTTTTCTTAATACTCCAGAGCGTCATCAATAGATTGCAAGGATTCTGGAGTGTGGTATTGGGGAGCTCCCTTCTACCTATTTGGGACTCCCTCTTTTCTCGAATGTGGTGTCATACTCCTTTTGGAAAGGGATTATTGATAAGTTTAACTTTAAACTTGTTGGTTGGAAGTGGGATCTTCTTAGCCAAGCTAGGAAGATCCAGTTGATTAAGTTGACTTTGTAGAATCTTTCGGCTTATGCTTTGAGCTTGTTTTAGATTCCAAGGAGGGTCCAGGAGAAGATTAAGAGTATTAAAAAATGTTTTCTCTGGTTTGGTGTGGAGGATAAGAATCGGTTGCATTTTCTCTCTTGGGAGGAGGTTTGTAGGGCCAAAAGTCAGGGTGGTTTGGTTCTTCAGAAGTTGAAGGAGTTTAATCTTTCTCTCCTTCCTAAAAAATTATGGAATATACTTTTGGATGGTAAAGAATGAACCTCTATTTATTCTTTAAAGTATTTGAGGGGAATTGACAAATATAGAGACATTTTTTTATGGGTGGTTTCGTTCCTCCCTCGAGTTCAGCCATTTTGGAACTTCATGATTAAAGCTCATTCTATTGTGGCTGATGGTTTGTAGTGGGTTCTTGGGAATGGTAGGATTATCCTCTTCTGGGATGACTAGTGGATTGGTAATGGCCCCTTGAAGGATGAACTCTAGGTGGCCCCTTTCAAAGACTTTTGTATTGAGTCTTGGGGTATTTTGTGTTGGATTATATTACTGATGGTAAGTGGATAAGGTTGGACTTGGTTAATAGTGATCTTGAACCCCTCTATCAGTTCTTATCTTTGATTCATATTCCAGATTCATATTATGCATGTTTTGCACACACGACCCATTTGGAACGGGGACCCTCTCTTCCTGTTGCCTTGCTAGGTCATTTTGTGTCATTGCGTCATTTTGTGTGCCCCTAATTTTGGCATCTAAAATGGTCAGCAATCCTCATAGTATCATTTCAAGTTGACCATGTTTCACCCTGCAAAATTTTCTAAGTCCTTCAGGTCCTCCAGGTTCACCCTATCAAATTTCCTTGGCCGGATTTCCCTGCTCACTCGATTCACTTTTTCCTTCATTTTTGACTTTAGGGACAAGTTTCCTATGGATTTAGGATGTTTTTGTGGTGCCTAAGTGAACCTCCAAGGTTTTTTTAAGTTTTGGGAAGGTGCGAAAATATCCTTTTGGGTCCCGGCCCCTCCGTGGCCATTTCCAGTACTTCATCCCTCCTTTGCTGTTTTGACCTTCCATTGGCCCCGGGTGTTCTGCCTTTCGGAACCTTTCCCCTTATTGACTGTTTCTAGGACTTCATCCCTCCTTGGCCGTTTTGACCTTCCGTTGGCCCCCGACGTTCCGCCCTCCGAGACTCGGCTCCTCCATGGCCGTTTGGGACTCTATCCCTCCTTGGTCGTTTGACCTTCCATTGGCCCTTGGTGTTCTGCCCTCCGGGACCCGGTCCCTCCATGGCCATTTTTGGGACTCCGTCCCTCCTTTTTAACCTTGACCTTTCGTCGGCCCTCGGCGCCTTCTGGGACTTGCCCCTCCATGGCCATTTCTGGGACTTCGTCCCTCCTTCGCCTTCTGGGACTTTCCTTCTGGGCCGCCGTGTGCTCATTGTCGTTCAAGCTTCCACTTTTTTAAAATGAGTCCAATCTTGAGGAAGTTTGTCTTGGCACTCTTTATTCCCCTTTTCCCATGTGTTATAATTGAAAATCTTGGTTTTGCTAAGTTTTGTGAGGTCTGGGAACTTCCCATGGGGAATGTTGTCCCCCATTTGCTGTCTGCCTTCCTTCCACCTTTTTTCCATCACCCACCTTGGCGCCCACCCACCTTGGGCCTGCATTAATGTTTATGGTCCAAATGAGCTCCAAAAATGAATATTATGATCTTTTGATGATGCATGGATGGATCTAACAAGGAGTTTGCAGGATTTGACTAACGTTTGCCTTGATTTGTGTATGAAAGCACTTATGACACTTCGTGTACATAGGATTCAAGGAGCCTACTGCGAGTCTGTCAGGAGACCCATTGAGAAAGCTGAACAAGGAAAAGTGCATAGCTCTTGTCACCATTCATTTCATGTCCAACTTTCCTCGTAGCACCCACCAATAGGGTTGGCGTTAGAAGAAGTTCTGTGCCAAGGAAGTTAATGAAAAAATGCAAGGGGATGGCCTTGAAGAAGGCATGAGGGAGTTGTCCTACTTTTCAATAGATGATGATGACCTGTCCCCCGGAATTAGGGGCAACCAATCCATCAATGCCAGTCGTCGATGGACCCATTTGATCCAATGAAGAACATTGCAAACACATCAAGTAAGAAGGTAGCTTTCAAGAAGTTTTTGCTATAGTGAAAAGGGAAATCGGCTAAATGATGAAACTACTACAACACCTAAGCATTAGGTGAAAAAATAGGGAAAAGACAAAAGATATATTTTAAATTATTGGATAATGGGGGGTATGTGAAACCCTAATGTAATCAAATCCGGGCCACAAAAAGTAATTCAATCCTAGCCATTCATTTTGGATTTGGAAAACTATAAATAGGGGCTTTCCCATCATTTGTAAAGAGTTGGAGACCTGGTGTAAAAGGCATTTGCAGCAATAGAAGACAACATTGCATGATTTTATGGATGTTCTCTTTGATTTTTCTCATCTTGCATGTATGGTTCTACTTCCATTTTTAGTTTAGTTGTTAGTTTCTTGAATGGAAGTGGTGATGGTGATTGTTGTTTTAGTATTTGATGAATTTCTAGCTCATGCTTTTTGTGGTTCATTGATGACGAGTCACTTTGCAAAGCTAGTTTGAGCTCTTTACTTCATTGCTGCAACTTAGTTCAATTACATGTGCATGATGTGTGTGTGTAATCTAAAAATCTGCAATCCTTAGAAGATTGCACTAGTTTTGTGTAGCTGTAGGTTCTCTTGGTCAAGAAAAACTTAGTTTTAGGGAGTTTGTCTACTGTAGCAGCCTCCATGATCACTATTCATTCGTAGTTTCAGGTCTAGGAACTTCCTCTCTTCCCTGCCCTTTTTCCTTTTTTTTAATAAGTAACCATAGGCAAGGTTCATTGCACATTGTAAAGCCAGATCCAATGATGAAATGGAGTTCAAGATTGTTGTTTGAACCTACAACAAACACACAACAACTCTCCCATCTTAAGAACTCCATTTACAGATCCAACTTCCCCACTTTGTGACTCTTCCATAATACCACCTTGTGATTCTAGCAAATCACATGAAACAACTAAGATATTCCAAGCACTATCAAAACCTAACACCCGAGAGACCTTGGGGTGATTTTCAACAATGCTGTTGAAAGTCTCCTTTCAAGAGAGGTAGTGCATTTACGCACTTCCTGTGTTGAGAAAGTGTGCAAAAACACCCATCAATAATTCCTACCCTATTGATAGAGTGGTGTGGCAATTTTCTCTGAATGGCCATTTTTTTGTCTTTAGCTTTTTCTTACTAGATAGTTATCTTTGGTCCTCCTCCTTTATGGGTTTTCCTGTGGAATCTGAAGCTCCTGCCTAAAGTCAACATTTTTTTTGGCTTCTGTGTCAAGACAAAATCTTGACTTTTAACAATCCTTCTAAGAGGGGTTATGCTCTGCCTAATAGATGCTTCCTATGTAAGGAGGCTACTGAGGATGTTAAACATCCTCTTATTGGCTATAGTTTCTCTTCAGATGTTTGGGTCCATGTTCTTTAGTTATGGAATTTATCCTAGGTTTTCCCTTCATCTATCATGGATCTTTGGTCTCAATGGGTGGCTCCTACCTTGAATCCTACTCTTACTCTATTATGGTATCTTATTTTGTTGCATATGGCATGGGGAATTTGGAAAGAATGGAATAATTGTACCTTTTGTCAGCTGGAGCTTCCTCCCTTAAGGCTTTCTTTCAAAATTTGTGAAGTGATAAGAGAAAATTTTCATTTTGAAGTCTCCTTGCTTCATATCCATGGTTTGAAGGTTTTGGTTTATGATTATGACTTTTTGATTAGTAGCCGATGGAATCTTTCTTGTGACATTTCTCTACCAATGAAGAAGCCTAAATCTTCCAAGGAGGGGGTTCATTGGAAAGCTCCCTCTCAAGGATGGTTCAAAGTTAACTTTGATGGTGTTGCTAAGGGGAATCTGGGACTTGCTAGTTGTGGGGGAGTGTTACGTGATGAGTATGGTAGGTTTGTCTCTACAATGGCACTCCCTTTGGGAACCCAAATAAACCACTTTGTAGAGGCATCAACATCCTATCATGGACTCCTTCTTGATAAAGAGGTAGGGGTGAGAAACTTGTGGTTAGAAGGGGACTCCCTTAATATTATCAATTGTCTAAAGAAGGAGAATTCCTCATCATGGTCCATATTGCACATCATAGAGGATTCTCTTTCTATCCTAAGTTCCTTTGATGATTGTAAAATTTCACGTCTTTCATGAGGCAAATACCTTAGTTGATGGTTTTGCGAACGTGGGGGTCTTGTCTCATAAATGTTGGCATATTCTTAAGACACCATCCTCGTTAATCTCCAAAGAATTATTTATCATGTTCAAATGTCTTGTCTTGGTGGTGGAAACCTTGGGAGACAATGGATTATTAATTTGGCTTTATCTCCTCTCTATTTGGTTTAGGAGTATAAATTTCAGAGCCTGTCCTATTAATAATTACATTTCTTATCGAATCAAGCTCATGGAAGTGGTAATTATAGCCGGTTGTACTCGTGCTATTAAGTTTACACAGATTATGGGGGCATTATTTCCTTGTTTCTAGATTGTTCTCTTAGTTCTTTCTACTCATTAGAACAAGGAGAAGGTCACGATGAGGGTGTATTTGGTTGCTATGGATGGTGATCGTTGTAGGAAAGTGCCTCTCTTCTGTGAGGAATTCAATGATAATGTGGTTGTGTGGGAGTATCTGGATAAGGGGGAAATTTTCCCTTATCTTCTTAAACTGGATGGGTTTGATTCAAAGACCATTGAGGTTTTTGTGAAGGGCTAGAATAATTGTATGTTGCGCTATCAAGGGGTGGAGGTGAATATTACTGAGGGTTTAATTTCATAAATCACAGGATTAACCATGAAGGGTAAGAAATTTTATAGAGAGTGTGGGGATTTTAAGTGCGCTTTGGCTAACTTCTTCAAGGGTAAGGAGCAAGACAAGCTCAGAAGTGTGGGAAGCGAAGGGTATGTCCGTTCTTCTATCAAGCTACTTTGGAGGGATGTGGTGCTGAGAATTATAAAATATTTCATGCTTGATGGTAGGTATTGTGTTATCTATGGGTACCATTTTATGTTGTTGAATCACTTTAGGCACAACAGTTTGGTGTAGTTTCCCTACTATTTGCTCCTCTTCATGGAAACTAACATAGAAGATAATAGAAGAAATCCTAGTAAAGCTATTCTCCATGAGGGGCTCATGCTTCTTATCCTTGACTATATTAAAATGAAATTCATTCCTGAAATCTCTAAGATTTTTAATGGATGAAAAGGTAAGGGGCCTAAACCAGGTTATGACATGAGGGACTCTGAAGAGGAGTGGGATGGGGATTATGAGGAGGATGGCTATAAAGTGTTGGAGTCATCAGATATAGATGGTAAGATCATGTAGGACCTCAATATTGAGGTGTCTAATTATTGGTTGAAAGGCTATGAGGCCAATGTCGAAATAAAGGATGCTGTGTCTTTTGGTACCAAGAAGGGGTCGAAGGGGAAGAAAGGTGCTCAAAATGATGAGAAGCAGGAATGTGGGAAAGGAAAAATCCTAGTTGAGGATACGGTGAAAGTTTTTGGTGTGTCCCCTATTCATACTATTAAAGGGAAACATGGGAGAAATAAGGCTAATAAGGGGCTTCATGTGGAAGAAAAAGGTCTTGAGGAAAATGGTTTTAAGAGTACTGGGGATGTTTCCCCTATGCATACTAGGTTGGTGACTCATGACCATGGGGTTAGTTGTTGGTTTATCTTAGTCTATCTTGTAACAACTATTTTTTTTCTTGGGGATGTTTGGTGTTAGTTGTTTAATCTTTAGCAGCCTTCTCTCATTGTAAAGGGTTTTGGGATCCCTTTAAAACCTAATTTTCCTTATCAAAAACAATGTTCCATAAATATATATTTCCAACACAAAGATTTTCTCATTGTACAAATTTTATTTAATTTTATTGTAGTGCTAACCAATGTTAATTAAGTAACTAAAATAATTATTATATAAATAAAATAATTATTATGTAAATAAAAATAGCTCTTGAGTAAAGAATGTAAATAAAATAAGTCATTCTTCAATAATTGTAAAGTAAAATAGAGGGTGGCAGGGCGGGTGCCACTTCATCCCATGCATGTGTGCATGAAGTGGCCAAGTGGTAGAGGTGAATTAGGGAATGAGTTGGTGAAAATCACATGGCATAAGGAAAAATCTAGAACAGGCCCCTTTCATAATTTCCTGTTGGCATTGGGAGCTATGTGACATCCTTCTCCGGACGTTCGCTAGACATATCACATTCATTACCATGTGTGCGAGGATGGGTTAGATAGTGTCAAATGATGTTTATTATCCTTGCCCCTTGGTAACAACCTATTCTTCACAGGCTCTAAGTTTTAGATAGGAGAAAGCAAATTCACATTGCTTGTCTTGGTGTAGGAGTTGGAAATGGGTGGCATGGTTACCCTAGTTTAGTTGAAGGGCTATAAACGTAAGGTTTCCTTTCAAGTCCATATATCAACGCTTCAGTTGCATCGTTTGATAAGGCACCCAAATTACCTCACATTTGTGGAAATCAAATGTGTAGCAGGGAAGGGATTTATGGAGGATGCAGAAGGATATCATCTTGACTCATACATTTCATACCGTTTCCTAGCTGGTCCACTGGATGTTGATGTTTAAAAGGTTGACTCCTAGGTGATTATGAAAAGGATTTTCCACAAAGATATGTTGGTTGGTGTGGAAAGGGAATTGGTGGCAGCTTCCTTAGGCAAAGGCATCCCTCGCCCTCGTGATTTGGCTCTCCTCAACAACCCAAAGGCTTTGGTAAAGTTTTATCATTTTATCTTGGACATTTCTAGTATGGATTTTCTAGAACATAGGCGTTTGGCTTTTGTTGGGGCCAAATTTTTTAGGAGGAAATTTTGATTGGCACCGGTTGTGGATGCGTCATGAAAGAGGGAGTTCTATGTGTTTTCTAAACAAAATGTTTGGTAAAGCTAGAAGGTTGGTGGTGTAAGGAAAACAATAGTGCATAAAATGTCTTCCTAACACAAAATCCTCATGAGAGAAGTGCAAAAACCATTCAGTTAACAAGTTACATACATTTGAGATGCACATTCACAGTATAATAGGACAGACAAAAAATATCACACATAGAGATAACACGAGATATACATGGGAAAACCCTTACGGGAGGAAAAACCCACCACAACAAGTAAAGTCATTTTGTATTATAGTAAATAAATTACATACAAAGTTATAGACTTAACTCTCTGATGTTAATTCATAGCAACAACACAAAACCTCTTAGTCGACCTCGCTATTTGTTATAATGCTTGTAAGCATACATAATTCACACTCACTATTCCAATGCTCATACAACATACAATGAATTCTCTCAACCAACAATCATTAGGGTTTTCAATTACTTCACTGACAAGCTTCCTTCATCTTAGGTTATGTACACCACCATGCAACACACATCGGGCTACCCAACATTAAATTTTGGTTACATAGAATATTACTATATTTGCACTCTATCAACCCTTGAGTCAGAATATGCATTTAATTCAAACATATCTCTAACAGAAAATAAAGCTTTCAACCAATGATTGTTGATTTGCAACAGCAATGTAAAATCAACAAATGAAATCATGCCACATGTCGATACATCACTCGTCCATCACATTTGACTATTGCACCAAATTGTCAGTCGTTCCTTGTGGTCTTTCTACCGTGCCACCGCTAGCCATCCAAAAGACCCTCGAGGTATGGCGGTATGCACCACACTAGCACGTCTCAACTTGAAGACTCCTATGGTATGGAAGTATCACCGCACTACTGCGCCACTCTCGCCATCACTTGGTGGTACAACAGTGCACTAAAGGAGATCGGCTAGTCAAGAAGTTAAGAAACTTCCAAACTTCGCAATAAGGTTCCAAGGTTGGAGAAAACAACGATCTCATGACCAATACACTGTCGCCCAGTTTCAAACTTCCAAAACCCCACAACCTAGGTTTCAAGGTTGGAGAAAATAATGATCTTGCAACCAACACATTGCACTCGGTTTCAAACTTCCAAAACCCCATGACCTAGGTTTCAAGGTTCAAGTTTTGGGTGATAGGCCGATAATGAAGACCAACAAAGGGAATTTCGCCAAGTCTTTAATAGAGGTTCAAGCCAAAAAGTTGAGGCACATTTTCCAATAGGTGGGTTGGGTTTGGAGTGTAGGGTATATTTTCTAGTGATAATTGTTTGATAGAGAAGTAGTTATTTGTGGCTCGAGGTGCTAAATTGGGCAATAGTATGTATAGTTTCTATGTTTAAGTTTGGGTTGGTGGAGTCAGTCCCAAAATTCTATCAAGGGGTCTATAGAAGTTTCATTTTGGTGTGTTTGGATTAGTTGGTAGTCTCTGAATCAAGCCCAGAAGGGCTAGAACTTTGTAATTTTTTTTTTTTGAAATCAATACAATATATCTCTTACCTATAAAAAAAAATTTGTAAAGTAAAATAATTCTTAACTAAATAATTGTTTTTTAAATAGTTATAAACTAATGTAAAATATATAATGCTAGTCAATTTAATAACTTTTAAGTAAATAAATTAATTCAAGATTGATATTTCTTAGGTGTTTTTTATGAATAAGCCTATTTAACTTTTAATTAATCTAAAAGATAATAGTACAATATTTGCACAAAAAAAGCGGGTGGTAAAAAGTCACAATTCCAAAGTCTAGAAGAGACTAAGTCCAAACTAGAAACAAGTCATAGGACCAAGCTCAAACATAACATAAAAAAATTAAGCAACTAAAGACATTCTAGTAGGAGAGGTTTTTTATCATTAGGTTTTCCCATACATCACCAAAGGAAATATTACCATCAATCAGCTTCAAACCAATGAGTGGACCGTCTTCCTTGTGTTGGGAAATATTGCATCCAAACCCACAATCTTAAATCATTTCCTACATAACCTATGAGAGATAAGCATGCATACAAGTTTTCTAAATGCATAGATCAAATAGACAAGCAACAAGATAACACAAGATATGCCCTGGGAAAACCCTCAAGAGGGAAAAAAACCATCCTCCAAAAGCATCCATACTCCATCCTATTATTCAACAATAAACCAATACAAGAGTTACAATGAATACCTATGAAGCATCAAGCCCTCCAATGCATTCCCATGTGTCCAAGCATGAATCCACATATCCCATTCCATGCTTCACAAATGCACTCCACATGAAGACTCAATAATGACAACCAACCCACTTAGCCAACCTAAACCACTACACATGTGTTTGCTTTTATAGACACAAGCTCACACATAATAAAACTAGTGGTAAGGTGAAACCATGTACCACAAAACCATGTGAATACAAAACCACTAACCCCTTATTTAATATTGGGTACTAAGATATCACGTTATTTAATATTTTCCCCAATATTAAATTATTATCACATGTCTCCCACACAAATAATAATAATACAATGTTACAATACAACATCAAGTGGACCCCAAATAATTACCTACTGTGATTAAAAACACCACCAAGGTGTATCACAAATAAATAATTATTTAATTACAATAATATAATAAATCATTTTATGCAATGGTGTACAACACCATATCCCAACATTCTCCCACTTGTTGTATGCATTGCATAAGGGATCAATGCATGATATACATCATCATATCCGTACATGAAACCCCATGAATCTATAACATGCTCTCGTGGTCCATCAAGATACTTGCAATAAGAACAGAGTGACCACCACCTCAAGCAAGAACTCCTACCATCTTGTAACATGCCACCTATGGAAGAAAAGGAACATGCCAAGGTGAAGATGCACCAATCCATGAACACAAGCATCAAATCCAAATGATAACAAAGGATCTAACCAAGTTGTTGTCAATTGAAAAACCCACATGATCAGAAATAACATCCACAAAACATGCTAATACATCCAACCATCCATACCTCTAGGGTATCAATACATCAGTAAATTCATGCCAAGAACATATGCAACCTGTAAACTGCAATCACAAGCTTCATGTATAAAAATTATCAATGAAGTACATACATATCCAAAATTTCCCATTACATAGGTAATGTTAAAGCATATCAAGTCTACCAATTAACACTATACATCAAGGTGCAATAAGTAAATTAAAGCATGAAGTACCAAGAACAATAACAATGATCCACACATACAATCCAAAGAGCTTCATAATCTCTCACAACATGTTGCCACCATCCTCCCAAAGCATATGAAAGGAACCATGAAGAGAGAAACCTGTAAACCATAATGTCCTTCTACCAACACCTCAAAAGTGTAATATTGTGTCAAGTATGATCTCCTAACAACCCCAAATGAAAATTCTCAACAACATCCATAAAACTCAATCTGATAGATCAAGTACAACATATGAATCAATGTAAATGCCAACATGTATGTAAGCCTCTCTAATCAAGAAGATCAAACTCATTATTAACCATCCCCAAAATTGGAAATCAACCCATAAACCATCTCCTAACAATCCTCATCAAATAATGATATCATAAACTCAAATTCACAAGGAGATAACCATGCTATAACATCTCTCAAAATGAATCCTCCTGAACTAACTATCCATAGCTCAAGATCCATATCTATGAAATATAAAGCATATAAACTAATGCTAACCAATACTCAAATGAGTATCCAAAACACCATGAATCAACTCAATCCCGTGAGAAACAAAAGCACAAACCATAACACATCTAAAAGATATAATGGGAAAATACCTCTCAAATAATCAACTAGCGAGTAGACCAAGAGTGGGAATGAGAATGCTCCTCTAGGATAACCAAGTCATCATGAATCACTCCAAAAAAATCTCCTCTATTAGTCCAACATGAACTCATGTCCATATCCAAGTGAAATCTCCTCAGTCTTTCTATTGAAACCTCGAAAGAGTAACCATCTCAAGAAAATTTCTCTAACCACAAGAGAACTCCAACCAACACCTACATCTCCAAGTATCCACGAGCACCTGCAACCGATCAATACATGCCAAACTCCGAATGCGACATAAAACCATCATGAAGTAATCAAACAAATGATCAATGTACTCAATACAAAGAGAATCACACATGATCAATATCAAAGCTCCAACCGTAGAATTAGGAACCTATCATGACAACATGATCTAATCATCTCCTCCTAGGAGATCACATGCACCATAAAATACATCTTGGTCTCAAGAGAACATGTAACATGCCAAACTCTAAACTAGTATCAAGAGTATAACATGACATCATAACAATCACTCTAAACCAAAAAAATATATCCCCAATCACATGAAGATAACCATACCAATGATGCATCCATGTCACTGCCAACAACTCCCACTGAACCGTGATACGAGCTACACATGGCATCATGAAAACTATCCTCTCCATGAAGATCATCCAAGTCTACACACACACAACTACAATGTTAGTAACATACAAGTAAAACCAAGATCTCCAAGCCAAGAAGATACATACAATTTCTATCAAAACATCACAAACTAATCCAATCACCACCAAGTCATCACTTGTCAAAAGATCCCACTAAAAGTGTATAACCAATGAATGTAATAAGCTATCATGAAATCATGATCAAACCACATGCTACAAGTCCCATGAACCAACTAATCAAGTACTCAAATCATCCATCCTCTCAATCCTGAAACAACATACCAATGCACAAATGACCACAGACAAGGCTAACTAATAAAGTCTGCAACAACAATGAATCAAACCTGGGGGATATAGACAATCCAGATTTGAGTCATCCCATTACAAATTAATGAGTATCCAACCCACACACCTGCATAAATCATAGATCCAATCACTAAAATATGCAAACTCATCATCACATTAGTAACTGCAAATCAAGATATCAAAGAAGATAATCCTATAGACATCAAGACTCAAACACCAAATCAACCATAGATCTAATTTGACAACCATGTCCATAAATGAGTAATCATAGTCAAGTAACCAAATAAGCATCAAGAAGATAATACAAATCTCCTAACATTAAACCATATCACCACCAAACACCACATACATGATCATGCCATGCCAATGCATCAAATGTACCTGCATATCCATGACACCATAACCATAGCCATCATTGTGCCTACACTCAACTACCACCCATACAAGATTCCTAGTCTCAAACCATGTCCAACCATGTCCTCAAAATCAAATACAACCTATGAACCTATCACCATCGAAGTCCCAACTTTGAAAATCCCCTGTAAACCTATACTTGGAAGCACCAATTTGATAATCAGCTATAGCATCATAAATAACATATAAAAACATGTACTCCCTCAAGGTTTCGCCTCATGACTCGTCCGGATGCTCACACAATCACATCTCGATTCTCAGGCACCTACAAGAAATCGAACAAGTACCAAGCTCAACCTATTCCTCAACCTGATAAATAATCTAAACCACTATGTAGTACACTACAAATACTCTCCAATGCCTCTTTGAAATCAAAATTTTGATTTTGTATGCAAAAGTTATGACCAAAACTGTGCAAATGAGAACATCTGACTTCTAGGCTCCAAAAACATGTCAAAATGGAAAAATCAAGGGACCAAACCTATACCACTACGTAGTGCTCGAAACCAACTTTCCAATGACTATAAGAACTTGAAAAACTGACATCGTGGGTGAAAGTTATGCAAGTTTAAAGAAAACGTCTGATTTGACTATATGGCAATACTTATGTGGAGCCCACTTCAAATTAAAAAAAATATTAATTTTTTATTTTATTTTAAAAAGGTGATGAAATTTTTCATTTAATTAGCCCATAGGCTATATTTATTGTGAATGTAGTTTGAGCCAAAACCTGTCTCATGCCAGTAATCGCTCTCGTTAAACCATTTTTGAATGTTGTTTGCTATTCAAAAATCACGTGAATTAATTTTGCCCTTGCCTTTTTTCCCTTCTCATATTTTCTTTTATCTCACAAAGGAAAATAATGGCACAGACAAATAATTATTTTCCTCTCGTAAAGGCAAATAACACATGGGCGGTGGAGTGTGTAGAAACTCACGACAATTTTTGATGGCACAACATAAATATTCAACGTCTGCACTTTAATTCATATTTATTGCTTGCCACTATTTTCACATATGCAGGTGTTAAGACTTCATTTCAAACTTCTTTTTTAGTGAATTAAAAGATGTTTATTGGGCGCACTATTATCATTAGTTTATTTAAAATAAAATATACGTAGATAATAATATGTACTTAATAAACGTTCGAAGTTATTATAGTTACTATTATAATTTTTTTAATGTAATTAAATTTTTATTATTCTTTTATAATTATTATTACATTAAATTGTATTATTATTATTATATTATCATATTATATTATTTTATTAAATTATTATAAAATTATTATATTATATATTTGTTATTCTATTTATTATTATTATATATGTTTATAACGTAATTTTAAATTTGTATTATTATTTCATAATAATATTTATTATTATAGTTATTATTATAATTTTTTTAATGTAATTAAATTTGTATTATTCTTTTATAATTATTATTACATTAAATTGTATTATTATATTTAGTTGATAGGTTATATATATTGTGAATGTAGTTTGAGCTTGAACTTGTCTCACACCGGTAACCGCTCCTATTAAATTATTATTTTTTGAGGTTGTTTTTTATTCGGAAACTGTGTGGATCAATTCTTCTACGTTGTCATATCTAACCGATTTTTATTGCCCACTCCCCTGAGTGTCGTAAGCATTACCAATTCCTTTTCCAGCAGCGTGTCATCATATCTAATCAATTTTTATTGCCCACTCCCATGAGAGTCGTGAACATTACGAGAACTATTCAAGATTGGCTATCCTTACTCTTTATGAACCAGATAGGAGTAAGGAATGATTGGGGATTGCTCTTTCACAAAATATGGAATGGTATTTTCGTAATTTCTTTAATTTTCCTCTAATTTTAATCACGAGACATCACTGGATTGATACGGTGAGTCAATTGAATAGAAATCACAATTTCATCCTACTGCTACTACGATCATCCTTTTAGCCACGGGTGCCCAAATTACTTACGAGCAAGCCTAGTTTGTATGCGTGCAAGTCACTAATTTGGGGCTGAGGTCTTCTTAACCATGGGGCATCAGTTATCTATTGCAGAGGTTCTACTATTCTCTGAGTTTACGATATTGTGTAATCATATACCACTTTTGTCAAATCGTTTCTAGTGAGACTGAATATCTAATCTATGCATTGCTATAGTCATTCATATCTACTATGTTTAGGTTTTAATTACATATAATTTTCCATGGTGTAACCCTTGCACCCTTTCTGGTGCAAGTGCTAGTGTTTTAGGAATAACACATTAATGAAGGGAGGGGATGGTTTAGGATTTTAAATGGAGGCTTTTAAATGTTTTTAATAAAGATTTATATTTCATGTGCAAATTATTAACTTTGGCCATTTCTAAGTGAAAGTTTCAAATGTGAAAACAAAAGCCAATGCTTTTTTAATTCAACAACGATGAAAAGAAGTCATGGTTCGGTAGAAGAGTACACTTAGATTTTCAACGTAGGGGTATAGGTTTTGCAGACCCTGTACCATCCATTTATATATTTTTTTACAATTTTTTTTCCAAAGATTTTTCTAATTCATTTTTTCAATTTATTTTGTGGGTAACTTTAATAATTTTTCAAACCCGACTATATATTTTTTTTCTGTAGAATTTATTTTTGGGATTTATTATTATTTTTATTTTCTACACATGGTCAAATGGGCCTTTTATTAATTTTTTTTCCCTTTTTTCAACTTCTCCAAAATAGGTCAAATTTTATGTCAAAATTCATCTCTCGACCAACCTAAATCCAACTATGAGTCCATTTTGTCTCAAGAGGTCATTTATGAAATTTCCCCTACAAAACCCTCATATTCAAACTCAAACCAAGAAACCCTCTTTCACCTAAATTTGGAAAACTTTAGATCTATAATAAACCCAAATTTGCATACATACACCTGCACCATGCATTTCGTATCTTGTAATGCCTCAAACCCTACACGCATGTCCATGGATTCAACTTTGCAAAAAATCTCAAACTAGGGTTATAACAAAATTCATCAACCATGAAAGCTCTGATACCACTTGTAAGGAAATATTGCATCCAAACCCACAATCTTAAATCATTTCGTACATAACCTATGAGAGATAAACATGCATACAAGTTTTCCAAATGCATAGATCAAATAGACAAGACACAAGATAACACAAGATATACCTTGGGAAAACCCTCAGGAGGGAAAAACCTAGCCTCCAAAAGCATCCATACTCCATATTATTCAACAATAAACCAATACAAGAGTTACAATGAATACCTCTAAAGTATCAAGCCCTCCAATGCATTCCCATGTGTCCAAGCATGAATCCAAACATCCCATGCCATGATTCACAAATGCACTCCACAAGAAGACTCAATAATGACAACCAACTCACTTAGCCAACCTAAACCACTACACATGTGTTGCTTTTATAGACACAAGCTCACACATAATATAACTAGTGGTAAGGTGAAACCATGTACCAAAAAACAATGTGAATACAAAACCACTAACTCCTTATTTAATATTGGGTATTAAGACATCACATTATTTAATATTTTCCCCAATATTAAATTATTATCACATGTCTCCCACACAAATATTAATAATACAATGTTACAATACAACATCAAGTGGACCCCAAATAATTACCTACTATGATTAATAGCACCACCAAGGTGTATCACAACTAAATAATTATTTAATTACAATAATATAATAAATCATTTTATGCAATGGTGTACAACACCATATCCCAACACCTTGTAAGTATCCTCTAAAGGTTATTGAGATCACAACAAAGAAATGGACAAAGCTAGCTGAGGGTCCTTGTCAAATTCAACCCAACTAAGAGCACCACATCAGTGAGATGAGGCAAAAGGTGGTCGTGAGGGTTGGGACCAACTATGGCCAATATTATCTTTATTTCTTGGGGGTTAAAAGCCACATGATTAAGAACTATGGTCTCATCTAGTAGATTGGCTATGACATCATAGGTGTCCTTGAGGAAAGTAAGAGGAAGGAGGTAAAACTCTCATAACAATGCAAGGATCATTTCCCTATTGGTCCAAAAGCTCTTACAAATGGGCCACCTCAAGTGCAACTTTGCTAACTTGCACTTTAATCTATATAAGTACATTAGAGAAAGTCATAGAGATATTATAAAGAGATAAATGCACATCAACAAAAATCTTTAAAAAATAACATATTTTCTATATTTCCAAATGCCAAATACTTGAAAGAGAGACAAGCCCAATCCTCTAACAAAACCATATTTTGTGAAAAGGGAGCAAGTTGTAATGAACTATTGTTCATTACTTAATTTTTTTATCAATTTTTCTTAATATGTTTTCTTAGATAAGAATAATGACATGTTCAAACTATGTATTTAATTTAACATCTCCAAACATTAACAAGTACACATCATCATGAATATATAAATAAACAATTTCCTTTTAATTAAACTCTTAACTTTTTTACATTCAGATACAAACCAAATTGTCATTCCATGTACTTGTACATAAGGTTTTCCATCAAACAAGTATACACATGGGTAAAAGTACAAACATGTGTCACACTTTATAAAGAAATCAGCCAACAAAAACAAAAATTCTCAACTTTGACCACATAAAATAAGTCTTTATGTTTTAAATTTAAAAATGATGTAAACTAATGAAATTTAGAACTCTTGATGAAGTTTATTCCTGTAATTTTTCAAAATTTAAATAAATATTTTGATTTTTTTTATAAATTTAAGATCAAATTTTGAAATGCTAAAAATTTCAAGAAAAAGTGACGTTGATTCGGCACCAAGAAACAAATAGAAAACAACTTCATTTTCTCCTAATTTTTTTCCAAATAGATAACTTCAATATCTAGTGCATGATTTTTTTTTTTTGAAATTTTGATGTATATTTTCCTTGTAATAACATTTCAAAGTCAAATTTACCAGAATTTGATAGTTTTCATTTGATGTCAACTATTGTCTACCTTTTTTTATCATTTAAAAAAATAAATTATACCCTTTTGAAGAGGATTCTCTCCTCTAGTGCATCATATATTTTTTAATTTTTTAAAATATGTTTTACTATTTTTTGAATTTATAATCAGCCTCTTTTCTACTTTAACAACTTGCTTGCATTATTAAAAAATATATATTAAAACTAATCAGAATATCAAAAAAAAAAATATTTGGATTCATCACTTTGAGCTCTATAATACAGTATTTTTAAAAAAATATTTGACTAAAGAAACATGTAGTTGAAGTTGAAAGTTTCAGAAAATTGTGAAAAAGGGTGAGTTGGCTGCCAACAAGGATGCCACACAGATGGTTTTTGCCCAAACCTTTTCGATCAAAACATAATGGATTGAAAGCTTGTTGGTCGAAAACCTTCCAACCAAAAAGCTTCATATAAATATTTATTTTTTATTTTTATTTTTTTCAATTCAAGTATTTGGAGAAAATACAAAAAAAAGACTTATTTCAACAGGAGAAGAGCTATATTTTCAAGTACAATGATTTTTACTTGTAATTGATTAATTCAAAATGTTTACATGGGATTATGCTTAATTATTGACTCATTTTAGGGTTTTTTAATGTATACAAGTAGTTCTCCTACCTACCTCTCTCTCTCCCTCCCACTCTATATCCAAGATAGTGCTCATTGAACATGCAATGTTTTTTAATTAAGTAAATTAAATTTGTATTTGATAAGGTTTCAAAGTGAAAACTACTATTTTGTGTTATAAAATTTAACAAGATTTTTTTTCAGTTTATTAGTACTTAGATTATCTTATACATTAAGAAATTAGAGTTATAGTTCAACCAGTTTCTCTTTAAAGAAAGCTAATTGATATAAACCATGTTCAAGTTACCATAAATTCATAATTCTACCCTCTCTCTCCTTAGATAGGTCTACTATTTCTCTATCTCTCCTTAGATACTTCTCTCTCTTTCATTCTAAATTAGTATTGTCTTGTACATTAACAAATTAGCTCACCATCTCCCCCTCTCTCCTATTATACATGGAGTGCTACCCTCTCTTTCTCTCTCCTTGGATACCTTGACTCTCTCTCTATCTCTCCTTTGATACTTCTTTCTCTCTCATTTTATTAACTTATTATCTCGTACATTAAAAAATTATAACTATGAGTTGGTTTCATCTCTCCCTCTCTCCTTCTACCATAGTGAGCTAACCTCAAGCTCTCTCCTTAGATAGGTCTACTTTCTCTCTATCTCTCCTTAGATACTCTCTCTCTCTCTTTCATTTTATTAGTCAAGTATATCTTTCGTAGACACTTAAAAATGTCCTAAATGATACTACACACTCGTATTTGATATACTAACACCATTTCATCCTAAATCCATCCTCTTTTCACTTATTTAATTAAATTAGCCTAGTTAATTAATCAAAGGCTTCATTTTCACCTATTAATCTAATTAGGTTAATTCAAATTCTATCATATTCACCTTTCATCCTGTCTAATCGAATAATACAAATTATTTAATTATCCTTCTTATGTCTTCTTAATTAATTAAATAAATCCTAGTAATTTAATTAAATATCCTAATCTCACACCTTTCATTAAATAAATAAATATTTAATGCTAAATCCTAAATTCCTCCAAAAGGGAATATTCCTATGAAATATCCCTCCCCTTTGCACATTAAAACTTTGTTTTAATTGCTAAATGCTAATTTTCCTCATCCACTTGCATGGGAATATTCTCCCCTTTCACTCATTCAAAAAAGGGAATATTCTTCCTTGTAACAAACTTTCAACAAACTTCTTGAGCAAGGTTTGAAAATGTGCTTCTTTGCATGATTGTGAGCCCTTGATTAAATATCAACTTTCATTCTCAACCCTTGATTGGAATCCATGATCCATGCCTCCATCTTCTTTCCATCCTGACCATTGATTGATTCTTTCAATCTTGACCATCGGTTTCTCTTTGCCTATTCTATAAATAGACCTTGCATATATTGAATAGGGATCTATCTTTTGATAGAAAACTTTTTGTTGATACTCACACCCATTTGCACTCATGTTTTACATTTGATAAGAATTTTAGGTTAATTTTCATGCATTGTTATCTTAGCATCCATTAATGGCTGCCATGATAACTTAGTTGCATCCATTTAGCATATTTGGGAATTAGGACTTGTATCTTTAAATATTGCATAAATTTAGAATATAGTTGCACACATTTACAACACACATCTTAACATATATCATATTAAATTAGCTTTCACCATGTTTCACATATATCTCTCATTAGTTTCAATCAATTTTCTTCAATAAAATTGGTTGAAACAAGCTCATTATCCAAGGGATTGGGAAAGGGTTGCCATTCTACATCAATGTGACACCACTACCCCAATAGGATAAGATTCAATGTCTTAGAATAGATGTTTGTTAAGCTTTCATGTTTTAGAATGTTAGCTTTAATGGCTTCTTCACTTTTTTTAAGTTGAATATCTTATTGGGATTAAATATGCCTCGAATCTATATGGATGAGGTGTAGTTAAATAGAAATCCCAACAAGCAACCTTAGCAACACAACAACAACAAGAAGCCCAAAAAATAACCTTAGCAACACAACAACAACAAAAATCCTAACAACCAACCTTAGTAGCACAGCAACAACAACAAGCCCTTCAAGCAGCCTTAGCAACACAACAACAAAAAACACAACAAAAAGCCCTAGTAGCCCAACAACAACACCAAACAATCGTAGCAACACAACAACAACAACAAGCACAACAACAAGCCCTAGTATCCCAACAACAACACCAAGTAGCCTTAGCAGCACAACAACAAAAAGCACAACAAGCATCCCTAGTGGCCCAACAACAACAACAAGCACAACAACAATAAGCCCAATAGTACGCCCAACAACAACAAATACTCACACCACAAAAACAACAACAATAGGGTTTATACTATAGCCCTCCACAAAACATCATCAATACAAATATGTTAGGAACATATACACCTCCACCACCATCACCTTCATAATATCCTACACTACCATACACACCATACAACACCCCATCATATCAAAATCCCACATACAATCCATTCGTCAACCCACAATATGTAACATATGTTCCTCCACCAACTCTGCAAGATGATGTAGAATCACAACTCAAGATGTTAATGCAACAAATTTTAAGACATCCAAATGGGAAAAATGAAGAATCCCCATACACAAAAAAACCTATGTCCATGTCCATTCGATCAAAACATCGCAATGGTACCTTTCCCTCCTAGTTTTGAGGTCCCTAAATTTGATAAATACAAAGGGAGAGGAAATTTTGTTGATCATGTGAAATAATTTAATGTCATGTGTATGGAGGTTTCCTACAATGATTCCTATTTGAAACACCTCTTTCCACGAAGCTTAACATGCCCAACCATTGACTAGTTTTCTCAATTGCCTTTGGGTATTAAAACCTTCCAAGAAATCATTGATAAATTCATAGATCACTTCTCCTTCAATCTTGACATGGATTTCAACCTAGAGGAGTTGTACACTCAAACAAAACAAAGGAGAATCTTTCACCAATTCCTTACAATGATGGAGGCAAAGGGCTAGTAAGAGCAAGTGGCCAATTCTTGAAGAACAAGTGTGGATTATCATAGCAAATGTCGATTATGATCTATCCTTCCACTTGAAGATGCAGTGCATTACCACTTATGATGAGCTTGTCCCTAGAGCCCTGAACATTGAGCACACTCTAATCTCACAGGGAAATACCCAAGCATACAAAGACAACCTCCCATCAACCAGTTCAAGTGATGGTGTGGTAGATGCTAAGGTGGTCCCAAGTGCTCCTAGTCCAAACACCAATGAAGTGACTAATGCTCAACCAACCATACAACAAACCACACCATCCCAGAATAATCAAATCAATAACACCAAAACACAACAATGACAAACCCCCAATAGGAAAAACTATCCAAAACACAAATACACACAATTGGTGAACCTATTGAAACTATCGTGAAGAAATTGCTAGAGTCAAACTTGATAACGCTTCCCAATTTCCAAAACTACCAAGAACCACAGGATAAACCACCCTAGTACAATGAAAAGGATCTTTGTGACTTTCACAAAATCAAAGGACACAAAACATCAAATTGCATGAAAATGAAGAATGCTATCCAAGATATTATTGAGAATTGAGACATATCCATTGAAGTACCAACCAATAACCAGAACCTCAAGATATACAAGAATCCTATGCCAGATCATAACAAAGGGAAGACTTACAATAACGTGCAACATGTCTATTCCAATGTAATCGACTCCTGTGACAATGTCGTCACCGTCGTCACCATCAAAGGGCCTAGTATAGACTGTGGAGTTACCACACAATGTGGTAAGGTCACCATCCAAGGAGATTCATCTCAACCTAGGGCACAATCTACTTTTCCAACATCAAACCACATCAAATACAGTCTCCGAGATTAGCTTAAGAAGACCTCTACATAGATCTCTATCTTTGAACTATTGAGGCTATCCCCTGCACATAGGGAGATCTTAGAGAAAGCCTTATCCACATCATCTATCCTTGAGGATATGGATACAAATCAGTTTCAAGCTATGGTAGGGCATATCACTATCCCTCATCTTCTCACCTTCTTGGAACAAGACCTACCATCATAGCCATCTCATAACTGTGATTTACACCTTGAGGTCATTGCTCATAAGAATAAGGTTAAAAGAGTCTTAGTAGATGGAGGTGTTGATTTGAAAATTTGCACCCTTTAGTTGGTTAAGAAATTAGGATATTTAGAGGATGTTATTGAGAAAGAAAAGAGTACCACCATCAAAGCATATGATGATCAAGAGCGGGTATCACAAGGAATCATCACACTACCCATCCAATTAGGACCCCTCATTGATGAGAACACATGCCAAGTGTTAGAAATTGATCTCCCCTACAATATCTTGCTTGGTTGACCATGGATTCATGCCCTAAAAGTTGTAGCTTCAACCTATCACCAACGTGTCAAGTTTCCTTTTGAGGGTAGAGAAGTTACTATCCATGGAGATCCTGAGCCCTTTTACTATTGTAAGAACCTTGAGGCCAAGTTTTACAAAATAACCCAAATACCTAAAAATGGTGAAGGGCCTACACCCTCATCCTCATTTGTTGACCCATCATCCCCCGCATCTACCTCAGAAGCAAAAACACCCATTGTGCAGAACATTCTCGACATCAAAGTAGTGATCCACAATGGTGGTTGTGGAGATTATAAATTGATGAAGGATAATTTTATGTTGGGAGAGCTACCTCTTTCTCCTAAATCTTATGGGAAACCCATACCTATCAATAAAGTGGCTGAAACATTAAAAATGGCATCTACCAAATTCACCAAGTGGGGGATTTGAACAAAGAAGATGTCAATGAGGAGGATGTCTCTAAACTACTCTATCAAGATGACCGACCCATTTCCATTCTTCCCATGGAAGATGAAAATAAAGGCTTGCAACTAATGAAGGGATGGGGGTATAACAAGAATGAGAAGCTGGGTTGAAATGACAATGGTTTGCTAGAACTCATTGTTCTTGAGAAACATCCAAAGAATCTTGGCTTAGGATGTACTACTACCAAGGTTACCCTTATTGGAAAAGGTACTTCCACTAAATGGGCTGGGGCTTCCTCTTGGTTGCCAACATCCCATGATACTAACCTAGATGACTTCCCCCTCGATGTTACTGACCTATTTGAGAATAACTATCTCTTCATGATATCCATAACATCTTTCACCCCAAACAATCAAACCATTGAAATAAGCCTAGTATACCCCCAACTCATCGACTGGGACCAACGAGGACCATCGATTTTGGATTTATTCGAAAACAATGAAGTAATCTCAAAATTCATGTGACTCCATGACAAGTTACCATAGGTAGATCACAAAACTAGTTTTTATATAGAGCTAGAAACACATGCATACTACGAGGAGACAACTGAATCCTTTAGTCACAAAATTGACGACATGCAAATAACATGCAGATCTTTGAGTGAAAACCACATTGTGGCACTTTCTAATCCTAAAATAGTAAAAAGAAAGGATGCATCCGAGGGTGAAAACCTCTTTGAGGCACCCAAGGATGAGGGATTCAATCTCCCTCGTAGTGTAATGAATCTAGAAAAGTCAACAGTGCTAGTAGAGAAGGCTACTCCAGTAAATGTGGGAACTGAAGAAGCACCCAAGATAACTTTCTATGTTGAATCCTTGTTGGATGAATAACAAAAGAACCTTGCATCATTCCTAAAATACAAAAGAGCCAACTTTGCATGGTCATACACAGATATGCTAGGGCTCAATCCAAAAGTGGTTGTGCATCATTTAGCAGTCTATCCTAAAGCTAAACCAATAAAGGAAAAATTGAGAAAGATGCACCCTCAAAGAGCACTCTTGGTAAAACTTGAGTTACAAAATCTTCTTGGCGTCAGATTTATCTGATCGATTGACTATCCTAAGTGAGTTCCAACCTGGTACTAGTTTCCAAGCCCACTAGGGGCATCAAAATATGCACAAATTTCAGAGACTTGAACAAGGCATGTCTGAAGGATGATTTCCCTCTTCCTAACATCAACATCATCATTGATTTAATAGTTGGAAATGAAATGCTATCACTCATGGATTGTTTTTCAAGCTATAATCAAATTATGATCGCCAAGGAGGATCAACACAAAATTGCATTCACTTTTCCATGGGGAACATATTGCTAGAACATGATGCCATTTGGGATGAAGAACACAAGAGCGACCTATCAAAGAGAAATGACCCTCATCTTTCATGATATGATCCACAAAATAAGCAAGGAATATGTGGATGATATTTTGGCCAAGTCAAAGAAAAGGAGTGAGCACATAGAGGTATTGGGACCCATCTTTGATAGGCTTGTAGAATATAAGGTATGACTAAACCCAAAAAAATGTGTCTTTGGGGTTATATCAGGGAAGCTTCTTGGCTACATCATGCCACAAAGAGGGATTGAGATTGATCTAGCAAAAGTGAAAACCATCCTAGAAATGGAACCACTATAAGTATTGAAGCAAATGAGAGGGTTACAAGGAAAGTTGCAATCCATTAGAAGGTTCATAGCGCAATTATTAGATAAAATCCACCCTTTCTCGCATCTTCTCCATGAATAACATACAAGTGGGATGAGAAGTGTGATAAATCCTTCCAACAAATCAAAGACTAACTATTGACACCTCGAGTGCTCATTTCATCGATACCAAACAAGCCATTGATCCTATATATCTCAACAACATCAACAACACTAGGTGCTCTTCTAGCACAACATGATGAAAATGGAAAAGAAAGATCCATCTATTACATTAGTAGGACCTTGGTAGGCTATGAAATGAATTATTCATCCATTGAGAAAGCATGCTTAGCGATGGTTTTTGCTTCACAAAAGTTCAGAAATTACATGTTGTCGCATCAAATCAAGCTTATTGCAAAAATTAACAAATTGAAATACCTGTTATCTAAAGCAACTCTCACTAGACATGGAGCACAAGGAAATCAAAGGACAAGTGATCGTAGACTAACTGGTAGAAGCACCTATCTACATAGAGAACCCTTTGATATCTAAATTTTTTGATGAATCATTGTTCGTTGTCAATACAACAAATCAATCGAAAATGTACTTTGATGGATCATTTACCCAACATGGATCAAGGGTGGGTATTCTTTTTATCACCCCTCAAAGTGATTTCATTCCAAATTCATACCATCTATCCTTTCCATGTACTAACAATATTATGGAGTACGAAGCCCTAATAACAAGTCTAAGGATAGCAGTCCAATGGAAAACACAAGAGTTGAAAGTCTATGGGGACTCATAGTTGGTTATCAACCAAGTCAATGATGACTACCAAACTAAGGATGATAAACTCACTCCTTACAAGAAGATGGTAGAAAATATCAAGTAATTTTTCATTGATATAACTTTTGAGAAAATTCCTCGCATGAACAATCGAGCAATAGATGCCATGGAAAAAATTGGATCATTGTTAGACATGCCACACAATGTACTTCAATGTGAATTCTTGGTGGAACAACTTCTCGTACTAGCTTTCAAAATCCTGGAATTTGAATTTGTGTGTGTAATCATTGGTCTTGGTTCCCTGTGGTATCATGATATATTCACCTACCTTAGAAACCTTAGAAAAGGAACCCTCCCATCTGATATCACCTCCAATATTAAGAAGAAATTTGTTAAAAGGGCATCCTGATTTGTGATCCTAGGTGATACCCTTTACTGCAAAAGCATCAATGGGAAATTACTATAATGCCTCAACCAAGAGGAAGTCTTAACCACCTTAGCAGAAGTACATAATGGCATATGCGGTTCCCATTCTAGTGGTATGACTTTACCTAAAAAACTGTTGAGGACGGGGTATTACTAATCGACCATGGAAAGAGAAGCCCATCAATACATGCAGAAGTGTGTCTAGTGTCAACATGGAGATATTATTCACGCTCTAGTGCAGGAGTTACAACCAATGGTCACACCTTGTCCTTTCTCGCACTGGGGGCTTGACCTCATAGGAAAGATTGCTCCCACCTCATCTAATGGCCATAAGTTCATCATAACAGCCACTAAGTACTTTGCCAAGTGGGTGGAAGCTATTCCTAAGACCTACATAACAGGGAAGAAAATTGCCAAATTTATCCTAAATTACCTTACCTATTGCTATGGTGTTCCATAAGCCCTTATTTATGATAACATAACACCCTTCAAGAATTAGGATATGAGAGAGCTATACCAATAATTTAACATCCAACATTGGTTCTCTACCTCGTATTACCCCTAAGGCAATAGTCAAGCTAAGGATACAAACAACACCATTCAGAAAATCCTAAAGAAAATGGTCAATGAAGCTGGTCATGACTAGCATTTGCAGTTAAATCCCACCCTATGGGCGTATCGAACTAGTATCCACACACCTATAGGTGCACCCTCTTTCTCCTTGGTCTATGGATCAGAAGCCATCCTACCAATTGAGGTTGAGCTTCCCTCGCTACGAGTGTCACTATAGAATTTGATCACAGATGAAGAGTATAGGGTATCTCGACTAATGAGTTAGAATTACTAGATGAGTGTCGTCTTGACGCTCTTAATCATTTGCAAGCATATCAAAATTGACTAAAACAGAGCTATAACAAGAAGATCAAGGGTCAGTCTTTCCAGGTAGGGGATCTTGTTCTCAAGTAGAATCATAAAAATCTTCCAGATCAAGATAATAAAGGAAAGTTTGAACCTAATTGGTTATGGCCATTTTTCATCACAACAAGCTATGGATTAGGAGCATATCAATTATAAATGCCCGAAGGTGAACCCTTGCAGGAACCAATCAACAATCTGTATCTTAAAAAGTTTTATGCCTAGGCTTGAAGGGTGTAAATCTAAAAATACAAAAATAAATAAATCAATAAATGATCAAAAATCCAAAATAAAAAAAGGATTGAAAACAGTAAATAGAAAAATCATCCTCTAGTGGAAACCACTTTGGTGGCACTTTGGGAAAGTACCTTGGTGAAAAATTGGTAAAAAGGTGCCTTGCATAAATAAAGCACCTCCATCCATCTTTGGCTCTTTATCCTATCAGTCTTTGCATCACATCCATCCATCGTATCATTCATTCTATTTATTCCATCACCCATCCACGTCTATATCATAGCTTGATATTTTGAAGTATTGTATTCCCCTTTAGTACTATTTGGCATATTCTAAAGGTTAGCTTGTCCTGCCTATATTGATGTAGTCTATTGCATCACAGAGGGAATTTTTTTATGGATCAGATTGGGTTCTTGTATATCGTAAGGTTATTTTAAATCTCATTGAAAAATTCCAAAAACATTCACAAAACCCCATCAAAATCTAAAAAACACTTGCAAAATCAGAAAATCCAAAAACATCCAAAATCTTGTATAGTTAAAAATCCAAAAACATTCAAAATCCTATACAGCTAAAATAAAAAAAACATTCAGAAAATTGTGAAGTCAAAATCCCAAAACATCCCAAACACATCAAAATCCCTAAATATGTCAAATTATCAAGAATCCAAAAAACAGTATTGTTAGTGATCCAAATCTACACCTCTTTACCAAGTTGTGAAAGAACTCAGCAAATTTGGACTAACATGGGACTGCTTTCAGGTTGTGGGTATCCTATTGTGAAGTAGACCTCCAGATTAAGGGTTGGCTCCCCTTTTGATGTCACCTAAACTAATGATTCTTGAGGAAAAGGGTAAAAAGATACTTAAAAGATGAAAATTGATTGAAAACTACTAAGGGTGATACATCAAAATTGATTAAGACCTGTAAACAGCCTACACACATTCAAAACAGTGGAAAATTTGGTTAGAAACTACTCATTTCACATGCATTTTCACATAAGTAATTTATAAGGAGGTTTTGAGTAGAACTTTTAGAAGGAAAAAATTCACAACTAACAACACTTGCCTTTACTAACACAACTTATAACCTACAATAATGCATTTTTCGCTAAACAGGTGCCTAACAATGAGACAAGACTACAAGGAAAAGATAAATTTCACAAAATAATTTGATCAATCGTTAACAACACACAATAAAACATGACATGAGAAGGTAAATGATCAATTTCATTGATTCAAAGTATTCAATTGGTATACAAGTCTATCTAAGTTACAATACTGCTCCTGCTAAAAAGATAACTTCAAAGCCAAGCTATCACTTTGCTGGAAAGAAAGAACTCCCTTCAATAACAAAGATTGAAGTTACTTAAGCAAAAAACAACCAACTCCTCTCACACATGTCCATCTAGAAGGTTCTGGTCGGATGCAGTAGAAAATGCGAAAAAGAACCTTCTAGATACCCTCCAAACTGTCCTTCACATGAAGCAAAATGAAGCCAAGTCAATAGTCAAATTGAAAATGTGACAAAAATGCCTCCAAACAGCCCCTTTTCCTCTAAAATTAGTCAAAACAACCTCTCACACACCCCTCATGTTTGCAAGTCATCATTGGTCTTCACACAAGTATTGACCCACACCTTTAGTGCCTTTGCATAATTCAAGATTCTAATTTGCATTCAAAACAATAATAATCTACTTAAGTGATTCATAATACATCACTTAAACAAATTACCTTACATTTAAAAAAAATGCAAAAAGAGGCCCCACAACTTCCTTAGATTACATCAATACTTGCATTAAGTAAATAACATTAAAATAAAATGATTTGCAAATCACTTAAATAATGTTTTACAAGATAGATAATGCAAAATAAATGATATAATCAAATGCTTGCAAAAGCATTTAGGCAAAAGTAATAAATCATCCAATGCAGGAAACCTAGGAGTAGTGAGGAGGGTGTCAAATGGAAGTAGAGGAGCATGAAGGACCAAGATGATATGAGGCCAAGCCAATAGGATTCATCATTCCACCAGGAAATGATGGGTCCCTTTTCATTTTATATGCAATTTATTTTCTATTATCTATATGTGTATGATCTCTTCTTTACTAGCATTAGAATAGCTAGTCCCTTAGCTTGTGAGGGACATTATATGCTCATGATTATCAATAAAGATTACATTTGCAATACATGTTTCTCTCTCTTGTTTGTATGTAATTGCAAAATTGGAATAAAATGCAATTTTTTTTTACAATCTCTTTCATGCACATTAATGAACTTAGCAAAATATGATTTATCTTTTAATGTTTAAATAAAACACAAAATAATAAACACTAAGTTACCCAATTTCAATTGAAAGCTAAAAATTAGGAAACATTTTTGGCAACATCTGCTATATGTTTTCCTGCAAAACATCTCAACCAGTTGCCTAAAGCTTATCCATTGGGCACTGAGTCATCTAAAGGCTGTCACCACTTGAAAACAACATTGTATGTTGTTGCAACTCACTAAACTAGTGAGAGACACTTTGAAAACTTATGAAAACCCAACACCACATAATGAAAACTACCATGTAATTGTGAAAAACAACACTTAGGGAAAACTAAAAAGCATCTAACTAATGAAACTACCCTAACCTACTCTAACTAGCAAAGAAGTTGGTCAAACAAAGCCATTGATTGGCTTTGCAAAATAACACCCCTTTTTAATCAACAATTGATGCATTACATGTTTATGTATTGCTAAAAGAACATGAAACACATGTATATATTCAAAAGACTATTGTGATGTTTCATGAATGATGCAAATAAACCCACTTACAGCTTGATTTTGATCATGCCTATTGTTGTCCTGATTGGACAGGTGAGCTGAATTTGATCACCTTCAATTGCAACTTCAAAATCAGCCTCTTGTTTAGCTGCATCCTCATACTTGGGTACAGGCATGACCTTTGGTACTTCAGTGGCCTCCAAACTAGCTAAATATTTGATTGGACAACTCCTAAAATGAATAAACTTTGAACTGCCATTGCTGGTTGCTTCCCTTTCTTCCTGCTTTTCATGGTTGTCCCGCTTCATGGCTATGTTTGGACTATGGAGACAAAAATTTGAATGCTTAGAAGAAACAACATTACCTTCACCTTGCATAATAAGTTTCCATGTTGATTCCTCTTCCATGGTCAATGAACAATCCTCTTCCACCAAGGTGGCTAACAACTTATCAAAGTTATTAGCTCTTGGAAGGCTCTTAGGAACAACTGGTTCAAGCTCAAAATTCTCATTATCACTCAAAGAGGTACACTTCAAATCAAGTTTTTCCTCCTCAATGAAGGAAGGAAAAAGTTCAAACAATGAAGAAGCCTCTTGAAACAAACTTTCATCTGATAAATCAGCTGTAAGCTTTGCTGTACAGCAGAAAGGAAGCTCCTCCAACTAGCTAAAACCTTGCAAAATAGGTTCATGAGAAGCTTATTGACATGAGAGAATGGGCTCGTCACTATCAAGACTGTATTCCTCTTGTTGCTTCAGTATTTGTTCAAGCTTGTGAACTTGTTGTTCTAGTCTCTCGAGGGGGCAGGGAACCAACTTATTCCTTCTGTTGGGGCAATAGTGGGGAATCCAAAAAATCACATATATTTTTTTTTTAATTTTTGATTTGAGCAACAATTTTAATTTGAAAAAGCCTCAGTCTTTGAACCAATGTAATAAGTACCTTGCTTCAAAGAGGGGAAAAATGTAGACACTTGAAAATGTCCTAAATGATACTACACACTCGAATATGATATACTAACACCGTTTCATCCTAAAGTCCATCCTTTCTTCACTTATTTGATTAAATTAACCTAGTTAATTAATGAAAGGATTCATTTTCACCTATTAAAATTAATCTAATAAGGTTAATTCACATTTTGTCATATTCACCTTTCATCTCACCTAATTGAATAATGCAAATTATTTAATTATCCTTCTTATGCCCTCTTATTTAATTAAATAAATCTTAGTTATCCTAGTTATTTAATTAAATATCCTAATCTCACACCTTTCATTAAATAAATAAATTATTTAATGCTAAATCCTAAATTCCTCCAAAAGGGAATATTCCTATGGAATACCCCTCCCCTTCGCACATTAAAAATTTGTTTTAATTTTCTAAATGCTAATTTTCCTCATCCACTTGCATGAGAATATTCTTTGAGAATATTCTCCCCTTTCACTCATTGAAAAAAGGGAATATTCTTCCTTGTAACAAAATTTCAACAAACTTCTTGAGAAAGCTTTGAAAGTGTGCTTCTTTGCATGATTGTGAGCCCTTGATTAAATATCAACTTGCATTCTCAACCATTGATGGGAATCCATGATCCATGCCTCCATCTTCTTTCCATCTTGACCATTCATTGATTCTTTCAATCTTGACCATTGGTTTCTCTTTGCCTATTCTATAAATAGACCTTGCATCTATTGAATAAGGATCCATCTTTTGATAGCAAACTTATGTTGTTGAAACTCACATCCATTTGCACTCATGTTTTACATTTGATAATAATTTTAGGTTAATTTTCATGCATTGTTATTTTAGCATCCATTAATGGCTTCCATGATAACTTAGTTGCATCCATTTAACATATTTGGGAATTAGGACTTGCATCTTTAAATCTTGTATACATTTAGAATATATTTACACACATTTACAACACACATCTTAGCATATATCATATTAAATTAGTTTACATCATGTTTCACATATATCTCTCATCGGTTTGAATTAGTTTTCTTCAATAAAACTGATTGAAACAAGCTCATTATCCAAGGGATTGGGAAAGGGTCACCATTCCACATCAATGCAATACCACTCCCCTAATAGGATAAGATTCAATGTTTTAGAATAGATGTTTGTTAAGCTTTCATGTTTTAGCATGCTAGTTTTAATGGTTTCTTTGCTTTGTTTATGTTGAATATCTTATTGGGATTGATTCTTAGTGGATTAAATACGCCTAGAATCCATATGGATCAGGTGTAGTTAACCTATACTACGACATTGGTCACATCTTGTAAATTAATAAATTATCTAACTACATGAGTTGATTTCATCTCTTCCTCTATCCTTCTACCATAGTAACCTAACCTCTCTTTCTTGAGCTCTCCTTAGATAGGTCTAATTTCTCTAGATAAATATCTCTACTTAGATACCTCTCTCTCTCTCTCTCTCTCTCTCTTCCATTTTATTAACTTGGATTATCTTGTACATGTTAAGAAAAAATATATAACTATTAGTTCATTTTCAATCTTTCCCTCTCTCCTTCTATCATTACATGTAGTGCACTACCCTCTCTATCTCTCTCCTTAGATACCTAAAATTTATCTCTCTATCTCTCCTTAGATACTCTCTTTCTTTAATTTTAATAAAGGTTTACATCTTGTACATTAAGAAATTATCTAATTGTACATGAGTTTGTTTCATCTCTTCCTCTCTCCTTCTACCATAGTGAGCTAAAATATCTATCTCCCTCTCACTCTCCTTAGATAGTTCTAAGTTATCTCTATATCTCTCCTTAGATAGTTCTCTCTCTCTTTCATTTTATGAGTCTTATCTTGTACATTACAAAAAATTATCTAACAATATGAGTTGGTTTTATCTCTCGAGCTCTCTCCTTCTATCATATGTATGTAGTGCACTACCCTCTCTTTCTCTCTACTTAGATACCTAAGTTCTCTCTCTATCTGTCCTTAGATACTCTCTTTCATTTTATTAGTCTTACATCTTGTACATTAAGAAATTATCTAACTACATGAGTTGGTTTCATCTCTCCCTCTCTTCTTCTACCATAGTGAGCTAACCTCTCCCCCTCTCTCCATAGATAGGTCTAAGTTTGACTCTATATCTCTCCTTAGATACTTCTCTCTCTCACTCTCTCTTTTATTTTATTATTCTTGTGAGTGTCTAATCTAAAATTAACTAACAAGAGACAATAAACAAGTGTTAATCATGTTATAAAACTAAACAAAACACTCCCTATGAGATTCTCAATCAAGAAAGAAAAGAAAACGTGATGAAAATATGAAATAAACAACACAAAAGGATGCAAACTCATCTAAATCAACCATTTTTTTATCTAGTGTTAGTCTGCATTCAACCATTTTTATCTTTTTATCTAGTGTTAGTCTGCAATCAACCATTTTTATCTTTTTATCTAGTGTTAATTTACAATCAACCATTTTCTCCTCTTGCTCTCTACCATCCTAAGTGATGAAAATGGTGATTGCTAACAATGAAAATGGCTATAGTAATATTGCTTCAAGTTGTGGATCCATATTGTGAAGAGAATGCTTCTATTTATATAACTAAAGGGTTGAGAAATGAGAGAAATTGGTGAATGTGGGATAAAATGGGAGCCAATAGAATTGTGACACATGTCACAATTCTATTGGATGAAGGTGGAGCACATTTTGGGAAATGTGTTGAGGAAAGGGGGATGTAAGAGGAATAAATGAGAATGGTTGAGGATTTGAAAGGTTGTAAGAATAATTTATTGAATGTGGTTGGAGATGTGAGAGGATGTAAGAGGAGTTATTTAAAATGTAAGAGAAGTTGAGGAAGTGATAGGTTTTTGAAACCTTTGGAGGGAAATTGAATGAGGAGGTGGTTGGGAGGAATATTGCTTAGAATATGCCTTTGTGAGGATAAATAGAGGAATTAGATAATTAATAGAAATTATTTTCATGTGCAACCTGGTTAGTTGACCATGGGTTGATTTAACTCTTGAGTTAAAAGCTACAGGGTTTATTAATGATGATTAGAAAGTGATTTAGGATTAATTAATTCAAAAATAATTAATTGGAATGGATTAGGGGATTGTGATACTTGATTTGATTGATTTAATAAAATGAGAGGACTTAGGGGGGTTTAATTAAATGAATTGATTTAATTAAATATGATGAACATTAGTTAGAAGAAGATTGAATTAATCTAATAAAATTAATTATTTGATTAATAGCCGAATTTGCTGATTTTAACTAAATAATGTTGATTATTTAATTAATTGGTTAGTCCGAAGTGATTTAGGAAGAAACGGTGTTAATTAATCAGAATCAGATGCATAATATCAATCAGGAATTTTATAGTGTCTACAATTCTTATCTTGTACATTATGAAAAATTATCTAATTATGAGTTGGTTTCATCTCCCCCTCTCTCATTATATCATGGCACACTACCTTCTCTCTCTTTCCTTATATACCCCTCTCTCATCTCTCCCTCTCTCCTTTTATCATACATGTAGCACTACCCTCCTTTCTCTCCTTAGACACCTACTCTCTCTCTTTCTCTCCTTAGATACTTCTCTCTCTCTCTCTCATTCATTTTGTAGGTCCTATCATGGGGGCATGACCATAGTGCTTCCCTCTCTTTCTCTCTTTCCTTATATCATACATGTAATGATAGACTCTAGGTATCTCTCTCTTCCTCTTCTTTTCTCTCCTTAGTTGTTTTCTATTTAGCACAATTTTTTGAATCTAGATAGATATCTATATATCAAAAATAGAATTTAGGTTAAATTATATGTAAGTGTACATTTGTATGCAGGTGAATTCAAATTTGAGAAATTTGTGATGGGGAATAAAAGGAATAGATCAAGGTTGTATGATCAAAAAAGAGAGACCAAAAACATGGATGAAGGAACATCTACTCAATAACAACCAATGGATATTATTGATGACCAAGGTAATGTACATGTACAAGAACAAATTGAAGGTAGTGATAGATTTTTTTTCTATGTTATGGGAAATATGATGGAGATGGATGAGGATTCACTTTTCAAGAATATTTCATCTGAGATATTATTTGAAAGCACAATAAAATTACACTCTACAAGAATATGGGATGATGTAAGATGCCTGATTTTTTACCTATTGTTTTCACCTAAGTTTAACCCATATGTGAATAGTTTAAGTTCACCAACACATAGCAACAATTTTTTTTCATAATTTCCATTTCAATAATAAATATACAATTTGAAATATTACCATTTCAAAATTCCATTGAATTTTAATAGAAAAGATGCATATTCACAATAGTTCCATTTCAAATTTCCATTGCATTTCAATAAAGTAACATTACATAATCCCAAGTAATGATTACATTTTCATATACATTTTTCATAAAGATATACGATCATGATTACATACATAGCTTTCAATAGCTTGATGGAATAAAGTACAAATGGTCCATACGTCCTTGTTGGCATACATTCTCAAATTTCAATTTCCTACTACATGAGGGAGAGTATCACCCAAGTGCTTTCCTCCAACCATGGACTTACTACGGTCCCTCACACATCTACCTAGTTGGTAAGACGGCCCTACCCTTCAATGAAGAGTTTGGTCTGGTATCCCTTATAAGTGATAATAGCCTACCTGAGCTTGGTGTTGTTTCTTACATATCTAGAGCTACTATATAGTGGATACCCACCTACATGCATGACATTCCTAGCCTAGTTATTCAACCTTGGCCTACAGTGAACCAACAATGTAATCAGTAGAAACTTACAGTACTTTGGCCAAAGATTTGATCATTACATTCAAACTCACTTTTTAAGAGGTGGTGGCTCACCTCTATGAAGTGGATATTGTATGTTCACCCACCCTATTGGTTGATTTGGTAATAACATGACCATACTAACTCTTAACGATTTTATTCCATAACATGATTCCATCCCAAAGATAATGATCCAATTTCCCATCTAGGTTACTCCCAACCTTGGTTTATCTTAATCCTAGGATCAAACCTCATTTCATATATAGGTTTACATGACATCACAATTTGACATTTCCAACATAGTACTTCTATATCTTACCATTTTCCCAACATTATATTTTATGCAATCTTGCATTGACTTATGATATCCTAGATATTATGATAGTACCCTCTAGTTGTTACTATTTGACTATTATCATCAAATGCTACAAACATGCATATCAAATAAATATTATTTCTCTCTTCAACATGCCCTTTTGATTTTTCTCCATTTATCATGGATATTTCCAAGTTATCCTATGAGGTTTCATGTTCATAAACAATAAAAAATCCTTTCTTTCAATGAGACTCAAACATTCACTTGTACAGTGTTACACTAAATTCATATCTAATTTGGAGGACATTATCATTTTGAGAAGAGGTTGTGCTTTTGCACCTTTAAGTCCTCTCATATTATGGCTTTGGGTTGCTAGAATGTAATCCCTCTTCTTTAATACTAGAATAACATGAAAAGGCATAGACTCTTGGTCAAGTATAGATACTAGAATAATCAGAAAATACATATATATCATTTACACATTTTTCAACCCTAATGTTGAATATCAATATAATCATATTCAAGAGTATACCCTAACCCTAGGGCATAGACCATTCTCCTATGCTCAAGAAAATATGAGTAATCATTCAAGGATAAAATATCAACATGATTTGCATAGCATCATAACCTATCTATCATACTATCATTCTCATTGCATTACTATCATCAAAATTCATGCAAACATATATGTAACATGCAATCATCTTGGTATTTTTATACATATACCTTCTAACTAGCTTAATATAACTATGTCATACAATCATGACACTCATAATAATTATATATAGGTATCATACTAATATGTTATCCAAAACATCCTATAACCAATCTAGCTATATGCATAATCTTGCTTAACAACTATGGAAAATAACTATAACTTCCTCAAGCAATTGCATTCAAACAACAAAAACATAAGTCCAACATAGAAAGGAGTAAAGGTTAGAATAACTAGCATGCCTAAAAATTTAGCTTCCAATGATGAATTTTCCTTCTAGGCTCAATACCAAAGCTCCACTTGCTGCTCCTTATACTTTCAACTTATCCCCAATTCAAGCCTCTTTCCCAACACTCAAAAAATCTCACTAAATAACTCACAAACACTCAAGAAATCTCTAACTCTTCACTACTTGCACTCAACACTACTTTCACAAAGAAAAACTACAAAAAAATGGAAGCAAATGAATCCCAAAAGAATGAATCCTCAAAATACTAAGATGCTACCTCAATTTATACTAAACATTGAGAAGCTTAAGGCTACAGTTTATCTTCTTTATTCACTACCTTTCCCCCTCCTTTTTCTACCTCTAAACTGCAAATACAATTATAAAACTAACTCTACTCCAAAATAGGTCAACTAGTCAAGATTGGTGAAATGTGGCTGCTAAAAGATATAGAATAAAAACACATACAGTCCCAACAAACTCAACTTCTTTTCCTTGGTTGAGTCACCTCCAAAAACTATCAACAATAGCTATTTTACTTAATCAAACTTGAGAATGATTTCCCGCATGTTTCTTCCTCTTATTGTGGTTGTTGGTTGTTCTCCATAGGCTACCTATGGTGCCTATTTTAATGGATTCTAGTTAAACACAATACAAAATACTTTCACCTTTTTCCCTTAGCATGGATTTGACCAAGTCCAACACTTTTACCAGTTTGCATGTGGCTTCCAAAAATTAACAACTCAAATGATATTTAAATGCATTTCACTACCTTAACATGGAACAACAATATAGTTATAAATTTAGATCATATGCATGCATTTCCATTAACTTACTTTAGCACTAAACTTATGTGCTATTCCTTTGCCAACTTATTGCTTTCATATCGACCTTCATACATGGCCATTGAAATGCCATAAAAATACCATTCAATGCCTTTGTATGGAAACCAAGGTATGCGTAATACTCATGTTTCTTTTGTTTCCCTAATACTATGTTTTTATCATTGCAACAATAATCACTTCCATTGCATATATGAACATATGTCTGGTATGCTATGTTTAAGTTATTCACACTTAAAATAAGTGTTACATTATTCACTTACCTTGCATTACATATGCATTGGTAACTATTCATATAATTCAATATATACAAACATATATATATTAATATATACATTATAATGCATAGTCATTATAATATATATAGACATATATATATATACATATATATATGTATGTACAATATTAACATATATATTAAAACCATTCAGTTGACAATCATATACATATTTATATATCAAATGTATATATGTATATTAGTATATACATATGTATGTATGTATTACCAAATACATACATATATATACATATATATAATTAATTAACATCTAATAATAATAACATAGATATATTTATTGATAAGTATATATACCAAGTGTATATATATATCCAATAGATTTCTCAAGTATATGGGGATATCCATATATGCGTATATGTAAGTATTTCTACCTACATGTGCGCATACACGTATATGCTCATACACATGATTTATCAAATATGCATATATACATATAATGTATATACATATCGATTAACATATATATCAAATACATGAAGAAGAACATTTACCCAAAACAGACACTCGGTTACTATAATTCAAACCAAGGAAACAACCACAAAAATAACCAAAAGAATAAAGACTAATAAATAAACATTCTAAAATTCCCAAAAACTACAACCAAGGGTTTACTTACCGAATTTCAAACTAACCTAACTTAACTAACTAGGATGTGAGTGTGTGATAGCTCAAGTAGGTTCATTAGGGTTACCAAACCAAATTCCTCTCCTAGGTGATACTTTCCCTCCCTTTCTGGAGAACTTGATTCTTTCCTATATCCAGCTTAGTGCATCATAAATGTAGTTAGCCGATCACATGAAAATATTATCCATCATATATCATTTGCATCATTAAAGCATTAAAAAGAAAAAAACATCATAATGCATATTTAAGTATTTCATTCACCCATTGAATGTATTAGAGTCATGATTTTGCATTTAACATCATATTTACTCATAAAGATAAAAGTAATATGGTAATTTATAAATGGGGTGTAACAAATGAGTTTCTTAAAGAAAAATCTCTAATTAGAAGAGCACAATTATGTACAAAGTTATTTAGGCAAAAAAAAAAACCCCTATTTTAGAGTTGTTAGGGGTTGATAATAGGAAAAAATTGTCAAATTCATTAAAATAAACAATTGTTGAAAGCTTGCAAGAAGCATTGAATTGTATTGAAATCAAGAGTCAAGCTATTGATTTAAGTGTTGCACGTAGAGTATTGATGACTATATTTTCTAGTAAGAAATTATTACATAGAAGAAAAGTTCAAGCAATTTCCCAATTACTAAATGTATCTAGGATATGTTTTCAAAGATATATTGCAAAGAGAAATAGATTAGATGAAAATGTTGAGAATAATTGGGTAAATATTTGTAGGGTTCCCCAAAAATATAGAATTTTAGAAGATGTAAAGAAACAAGTGATTGAATTTTAGAAACAAGTGATTGAATTTTGGAACAACTACTCTTGTGTTTCTTCCAGTAGAATGGAAATTATACAAATAATAGGTGAAGATGGTACAAAAATTTCTCATCCAAAACATTTTATAGATACAACCCAAAGTGAACTTTTTGAAGAATTCAATCAAGAATTTTAAGATGTGAAGATTTGTCAAAGGATGTTTGAGAGACTACGACCATGTTTTATATGATAAATAAAGAATGTGAAACTTGTTATTGTCAAAATCATGTTGAATTTCATTTACACCTACAGTCATATAAAACAACTATGATAGTAATGAATCCAAATATAGCCATCCTTGGGAGTAAAACACAATTTGTGAAGTCTCTTGTATGTGAAAAACAAAGATTTATATGAATTAAATAGGTTGACTATTGGTCATTCAATACAATTTATTTGGAAGAGATTTGAATATGAGAAATACTCAACAAAGTCAAAAGTTGAGGCCAAAAAATTATTCTCAAAGAGAGTGAATTGTCTTACAGTGAGTTTATGAATAAATTTCACACTATCATATATCCACATATCCAACATTATCATGGTGCAAGATGGTAATCTAAGCAATTTCATGGCTCAAATAATTGCTTTCCACTAGGTTGTATTCTCTCAAATATATATTTCTCTGAGAACTATACATTTAGTCCTCAAATTGAGATTCAAAGTCAATATTATCATTTATAGCAAGTTGCAATCTTTGTACAAGTTTTCTATAGGCATGTTGAGTTACATGTGGGTGGTGTACAAATTAGCAAAGATGAACGAATTATCATCAAAGAGATTCAATTTTTTATTAATGATGATATGGGTCATGATAGAAGCTATGTATCCCATTGTTTCAAAATGTTTTTGGAAGACCCGAGACAATGTGACATAAATGCTTTACAACAGTGGATATGGTCAAATGGATGTGCTAGTAAGTGTTGATTTAATTTTTTAAAATTTATATAATTAAATTTATTTACTTAACTTTACAACTTTGAGTTTTTTAGTTACTTATATGTTGTACACATACTAATCTGGCTTGAATGTAATTGTTTGTAACTTCACAGGACATTTTAAGTCTACAAAAGCTTTTAATTGGTTAAGCCAACAACATGCTAGATGTGACATAAATATTTTGTGGATTTTTTTATGAGAGTGGACATGGAAAAGGAGAGCATGATGGAATAGGAGCATGTGAGAAGCATGCACTTCGCCAACATGAACTGGCACGTAACACCATATGGAATACAAATTCTTAAACCTCTTAACCTAACATTTTACCAACACGAACTTGCATGTAATACCATACAAAATGTAAATGAAATTGTTGAATGGTGCAAAAGTCATTTTGGCACTCGCAACTCAATATACAACAAATGATATTTTTGGGAAGTTAAAGGTACATAATTGAATTTGTTATTTGAATTTAAAAGTGTAAATGAATTGAATTTTCAAATTTATACACTTCTTAATTAGATGTTTGAAATTTACATATATTGATCAATCAAATCCTTATAATTGTCAAACAATTAATGGTATTAGAATTTTGCATCAAATCATGACAACATGATATAGCAAGCCTCTTGTAATTCAAGTGAGAAAAATAATGTTTTTGTGTTGATAGCATTGAGAAAAATGCAAATACTCTACAACGTGAGTGTGACCATGATCATAGTACAGGATAAATACATCAGATCCATATGGATTTGAGGCATATTTGATCCACTAAGCCATGATCCTAATGTGATGGTGTTTGAAAGCATCAAAACTAAGAAACCATTAAACTAAACATGAAATAAACATGAAATCTTGAAATAAACCCATTCTAAGACCTCAAATCTTATCCCATTGGGGGAGTGGTGTCACATTGATGTGGAATGGTGACCCTTTCCCAATCCCTTGGATAATATGAGCCTTTCCAATTGATTTTATTGATTAAAATCGATGGAAACTGATGAAAAAGATGAACAAAAGCATGATTGAAAGCTAGATTAACATGATAAAATGTAATATGATTGATGTAAATATATACAAAGATATTCTAAATGTGCACAAGATTCAAATATGCAAGCCCTAGGTTTAAAAATATACTTATGGATGCAAACTAAGTTACCATGGAAGCCATTAATGGATGCTTAATCTACTATGATCAAGATTTAAACTAAAAATGCTAAATATATGCTAAATATGGATGCAATTGGATATGAATTTCAACAACATAAGTTTGCTTTGAAAAGGTGCTTCCATTTGTCTCCAACTAGTGATCTATTTATAGGAGATGAAATGAAAAAATAAGGGCTCAGATCGATTTGATCAATCAATGGTCAATAATGAAAGAAGGTGAGCACATGGATCAAGGATTTTCATCAATGGATGAGAATAAAAAATCATGTGGATCAAAAAAGATCAAGGGCTCACAATCATGCAAAAAAACACACTTTGCAACAATTTTAAAAAGTTGTTTCAAAGTTTGTTTGGAATAATCATTACCTTTTTTGGAGGAAAATAAGAGAATATTCCTTTGAAATATTCCCTATGCAAGTGGATGAGAGAGAAATTAGCAATTTAGTTAATTAAAACTAAATTTGAATGTGTGAGATGAGGAATGTGAGGATATTCATTAAATTATTGATTTATTTAATGAAAAGGGGATGTGAATATGATATTTAATTAAATAGTTTAGGTTATTTAATTAAATAAGAGGACTTAGGGTTAAAATTAAATAATTTACATTATTTAATTGAACCAGATGAAATGTCAGTGTGAGAGGGGATGAATTAACCCAATTAGGTCAATCATATTAATAGATGAAAACAATGCATTTAATTAAATAACTAGGTCAATTTAATCAAATAAGCGAAAATATGATGGAATTCAAGACGAAATGATGTTAGTGATCAAATTCAACTTTGTAGTATCATTAAGGAAATTTTTAAGTGTCTACATTTTTCCCTCTTTTGAAGTGAGGTACTTGTTACATTAATTCAAAGACTGACACTTTTCAGATTAATGCTTTTGCTCAGATAAAAAATTCAAAAATTTCTAATTTTTGGATGCCCCACTATTGCCCTAGCGGAAGAAATTAAGTTGGTACCCTGTCCCCTCGAGAGATTGGGATTTTTTTTTGAATTTTTGGTTGATTTCTCAACAAAGGTAAAACATTGATTTAGGTCAAAGAGGACTAGAAAGCTCAAATGTCTGATGTAGATAGATTTGATGATGTATAAACAGTCATCAACCATGGGTAGCCTCATGTATATTTTGATATATCACACAAATTTGATACTTGGATAGAAATATTAGTAAAGATAGAAGAATAAGAATAATAAGATGGATGGATTAACCATTGATTTTGAGATTGATTCAGAAGTCCAACAAGCCTATGATCCATCGAGAATTTATTAGATTATGGTGATTCAATGGATGATTTTCTTATTTCATAGGATTGAGATAAAGATTGGTAGTATTCCTTATTTTTGATATAGAAAATAGACACAATGCATCAAGGTATTGATAACCAGGATGGCATTGTATATAATGCAATGGAATTTGACTTTGCAAACAGATAGGATAGTTCTTGTTCACACCTTGGCATACAAAAACCTTGTTGGAATGTAGTTTAGAAGTCTAGAATATATTGGACCAAAGCATTAACAATAGTCAACAATCTATGTTGAACAACCTCCCTACACACAACTAAGCAAGTATAAGTCAATATTATTTTACAAGAATACCCACAAGCACAACAAATGAAAGATAATGATTAATGCCCCATTCCTTTCTCTCTAAAACATTGAGACATCATGAGAGGTCCTCATAATGGGCCATTAAGATAAATCATAAGAAAAGATCAAAGACAAACAGTCAGTGTCATCTATATCTCTTGCCAGTTTAATTTTAGCTAAGGTGATTTTTGATGTTGATGTCCATTGCAGAAAGGATGCATCCTAGGAAATGTTATTAGATGGTTTGATTAAGATTAGGTGTGTGATAAGTTGTTAATACAAACTCCACTGACTTGTTTACCTATGATTTAAACTTTATATTTTGACACTTAGGTTCTCACTTTATGACTTGCGATACTTGTTTTCTATTTGTTTTTGTCAAAGGTTGAAGATGACAATTGATTTTATTATGGGAAAATTTTATTGCAAGTGAAAGTGAGATGGGATGGGTGGTTTTGGGTTTTTTGAAATATTTCAATATTTTTGGTATTTTGAAAATGTTTTGAAGTTGTTTTTGGTCTTTTTGAAAGTTTATATGAATGTTTATGTTTTTCAGTTATTTGAGGATGTTTAGGTCTTTTGAATGTTTTCTAATGTTTTTGTGTTTTCAAATTTTAAATGTTTTTGGGATTTTCTAGTATTTGGATGTTTAGGGGTTTTATGATGTTTGGATGTTTAGGGGTTTTCTGAGTTTTGACCAAGAATCTAACCTAAAAGACCTACCCTAGGGGCCTTAGGGGCTTATCAAAGATGAGCCTTGCCTATGTTATACACATAGAGACCACGTAGTTTGATTGACGTGACCTATTGACAATGAGATATGAATAATGGACGAAATTGTCAGTTTACTATGATGGACTCCTAAAGTACTGACCTAGGGTTTCTCAGGGGAACATCAATGATGGCCTTGCCTATGTTCAAGCTTAGAGACATTGTAGCTCGACATGGTATTGTTTTTGGATTTTTGATGTTTGAACTTTTTAGGGATTTTGATGTGTTTTAGATTTTGACTTTATAATTTTTGAATGTTTTTCGATGTTAGCTGTACAAGATTTTGATGTTTTTTAATTTTTTGATGAGATTTTGCAAGTGTTTTTGGATTTTTGATGAGATTTTGCAAGTTTTTATGGATTTTCACACGATGTTGATGAGTGTATGGATATATAACGATTTTAGTGATTTGTTTTGGGATTTTGTTGAAAACCAAGCTAGAATTGATTGATCTGATTGACGGATTGCTGATGGTAATATTGTTAAGGATGCACAACAATGCAAGGATCGTGTTAAGAAATGTGAGGATTAGGAAGGATATCCCGAGATAATGATGGATTGATTGGATTTGATTGATCAAGATTTTGAATCTCAGGTTAGAACAAAATATATTGGAATGATTTGATGTGACATTGAAGTGCAAGGTAAATGCAACTGATATTGATTGTTTGGATTGATGTTTGATAAAAGATAAAGCTTGATAAGGAACATATTCTCATCAAAATTTTCCATGGGCTAGTGATTTGGAAATTTTCTTACAAATGATTTGACCAATTTGATTTTATGTCTAGAAAATGTTTAGATCACAACATGAGTTATAGGATGTAGCTCAAGATTTAATCCCAAAGCAAGATGTAAGTATCTACCCCCAATATCTAGTAATGTATGGAATGATATGGGTGGATGCATGGATAATGGATGGATTGATGGATGGGTATGCAAAAGATGACAAGGATCATCTTGTGATAGGATAACATGTTTGGATAGAGTATGCATGTTTGGACAATGCCTCATGGCTCAGATAGTGTTGGTTAGGATAGGATCAATGATAGTGACCTATGTTAAGATGTTTACCATAAGAAAGTGTGAAGTACATGTTGGAAACTCAAGGGCAGACAACTGAGAGGGGGGTGAATCAGTTGTCACCAAATTTCAAACTTATTCAACTTATTAACCTTATTCTTAGATCTGATCATTAATCATGAAAGCAAAAATGAAAAAAACATCAGAAGCACACATAACACCAAGATTTTTACGTGGAAACCCTGTTAGGGGAAAAACCACGGTGGAGGTCAGTCCACAAGATTATACCCTATTAAAAGTATAAGAAAATATGAATGGGGAATGCATATGCATTTAGGCACACTTCCTAGAGCTCACTACTCAATTACAAAGGAAGAAACACTATCTTATAGAAAGGTTTTGATTAAATCCATCAGATTTTGAACTAAGAAAATAGCATTTGCTAATGCCTAGTTACAATTTCGGTTAAGCACATGAACACTTCTTCACCCTTCTGCAATCTTCTTCACTCTCTGCTCTACCTTTGAATGATTTGAACAATATTCACACATAGGAATTGCACACTTCACACACTCTCACTCATTCACAGTTCCAAATGATAAAAAAATAACTCTTATATATCCACAACAAGAGATTACATCGCTATAAGTCGGCTTCAACAAAATAGCAAGAAAGAATATAAACAGTCAGCTCAGATCAATAAAGATTATTCATGTGAATCAACCAAGTTTGGCCACAACATAGTGAAGACCAAAAAATAACATCCTCAAACACAAACCACTTCAATTAATTACTCCTCGAAGATCCACAACATGCTTCAACACCTTGTCAGCCAAAAACATGAAAAACATGAACATGCAAGAGAAAATCTTAGATCGCGAGCACAATGATCAATGCAGACATGCAAAATAGATAGAGCATGAACTAGAAACATCCACAAACATCATGAAACACTAGAGAAGCATCTGCAATAATTGAAATAACTAAAATCACATGATCTTCATTCAGGAACACAGACTGAAATAACAAAAAAACTGTTAGAATACAACTCTTCATTACTTGATCAAATCTTCACGCGGATCTCTAAAACTTGACATGGATAAACTAGATGTACTCAACAAGAAATATTTTATTCCACAACCTCTAAACAACAACGTACTGATCACACCGATAGAAAGAACTTTGCTTCACCATTGACAACCTGTAGCACTTCTTATTATAATTTTCTCAATATCCTCAACATATACAACTTCTAATGCAACAATGATAATAGTGTTGACATCAATGACAACCACATATCAAAAAAACACCACAACATTAAAAATTATCCCCCTTTGGCATTGATGGCAACATATGATGTGAAAAATACCATCAATACAACTACACTTACTCCTCCTTAGGTTCTGACTCTTCTCTCCTCAACTCTTCTCCCCACAAGGTTTTTTCACATGATTCTTCTCCCCCTTTAACATCAATGGAAAAGATCTCTTATATGAAAGCTCTGAACCACATATCTAAACACCTGAACATTTGAACATCTAACTACTCCCCTTGAGTCGTAGCCAACATCAATTTAGATCAAAATATGATCATGAAATGCACAAATTGATGCAAATCAATGCATCCTTAGTTCTGATTAGGAGGGTTAATCACCCCTAACTTCCCTCTAAGATACTCAAAATTATCCTTAGGCAACGACTTGTTAAATATGTCTGCAATCTGCTCCTTAGTAGGCACATACTCCAATATGACTTCCTTTTCATTTACTTTCTCAAAAAGTGAAACTTGATAGATATATGCTTGGTTTTGGAATGCAACACTGGATTCTTAGAAATGTTAATAGCAGTTGAGTTATCACAAAATATAAGAATAGGCTCATCATACACAACTCTGATATCCTTCAACATTTGCTTCATCCACAATACTTGAGTACAATTATTAGCAGGAACAATGTATTCAACCTCTGCAGTAGATAAGGAAATAACATTCTGCTTTTTTCTTAACCATGAAATTGACTTCTTTCCCAAGAAAAATGCTCCACCACTGGTGCTCTTCCTATCATTCACATCTCCTACCTAATCAGTATTAGTAAAGGAACTCAAAGTAAGATCATCATCTTTAGGATACCATAGACCAAAATCAATTGTCCCCTTCAAGTATCTGAAAATCCTCTTCACAACAGTCACATGTGATTCTTTAGGATCAAATTGAAATCTTGCAACAATACATACAACATTCATGATATCAAACCTAGTTTGAGTCAAATAAAGTAATCCACCAATCATTGATTTGTATTTGGTCTGATTTTCCTTTGGAGAATCATCATCAGTTGTCAACTTGAATCTGGTTACCATGTGTGTACCAACTATCTTTGAATCTTCCATACTGAATTTCTTCAACAATTCTTTCACATACTTGGACTGAGATATAAATATCCCTTTATCCAACTGAGTAATTTTCAATCCCAAGAAGAATTTATTCTCTCCAATCATTGACATCTCAAACTCATTCTGCATCTCATTAGCAAACTTCATGCACAAGATATCATCTCTTCCAAATATGATATCATCAACACAAACTTCCACAATAAAATCTTTGTCATCATTCTTGAAATACAAATTACTATCAACAGTACCTTTGTTAAATCCAAGCTTCACCAAGTATTTATCCAATCTAGCATACCATGCTCTAGGGGCTTGTTTGAGTCCATACAATGCTTTCTTCAATCGACAAACCATATCTCCCTGATCAGTCAACTAGAATCCATCTAGTTGCTCAACATACACTTCTTCCAATTCACCATTTAGAAAAGTTGACTTGAAATCCATTTGATAAACCTTGTAGTTTTTGTAAGCAACATAAGCAAGAAACAATCTCACAACTTCAATTCTAGCAACAGGGGCAAAGGTTTCTTCAAAATCAATACCTTCCATCTGTGAATATCCCTTACATACTAGTCTTGCTTTGTTTCTAACAACTTCAACTTGTTCATTCAGTTTGTTTCTAAAGACCCATTTAGTTCTAATTACATTCTTATCCTTAGGTCTGGGAACAAGAATACATGTATCATTATTTTCAATTTGTTGTTGTTCTTCTTTCATTGCTTCAACCCAATGTTCATCTTTGCATGCTTCATTTACATTGTTAGGCTTAGTCTTTGAAATCAAACAATATTCTTCTACAATTTTTCTCCTAGTCTAGACACCTTTGTGCTTATCACCTATGATCTAATTCTCTGAATGATTCAATCTCACATACCTCAGAGTCTTCTTAGAATTTTCTTCAACTTCAGGCTCTTCTGATCTCTCTTTCATTTTCCACCAGTTTCTCCTTCCTCTTGATCTTCTTGATTCATCATAATTATTTGAACTTGACTTGAAGTCTGACCTTTCTTTCCTTTGTTTGTACTATCATTCTGATCATCAGAATCATATCCACAGGTTCTGGATGGTGCAGCTATGTCTTCATCAACCTTAACATTTGCACTTTCAAGCATTTTCTTCAATCTCTTATTGTAACACTGATAGGCCTTACTTTTAGTAGCATAACCTAGAAAGATTACTTCATCACTCCTAGCGTCAAACTTTCCTATATCTTCATCTCTTTTGATATAACACTTGCTTCCAAAGATCTTGAAATATCTAACAATAGGTTTTTGACCAGTCCAAAGCTCAAAAGGAGTCTTACTAGTATCACCTTTGATTTGTACCTGGTTAAGTGTGTGTACAACAATACTCACAACTTCTCTCTAGTAGATATGAGGTACATTTCCTTCCAACATCATGGTTCTAGCAGCATCTAGAACTGTTATGTTCTTTCTTTCCACAACTCCATTTTGTTGAGGGGTCTACAATGTAGATAACTGTCTATTTATTCCATGCTCTTCACAAAAAGAATTAAACTCACCAGAAGTGAATTCACCACCTTTGTTTGATCTCAGAAACTTAATCTTCAAACCTGTTTATGTCTCAACCATAGCCTTAAAGATCTTGAACTTTTCTAGAGCTTCAAATTTCTCCCTTAAGAAAGTAGCCCACATCATCCTTGAATAGTCATCAATAAGCAACATGAAGTATATGTATCCTTCTAAAATTCTAGTTCTAGCAGGACCACACAAATCAGTATGCACAAGATCCAACAATCCATTTGAATTTTGTTATTACTCTGAAATGAAATTCTTGTTTTCTTTTCTAACTGACATTCTTTGCATATGACATTAGTAGGTTTGATCAGCTTAGGATGATCTCTCACAACCTTAGTGGAACTTATCTTGACAATATTATCAAAGTTAACATGACACATTCGCCTATGCCACAACCATCTTTCATCAATTTGAGCAATCAAACAACTTTTACTAGTAGCACTTAGGTGAAAAATATTACCTTTATTTTTGTACTTGATGTAATCACATTTCCAAAATTTCCCAATATCTTGCACTTACCATCCATGAACTGAAGATTGTACGCCTTATCAACCATCTGTCCAACACTTAAAAAATTATGCTTCAAACCTTCAACATACAAGACATCATCGGTATTATGCTTACCATCAAGAGAAATGAATCCTCTTCCATGGATCACACTAGCTTTGTCATCACCAAATCTCACAACACCACCATCATACTTTTCCAAACTCACAAACTTACTTTTATCTCCTATCATATGATGAGAACAACCACTGTCAATTACCCATTCATCTTTCTCTTCAACTCGAGTAGCTAGGGATTTCTCTACATTTGTACAACTAGCCAATTCAATAGACACAAGATTATTTTCTTTGATAGCAATAAACACAAATTAATTTTCACTTGCATTTCCTCTGTCAAATTCATCATTTGCCATACCTTCATCAGCAACATATTAACACTTCTTTTGGAATTTAGGCTTGTTAAATCTTGGCTTGGAAACTCTCTCAGGACACCTTGATGTAAAATGACCTATCTTATTGCAAGAGAAACATTTAATAGGAAACTTCCCCTTATACTTACCTTATCCTTTGGCTTCTCTTTTCACAATCAATGCATCAAGTTCTTCAAGCTCTCTTTCTTCTTCATCGGGTTGTTTCATTTCATCCTCATATTTGAATGTATTTCTTGATGAACTTTCACCTAGATCATATCTCTATTTATCTCTTCCAGAAGTAGTGGCCTTGAATGCATATTCAACCTTAGGAAGGGAATCACCAAATTCACTCAATTCAAAAACAGTAAGCTTACCAATCAACATATCTCTGGCAACATTTTTCATAGTTCAAAGTTCTTCAATAGCACTAGCCTTGACTTTTTAGGAATCAAGAAAGGATCTAAGAACTTTAGTAACAATCTCTAATTCATCTATTTGTCCACCAGCACATCTGCTACCACACAAAAGTTCATTCACTCTTTGCATGAAAGTAGTAACATTTTCGTCATCACCCATTTTCAACTTTTCATATTTCCCTTTTAGACTTTGTAGCTTAACAATATTCACATTAGCATCACCTTCATACAAGGTCTCCAAATTTTTCCAGATCTCATAAGCAGTCTTTAGATCCATCACATTTGTCAGCTCAGTATCAATCAAAGCACTCAACAAAGCTTCCTTAGCCCGAATATTATACTCAACATCCCTAATCTCAGTAGAAGTAGTAGGACCATTCTAAGGAATAACATATATATTTTTTGTAATGCTCCAGTAGGGTTCACCAATGCATATCAGATGGCACTCCATTCGAGTCTTCCACAAAGAATAATTTTTTCCATAAAATCTAGGACTATCCTTCTTATAAGTCACCATCCTGGATCACCTTAAGTTGTTAAACTTCTTCCAAGGAACTTGCTCTGATACCAATTGTTGGAAACTCAAGGGCAGACAACTGAGAGGGGGCGTGAATCAGTTATCACCTAATTTCAAACTTATTCAACTTATTAACCTTAGTCTCAGATCTAATCATTAATCATGAAAGAATAAATGAAAGACACATCAGAAGCACACATAACACCAATATTTTTACGTGGAAACCCTATTAGGGGAAAAAATATGGTGGTGGTCAGTCCATATGATTATACCTCATTAAAAGTATAAGAAAATATGAATGGGGAATGCACATGCATTCAAGCACACTACCTAGAGCTCATTGCTCAATTACAAAGGAAGACACCCTGTCTTACTGAAAGGTTCTGATTAAATCCATTAGATTTTGAACTAAGAAAATAGCATCTGCTAATGCCTGGTTATAGTTCTAGTTAAACACATGAACACTTTTTCACTCTTCTTCACTCTCTGCTCTACATTCGAATGATCTAAAAAATATTCACACACAGGACTTGTACACTTCACACACTTACGCTCATTCACACTTCCAAATGATAAAACAATTGCTCTTATATATTTGCAACAAGAGATTACATCGCTATAAGTTGGCTTGAACAAAATAGCAAGAAATAATATAAACAGTTACTCAGATCAATGAAGATTATTCATGTGAATCAACCAAGGTCAACCACAAAATAATGAAGACCAAAAAATAGCATCCTCAAACATGAACCACTTCAATTAATTACTTCTTGAATATCCACAACATGCATCAACACCTTGTCGACCAAGAACATGAAAAACATGAATAGGCAAGAGAAAATATCAGATCACAAGCACAAAAATCAATGCAAATGTGTAATATAGATAAAGAATGAACTAGAAACATCCAAAAACATCATGAAACACTAGAGAAGCATCCATAGCAATTGAACTGACTGAAATCACATGATCTTCATTCAAGAACACAGACTGAAGTAACAGAAAAACTATCATAATACAACTCTTCATTACTTGATCAAATCTTCACGCGGATCTCTAAAAATTGACATGGATAAACTAGATGTACTCAACAAGAAATCCTTTAGTCCACAACCTTTGAACAATAATGTACTAATCACACTGATAGAAAGAACTTCACTTCACCACTGGCAACCTGTAGCACTTCTTATTACAATGTTCTCAATATCCTCGACATATACAGCTTCTAATGCAACAATGCTAATAGTGTTGACATCAATGACAACCACATATCAAAAACACACCACAACATCCAACAGTACACACCAAACCTTTTCCAAGATCAAGATGGGTTAGATGGGATGAAAATGGATTGGATAATGAAGGGTTCTTGGATTTATTATGGTTAATATGGATGAAATGTGGGATTTATTATGGATGTAATGAGATGCTTCTACCTAAAATGGTGCACATAGATGCTTGATTCTACTCATGATTCATGTTTTCTAGGTTTTCATCATGGTATTTTTCCAAAGTGCCACCAAAGTGGTTTTCACTAGAGGACGATTTTTCTCTTGATTTTTTTCTTGATTTTTTTAAAGATTTTTTAAAAGTTTATGCTCATGTTGAACCACTTGGTGGTGTTGATGTAGATGTTGTTGGTGCTGATATAGAGTTTGTTTTCATGATGTGCCAACGATATCTTGCTTGGAGGAGTTTCTTTGTTAGGATACGAGTGCTTGAATGTAACCCTTGGATTCTCTTATCTTCTTTGTCGATATCGGAGTTAACCTTACCTAGATGTGCACATCGTAATAGAGTGCCCTTAGAGTCCTTATGATAAAAGCTGCTACTAATACATGATCAATATGAGAGTTGGATACCATGGATGTTGAAGTGGATGGTGGAATGCATTGAGGGATATGAGATGCAAATGAATTGGTCCATAGTTTGGAATATTTGATTCTACAAACTTGGGATGATGAGCAATGATGGGTAAATATGGAAATTATATTGAAAATGGAGGTAATTATGTAGCTCAATACTTTGTAAAACTATTATACTATAGATCTAAATAAGTGTTCTTTGTTACAATTTCTTTGTGGATGATTATATGTTTATATTCATTTTACCATTTGTAGAAATAGACAAAAGATTGTAGAAGAATAAGACTAGAAGATAGAAGTGACACAACATATACCCAGAGAAACCCTTTTGGGAAAAAACTCCACCACCAGAATCAATAGTTCTTGTATTATTTAACCTTAGAACAAGATTACAATAATTTTTTATCAATCCTTGTTTGAGATGCTTCTTTTTCCTTCAACAATTCTTCTTCACAACCTACAATAAAATCTGATGAAACTCTCTTAACTTGCTTGAGATAAATAGACAATAATCAGCCTTGTAAACTCCAAAGAGTTACAATTACAAAGCTCAAAGCTTATCTCACAAAACCTGAGCCTATTCTTTGCAAGTATAGTTCTACCATGAATAACAATGCCAAAACAAGTCCTTCATCCATTTGGGCATCCCAAACTAAAGTTATAACTCAACGTTGATTCTGAAGATATCTTGTAAGTTTCTCCTCAAAATTGGTGCCCAAGAATGGGCCCACTTAACTCAGCCTTATAAAATATCTTATCATGCAAAAGTGTTAACTCCAAGATGCCAACTTGGGTTCCCAAGGTGGGTCCAAGTCAATCTCTATTAACTAAAACATATCTCTCCATCAATTCATGCAAACAGGATGCATGATTGATCATCCCCACTTAACTAAATGTATCACCTATTATCTATCATGCAACTCAAGTCATTAGTCATGCATTCCAAGTCAACTAAAGTCAACTAGCATTCAATTGAAACTAACTACATGCAACTGATGATAAATGAACCATACTGAACTAAACTAAACTAAACTAAACTAATACTGAACTGAACTAAACTGAGCTGATCTAAACTGAACTGAACTAAACTCCATGCATGTAAACATTAATTCCTAACTTCTAGGATCTTTACATGCACTACAAAAGTGTTAAATTTTACTCTAAATAGTTAACTTAACTCAAGGTGGGTTTCACCTTCCATGTGGGTGCCCCATGTGCTCCTATTATTTAGGAACTTATCTTGGACACCCTCACATGTTCCTATCATTTAGAATTAATTACAAATGTCAATTAATATGCTCATTTCATTCAAATTTAATCTCTTTCTAATCCTAGTGTTGGGGAACACTTTCCAAGGACTTAGGAGATACATGAAATATGTTTAGGATTGCAATTAAATTGCATCCTATTCCCAACATTCTCCCACTTGACATTATACATTTCAATTATTATAAATCAAGTACAGGACTGAAGGCCAATGGACTTCTTGCACCAACTAATCAATCCATGCCAACTTCAAATGCAACCTGCATAATCATGAAGCTCCAAGCAAATGATTAATACTCAAAACCAATAGAACTTATCTATAGGAACTGGTTTCATAAGATAATCTACAACATTAATCAAAGTGTCACTTTTCTCAATTAATGCCTTCCCACTCTCAACCATTTATTGCATAAAGTGATACTGAACATCAACATGCCTAGTACGAGCATGATACATAGGATTTTTGGCTAAACAAATAGCACTCTAACTATCACATTCAAGCTTAACTTACTTGCAATTAAAACCATACCTTTCCCAAGTCTCTATAACCAAACTGCCTCTTTGGAGGCATGTGTAACCATTGATTGTGTTGAACTCATGTCCAACCAAGGTGTAGGCTTCTCAGTCTTTACTATTGGAAAAGCTTTCTTACAAGTAACCATTCCAACATATATCTCGTACCATAAGAGAACTTAAGCCTCACCTATTTCTCCAAGTATCCATGAGGACCTATAACCAACCAATCCATGCCAAACTCCAAATGCAACATAGCACTAACATGAAGTAATCAAGCAAATGATTAATGTACCCAATACATAAGAGAACTAGACAAGATCAATGTAAGAGCTCCAATCATGAATCAAGAACATAAACATGACATCCGTGATCTAACCATCTCCTCCAAGGAGATCACATGCATCATAACTTACATAAACATCCTAGTCTCAATAGAACAAGTACCATGCTATTATCATGGAATCTAGCATCACTCGTTCCATGGATAACCCCCTACGAAACTTGTTCGTTTCTTAGGTTCGTGAAGTTTAAGCACGCAAAAAAAGGTGATTTTCAATCCACCTCAAAGTGCATTCCAAAGCCTCAAATAGTAATTTTGAGCATCCCCCTATGTTCGCCTCGTGAAGACCTTCGAAACGAGTACCTTCGCGAGCTCTCACTATTGATACATAGTGAAATAGTGAAAAGTGCAATTGTTGCGAAAAACAATGCTCTAACTCTTTTTGAAATATTTACTAAGTGTCAAAAGTGCAGGGGTGGGATTTTTCATCACCCCTGCACTTAAGTGAAAATGTGTTTTGGTGCAAAGGCACTGATTTTTAGCGCCCTTGCACTTTTCTTCTTGACTTAGTCAATTTTTGACTAAGGCATTTTTTGTCTCTTTTACATGTTTCACTAAAAGTGCCATATTTCATGCCATTTTTTATTGGGTGAACTTGAGTTATTGTAAATCACTTAAAAGTGATTTTAGCTTCCTTCTTTTTCACTTTTGACATTCGATTTTCACTCCTCCTTGTTGAGCGAATATCTGTCTTCATCTCCAACGCATTTTTTGTGAAGATTTGAACAATTTTTGGAGCTAGGTTTTGGGTGCTTGTTCCAGGTATGTTTTTACTTCTTTCCTCTTCCTTTCTTTTCCATTTCAAATCTGAGTTTAGTTTTAAATATAGAAAAACATTGTTTGTTTTCTTATTGTTTGACCTTTTGATTTCTTTTGCACACGTTTCTTCTTCAAACGTGTCCATTTTTCTGCAAAACTCGCATGTGGGTTTTTCTCTTCATCAAAACACATTTCTCTCACTTCCTTGACATTTTTTTTCCTCCATCATTTGCGTGGGGATCATTTTTTTCACTTATTTTTTTGTTCTTCTTCTCCAACGCATTTTTCTTTCATCTTCTTTGTTCCCCATTGACCCCCTTTCTTTCTATTGTTTCAAGTTTGAGATCATATGTGGGTTTTTGAAGGAACTCGTTTATTGAATGAAGCTTTCACTTGTTGTGAATGAGTTTCACTCACAAAGACTATGGAACTTTTTTTGAAGGCTTTCACACCAAAACAAGTTCTACATTTAAAAATATTCAAGTGACACAAAGTTTTCATGTTAGGGCAGGCTTTTTGATCAACATTGCACTACGTTCATTCATAAGCCAAATGCTAAAGCGCTAAAAATCCATGCCATCACACTTGCAATTTGTGTCTTCAAGAAGAAAAATGTTAGGGTGCTGATTTTCACCACCCTGACATCTTAAAAACTTCCTAACACTTCCAAGTGCAAGGGCGCTGAAAATCAACGCCATTGCACCAAGTTGAACTTCCTCAAAGTGCAATGGCACTGATTTTCAGCACCCTTACACTTTTTCTTGTTTTTCACTTCAACACTTCAAATCATTCCAATTTTGATCCAAACCTCATTTTTTCCACTTTGCACATTGTTTTCTGTGCTTTGTCACTTATTGCATGCTTGTTTAATATCGTTGCTTGTTGCTTGTATCCCAAGGTTGTTTTTGGACTAATGTTTGTTGATTCCACATCTCTCAGTTTATTTTTAGATCTCATCAAAGGATATTCAAAGTTGTTTCTTGTTGATTCAATTACTCTCAAATGACAGCCAAGAGACCTCCATCATCTTTAAGGGATAAAAAAAATGAAATACAAATACCAAGGGTTTTATTTGTTGACAATAGTGATTTCAAAGGTGGACGAGATAAAAGACACCGAAGTCAGTCATCGAGACCTTGTTGATTTCATGGAAAGAACTAAGAAGAAACCTCTTGAAAATTATCTAAGAGCCATTATGCACAATAATCTGCATTTGGTGTCCACTTTCCCTACTTTTGCACATAATACATAATTTTTCCTCCAGGTTGCATCCCATTACATCAAGGATAGTAGAAGTGTGATTAATTCATCTAGGCATGAGATTTTGAGACTTGACCCTGACTTCTTTGATATTTTTTTTAGAGTCCCACACATGGAGAAGTACATCAAAATCTCAATACATCAAGCACAGGAAGTCTATGACTCAGATTAAAAAAAGGCTAAGAACCTGATAAATAGTCAATGGTTAAAAGAACCTAGGCACACTATTTCAAGATGGCCAAAGGGACTTCTGTGAAGTGACTTCAAGGAAGATGTCAAGGACATGATCACACTTTTGAGCAGTGTGAAGGGATTTCCTAAATCATCCCATTTTTAGGATTGGATGTATGAGTACATCTGGATCATAAGAATACAAAAGGATCATATTGATTGGGGAAAACAAATTAGTGATGAAATAAATGAACAACTGATCAATGTGCCAACCACCTTGAAGTTCTACATGACTTCTTACCTGGTGTATGCTGCAGCCGTGATGAGGCAATTTTTGGGTCTATCCACAAAAGGGAACTAAATGGCTGTACCTATGTACAAATTTTTCTATCAACTGGAATTGAAGGAAAGCCTTCACCATTTCAGGAGGGTTATTGATGCTTTCTTTGCACCTTTACTTTTTAGCTTTGATCCGACTCTAAAAAAGAAGAGTGTATCTGATGAGGCCTATAAAGTGGTAAGTAAATTTAGATGCATATATCTACAATTCCCAACTTTTACTTACCTAAGAGTAGGGTGCTACACTAATTTCCCTTACATGTTGCCTAGATACCCCTTGGACAAGTGGGTTCTCATGGAGATGTGCAGACAACTGATTTTAGTGCACAAAGAGTGGATGAATATTCACAAGCCTATATTTAAGTTCCCACTAACAATCAGTAGGTATACCATCAGAAGTGTAAAAAAGGCCAAATCAGTCTATGTAGAAATGTAGGTCATGACAATCAGGACCTATAGATATAGGTTTGATTTTAACTACCAAAATGTCAAGAAGTTGCAAAAGGGTCATCAGCATAGGTTTTTCTTTGAGGACATCTGGGATGATTGTAGAGATGAGGATGCCATTCGTAAGATGGATTATTGCAGGCTAACCATACAAAAGATCAGAGATCTTGGTGTTTTTGACCGACCAGAGGATTTCATAGATCTTGGTGACATCATGAATGCTTCCTACGATGAACAATAAATAGCCAAGAGGTTGTTTCCTACAATTCAATGGTCCATAAAAGAAAGTGTTTCCATCAGGGAGATATTGTCGCCAATATTGGCTAACACTGCAAAGTGGTTACACAAGCACGAATTTGAGATAAGAACTTTCAAAACATATTTTGAAGGAGGAGAATCTCCTGTAGAATCCAACCAACAACAAGAACTCCGCATGAAAGATAAGTTTGCGGCCATTCCCACTTCTTCTCGAAGAGGCCCTAGGATCAAATTCACTGTCGAAAAGAAGGACACACAGGTTGTCCAAGAAGGAGAAACTATAGAATCTGAACCATCTTGCTCCAAAGGAAAGGGGGTTGTTTCTGAAGAGATAGATTCTGATGAAGAAGAAAATTCAAGTGATCAATCCACTGAAGATGAAGTTTTAGTTGAAGTAGATTCAGATGAGGAAGAAGATTCTGAAGATGAACAAGAGTCTAAAGGTGATCAAGAAGGTGAACTAGAATCAGAAGAACAAGAGGATGATCAACAAGAACCTGTGCATGATGAAGAAAGAATTATGTCTCCACCCAAGAATGTAGTTGAAGAACTTCTCAGGACATCATTTCCTATAACTTCAAATGTTCCTCATACACCTCCAAATCTAAACACTCCTTCGCCACCTATTCCTACATCACCTATTCCCACATCTGTAATACCCACAATGGACATTTCACTTGCACCTGCAACATCAACCATACTTGATACCCCTTCAGTAACAAGTATACAAATGGTTGAAATTTTGTCAAGTCCCCCATCATCCATTCCTAGCCTGCCATTGCCATCCTATGATATCACTTCAGAGGCTGAGTTTAATAGATTCATGAATGAATCCATGCCTGATCAACTCAATGTGCAAACTACAAAAGTAGATATGACAAACACTGCACCCATTGTCAGAATACTAGTCGTTACTTCAAAAGTGACGGTGACAAGAGAGTTGATGGTTGACCCAAAAGCTAGTACCTTCTCCCTTCCCCCTTGGTTGATATCACAAGTGTCAAAGCAAAAAAAGAAAATGATTTCTCCAAAAGAGCTCGATCTTGAAGAGATAGTCCCTCCAAAATCTAAGGGGAAGAAAAAGACGAAAGTGTATTCATGACTGAATGTTGACAAGACTGGTCATAAATATGCAGAGATTGGCATACCACCTCAAGAGGAAGGAGATGTCAATATGGAAGATTACACAGTGACAAGGGTCCAACTTGGAAAGTCCACAAATGAAAGTGCAAAAGCAGATGCACAAGTGACTTTGGATATACTAGCTAGAAGACTAGAAAAAATGGAGCAAGCTCAAGACATGTACAAAAAGAGGGCAAAGCATTATGCCACTGTTGTGAGGAGACTTGCAGGATCTACAAGTAATGAACAATGATTAGCAATGGTAAGTGTTGAGGACCCAACTGGCAAGAAAGCTAAGAAGTTTTCCTCCAAAGGTAGAGTGTTGTATGATTTCATCAAAAAGATTGTAGAACACGGTTCTCAAATTATAGTTGTTGCGGATGAAAAAGCTACTCTGATAGACAAGCTCAAAATAGAGCTTGATAAGGAGGAGAATGTACTTTCCCAAGAGCATAGAGAAATGGAAAAATTCCTGTCATCGTGGTCATAGATGAAACATGCAAAGCTTAGTAAATTGGTGGAAGTCAGGGTGATTCCTAACAAGGAGAAATATATAGAGGTAAGAGAATCATTGAAGCATTGTATTCAAGTAATTGAGTCTCTTATAGAAGATCTCCACCAAATACAGGAAGATTTCGAAGGGTATCGTGTTATTTTTGAAAGAGGAATCAAGGAGTTACCAGGGAAACTTCTTGAGGAAAATCATATCTTCCTGCGAGCTACAGAACTATCCTAAATCTTCAAAGAAGCCATCATGAAGTTTGTAGATAGTGCAGACTTTTCAGAAGCCTCTCTGGATGTCATTTGTGATACAAGGCTTACACTGGATAACATTAAAATGCATCTTGACAGGTGCACAAAGGTTCACTCATCCACCATGAGATTGATCATGAGGATCCACACCATTATGGACTACACCGTTGGTCTAGATGAGATGTTCGCGCAGGAGACTGGGAAGAAGTATGAAGACTTCTGCACCCAAGCAAGGAACCATGAAGATTCTTGATCTCTAGTGTTGAAATTTTCAATGCTGTCCATTATGCATCTTGTAAATAGTTTTTGACATCTTAAATGTCTTTTGTCGAAATGTAATTACAGCAAAAATCAGAGATGTAATTTCTTGAAGACAAATTACACTTTGACTTAGTCAAAGTTAGGTGAGATTTTCCTAAATTAACTCACCTAACTTTCCTAACTTTTCTCAAATGATTTCCTAATTTTTCTCATCCCTCTCCTTTATATATATGAGGGATTTCTATTGTAAAGCTTATCTTTTAGTATTTAGCAATGAAGTTCTGCCATTTTTGAAGAAAAATTGTGAAACTTTGTGTTCATGCTTTGTGAATGAAAATTGATCAATAAAGAAGACCATTGCAAACCAGACTTTGTGTTGGATTCAATATCTTATGAGTTGATCATATTTGGTGGTGATTAGCGAATGATATTTGAAGGAATTCAAGTAATTTGTGTAAACTTTATGTTGCATTCTTTATTTGGATTTGAGTTTATTGTTTGGATACTTTGGTTGAATGATCTACAAGACTTTGCACTTGTAATTGTTCATGTTGTTCAAGGAATTGCTGCGTCTAAGAAGACTTTGTGCTTCTAATGCGACAAAAGATACATCTCTCACAGATCCATCATTGAAAAAGCTACGGAACAACTTTGTGCCTTTGTGAGCTTTCCCTTTTCTTTTACTTGTTTATTATTAATCACATTTGGTATCTCTACACTTTTCTTTGAGAAGATAGAGATATTGGCATTACTGCTTGTTGTTAGTTTAGAGTTATCATGAATTTAGAAGTTCCAACAGTGAAGCATTGTAAAAAATCTTCTCTAAAAAAAGAGAGTAGCATGAATACGACACACACCCCCCATTCCGTAAGTATAGTGTACATTTTGTAAATACTTTAATCAGTTTTACTATAGCTTCTATTAGTAGTAAGAAGGGTGCCTCCCCTTTCTGAGAGGAGAGATTTTATCTCACATAGTTGTGGCTGAATTTCTAGTTGTGTAATCTATTGAATAGAGGATTACATAATTTTCACCCAACACATGGAAAACTCTAAATGCATATTAAGAGTAAACCATGACATAATAACAACCACTATAAACCAGGAAAAAACATATCCCCAATCACATGAAGATAACCTTACCAATGATGCATCCACGTCACTACCAACAACTCCCACTAAACTGTAGTACAAGCTACACATGGCATCATGACTACCATCCTCTTCATGAAGATCAATCTTTAACATCTAGCAAAGAGTCATCATTAACATTTTTACATGAAATTATCAGTGCATGATTACCCTCATCTGAGGATTCCTTTGTAGAAGAATCAAAACTCTTTTTCTTGTTATTACAATCCTTCTTCACATGTCTCAGTTTCCCACAGTTCCAACACCTTACCTTACTCCATTCTTCAGACTTACCCTTTCCTTCCTTGTCTCCCTTAGGTTCCTTTTCTGGGGCCTACCTTTTGCAAACAAGGCATCTTGGATTTCTATTTTAGACTTCCTCCTCATCTCCTCTGATAGTAGAGTAGGAATTATATTGTCCATCTTTGGATTTGTACCACTACCACTGATAGCAACAATTAGATTTTCCCAAGATTCTGGTAAAGAACAAAGTAATAAAATGCATTTATCTTCATCTTCTTGCTTTACATCTACAAATGCTAACAGACTTAGAATCAAATTAAAAGCATTCAAATTATTTGCAATAGAATCACCATCTTTCATCTTTAAAGAATACAACTATCTTTTTAGATACAACTTATTAGTAAGACTTTTAGTTTGATAAATATCACCTATTCTCTTCCATAATTTATATGCAGTAGTTTATTCTGAAACATTCAAGAGAACAACATCAACAAGACATAATCTCATGGTCCCTCTTGCCTTCTTATCGAGCTTATCCCAATCCTCATCTGACATTGTTGTAGGTGATGTTGTCTCATTACCAACAATGAACCACTGATCTCTCTCTTCAAGGATATCCTCCATTTTTATTTTCCACATCTAATAATTAGATCCATTGAATCCTTCAATATCTAAATGAGAATTAAAACTCATTATAACAAACTTATTTTCCAGAATCAACAATAACACAATAGTAAAAGCTCCCACTACAACCAAAAATCCTTCAAACTTTTAAGAGAAAGGCCTCCCAAACTCTACCCCAACCGTTAGCTTTGATACCAAATGTTGAAAATGGAGGTAATTATGTAGCTTAATACTTTGTAAAACTATTATATTGTAGATCTAAATAAGTTTTCTTTGTTACAATTTATTTATGGATGATTATTTGTTTAGATTCATTTTACCATTTGTAGAAATAGATAGAAGATTGTAGAAGAATAAGACCAGAAGATAAAACTGACACAACATATACCCTGGAGAAAACCTTTCAGGAAAAAACTCCACCAGAATCAACAGTGCTTGTATTATTTAACCTTAGAACAAGATTGCAATAATTCTTTATCAATCCTTGCTTGAGATGCTTCTTTTTCCTTCAACAATTCTTCTTCACAACCTACAATAAAATATGATGAAACTTTTTTCAACTTGCTTGAGATAAATAGACAATAATTATCCTTGTAAACTACAAAGAGTTACAATTACAAATCTCAAAGCTTATCTCACAAAACATACACCTATTCTTTGCAAGTAGAGTTCTACCATGAATAAAAATTTCAAAACAAGTCCTTCATCCATTTGGGCATCCCAAACTGAAGTCATAACTCATCGTTGATTCCAAAGATATCTTGTAATCTTCTCCTCAAAGTTGGCGCCCAAGAATGGGCCCACTTAACTTAGCCTTATAAAATATCTTATCATGCAAAATTATTAACTCCAAGATGCCAACTTGGGCACCCAAGGTGGGTCCAAGTCAATCTCTATTAACTAAAACACATCTCTCCATCAATTCATACAAAAAAAATACATGATAGAGCATCCCCAGTTAACTGAATGTATCACCTATTATGTGTCATGCATTCCAAGTCAACTGAAGTCAACTAGCATTCAACTGAAACTAACTACATGCAATTGAAGATAATTGAACCATAATTGAACTAAACTGGACTAAACTGAACTGATACTAAACTAAACTAAACTAAACTAAACTAAAATCATCTGATTTGAACTGAACTAAACTCCATGCATGTAAACATCAATCCCTAACTTCTAGGATCTTTACATGCATTACAAACGTGTTATCTTTTACTCCAAATAGTTAACTCAAGGTGGATTCCACCTTCCATGTGGGTGCCCCATGTGCTCCTATTATTTAGGAACTCATCTTGGACACCCTCACATGTTCCTATCATTTATAATTAATTACAAATGTCAATTAATATGTTCATTTCATTCAAATTTAATCTCTTTCTAATCCTAGTGTTGGGGAACACTTTCCAAGGACTTAGGAGATACATGAAATATGTTTAGGATTTCAATTAAATGGCATCCTATTCCCAATAGATTCAATTGGGACCAACTTCTTCATATACTTTGTAGGTCACTCTTGAAAATTTCTTTTGTAGAAATGGACAATTTTGATGGATGAACTTCCCTTTTTGATTTTTCCCCATAGTTTCTTTAACTAATGGAATTTGATAGGGATGATTTTCTTTATTTTTCTTTGGTGTCCATTTGAGTTTTTCTTGTCCATTTTTCTTTTCCAATTCCTTTGCTTCAATAATTTTCTCTTTTCTTTGATATAGACCTCTTTCGTGTGGTTGGTCCCAATTAGGAGGTGGAAATATGCGTAGATGATGATTCATGATATGAATGGTTGGAGTGTTGGTAGCTATTTCATCATAAGGACTCTTCATGCTCCCCATGTAGGTGTTTGTGCTAGATAAAGTTTCCCCCATTATTATGGGAGTATTACTGACATGCTTTGATTTTTTTGTTGACAAACCACTTCCTTGTTGTTCAAGATTGTTTAGCTTTGTTGATTTTCAACAATGCTTGGCATCCTCATACTCACTTTCTTCAATCTATACAAAAGATGTGTCTAATTTTGATGCTTATTAAAAAGGTGTTGATGCTTCTTCAAAAGGTGTTGATTCTTTACAATCCATATAGGAGTCTTCCTCATGATACATTTTTTCTTTCTTTTCAAAGGATTTTTCTGATTTATCATCCATGTAGAGGTCTTATTCATGATCAATTTTTGATATATCTATGGATTTTGCTATGCCTTGATCATGTATAAAGTTATTAAGAGTAGGAGACTCTTGTTCCTTGCTAATGATATCAAGAGTATGAGACTCTTGTTTTGGATGAATCTCATCTACATGTCCATTAGGAGTATGTAACACCCCACCAAAAAACCCTAGAGGGCAACACAACTATTTTCAATAGTGACAATTTTTTTTAAAGTGCAATAAAAATAAATTTAGATCATATCTAAACATAACATATAAGCTAACTATGTCCTCTAAGGTTCAATGACTACATTACGAATAAACCTACTTAACAAGATCTAAACATACATTGTTGATTAACTAACAACAAGAGTTCATTTTAAATCCATCACATTAAATGGATAAACACATACATTTCCATATCATAACATCAAATAAACAATCAAAGATCATATATATATAGCTATAAGTACATAAAAAAATTCCCTTACATGAGGGTACATCATTACATTGTTACAAACTTGCATCAATGCTTCCCTGAATACAACATGGAGAGTACATCAAGATTACATTATATGATACAAATGATATATAGGTCCAATACATAACGTAGGAAAATATCTCCTCAAATTGGTACAAGATCTAGAATCTGATACAAAAGGTACATCCTCCCTGCTCACGACCAATAGCAAGGGAAACACAATGGAGGAAAAGCACAATCCACCTGACCATGTGGAACCCTAAGGTCCACACCCTGTGCTAGGAGATAACAATAAGGTCCCACCACAAAACAGTCAGGAAGATAGAAGGATAAACACAAAAGGACAAATCATGGTTCCAACATAACACAGTACAACATGAACATCACATGCAATAGAGACATAGCTTCCAGAGACACTCACACAACAGAAGGGGAACACAAAACTAGGGAATGCTAGATTGCAATAGGGAAGAGTGTCATCACATGGTATCCTCATGGGTTATCCTGGTAGTCTGACCCCTCTAGTAACTCTAGACCCTGACCCCCAAGTGATACCCATGCAAAACTACACCATCCTTTCATGGGGACAAGGATGTCTAGTCATGCCAATTGGGATCTCCTAGTAGACATCTTAGCCTTGACACCCCTAATGACCTTCCCAACTCATCCTGAGCTTGTACTAGCACTCTAGGCTATGAGTGGGGCAAAAAAAAAAATCTTATTAATGTGTGTAGAACCCATCCCAAGATTAATTAATTAAATGTTATCACTTGTTCCATATCTCAATGGGTTATCCTGGTAGCCACTTGTGGGCCTCAACCCCCACTTAAGAGCCACTCCCCCTACTTGCAACTAGAAGACCCAAAACAAAAATCAAGGTAAAGCCATCTTGCACACTTAACCAATTCACATGAAACCACATACAAGGTGAGGCATAGACCATCTTGCTTACAAAACACAAGTGCTAGAAGGAAAAACAGTGCAAGGCAATATCCTCTTTCATACATCTTAAGGACATTATCAACCATTTTCAAAATGAAATAATCATGAAATCCTCAAAATGAAACAATCATAAAATCCACACACAGGATACTTTTCCCCAAGCCTCTGGAAGTCTCTTAATTGCCATTTAGCACAAAAAGATCTCTCCATAAAACAATAACCAAAATCAACTCAATATCAAAGCAACCACAATAAACAATAGTAAAATAAACCCACATTGCATCCAAGGGAGATATTATTTGCACATTATCAAACTCATTACTTAACCTCTATCTTCACCTAATCAACCATTCAAACAATATTTCTCAAATGTCTACAATATCAATTATTCTATTTACAATTCAACTATTAGACAATATAACAAAATAAACATTTTAAAATATTATCAAATTCATTCATTTAACTAAATCCTTCTTTTACCTAGATACATTTAACTCAATTTTCTTTCTTTTCCTATTTAATTTTCCAATCCTTTTTTCTACAAATCATTTTATCAACCCTTCCCATTATTTAAATAGAATATCTCTATTTTCCTATTTATTTATCTACATTATCATTTAACTCGCATGGACAAAATTTCTTCGTTTAACTTTACCCATAATATATGCATATATATATATATATATTTAAAAGGAAAGTAGTTTACAGTCAACATATCAATTTATGACATTTATTTACATACATAATATTTATATTGAAATGATATGCAGTTCAAGATATCAAATATCAAACACATAATATATAATCATCAAAAGAAACACAATACTATATATCAAAATTTCAAGCATATCTTATATGCAAAGCTTAATATCAAATGCTAAATATAAAACTCAACCACTGATAGAAGGTCACAGACCATAGCATAAGATCACCATACAAATATTGATCATAACCATTGAATTAAGATGCTAACCATGGAATGAGGCCACCACAAACAGTAATCAAGCAAAATCGGAATAAACCCTAAGCGCATGCTAAGGTAGTGAATTCACATGAAAAAAAAACTAGGCCTCCATTCAATATCAGACATAAAGCTTAATGTAATATGCAAAAAATAAATCACATTATAAATGTGAGGTTTCCATGCAAGAATCGACTATCAGATATAAGATAACCTTTAACTTCCCACACATATGCAAACATCGAATTCCATAGGTAAGGGTACTCATTGAATACCAAATAAAACAACATGCCAAAATAGCCCTTGAATGCTATAAAATATAGTCATCAATGTGAAATCAAAACCTTCAACAATGATTATAATGTTTAGAGGATTCAAAAGCTTTCAAATTATAAAAAGGTCGAATGCCCAAACCAAACTCATGGATTACCAAACATAGGCCATTGGAATCTATGCACTCGAATTACCCAATGCAACCAATAGAAATTGAATTCAAACATAATCAAGGGCAGACAGAGGGCAACCAGGTGTAGTGTGATTCAAATAGCAATGAGATTGATGAAAGCTAGAGGAATTAAAAAGATACCCTGATGCAGTTGGATTAAATGCCATAAAATGGTACATGTTGTTTGTGTAGGGAATAGATCACATCCACAGCCGTAGGAGAGGCATGCAAGTTGAAGGAATTGGCTTGGCGAATGAAATCAGCAAGGTATTTCTAGATTCAAGAATTTTGTGGGAGAGAAGAAGAAAACAAAGATTCATTTATTGACCACCATAATGAAAAGTTGGCATTTGATTTGGTTTGTTTAGCATGGCTCTCGTACTACTTTTAGAGTTACTAAGAACCTTGAGTATGTTCTGATTTCCACACCACATCTAAATTCATCGCCAAGATTGTTGCAAGAGAAATTTTTCTAAGAGATGTGATCCATTTCCATCGTATTAACAAGTACACTATTCTTATGGAGAATATTGGTGGTACTAAATGAAACAATCTCTTAGATAGGCACACACTATGCTAGGGTGTACTGTATTAGATATCTAATAATAATGAAGGAACATCCATCAAGTAAAACAACATGAAGTAACAAGTGGGACACAATCATTGGGTGCACTCACAGATTTAAATAGACATAGAATGCACAACAAGGACCATCCAGGAAGTCGATCTATCATCTATTAAATTTATTTATTGGTGTAGGAGCACCTGGTGGATTTCACACCTCCATGAGTCCATTCTGTAGAATTTGAATTATTTTTATGTTTGAAGCACATAATAAGGTAATTTAGACCATATTGAACATGTTTGATTCAGTAAATAAGTTATTAGGTGGGTCATGAGTTCATTTTGCAAATGTTGTCAAAAGTGTAAAATGTTGTCATGTTAAAAAAATGCAAAATGGGAAGATGAAGGGTCAAGGTCATTTAGTAGTTAAAAGGTTGGTTTGTAATTGTTGAAAAAAGTTGTAAAATTCATAAAAGACCTTGTATGGTTGAACCAAGGGTTAGGGGTTGTTTGGTGATAATTTGAAGCAATGAAGTTCACTAATTTTTCAAAATATGAACATTACTTTGTTGTTGTAGTGAATTTTACGGCCTGCACGGACTTCATGGAATGATTAAAATTATTGCATGTCATAGTATTGTGTTTCTAGAGCATTTTGGTTTTTCTCTCAACTAATTTCATGAAGAATTGAGCAAGTTATGGTTTTTTTTTGTGAAAGCTACAGGAAACCCTATCTAGGGCAAGCAGTAGGTTGAAAAAATGCATAGCTTTTCATCCCACCAATGGAAACTCTTAAAAATTGGTAAAATGGACTATTTTTAGGTGTACTTTGATTCTATAAAGTGGCAGGAATAGAAGATAATGTTTGTTGTCGTTTGTGTGCTGCCCTAGGCTAGAAAAGCATGATTTTTGAGCAAATATGAAACATGGGTGTTAGAGTTTGATGAAAGACTTAGGGAGATGGATTTGTGATGGTTTGGTGAGCCTATGCAGGTCATATTTGATATGTTTAAGGTGATAAAGAAAGTGGGTAAAACCTAGAATTGATAGAACCAATAAGCACCTATAAGCTTACCGGGATGAGCCAAGTCTTTGGCACATTTTGATCATACTTTTATAAATATTTTGTTGTTTTTATTATGCTAAAACAAACATTTAGTCTGTTTATGGGATAGATATAGACCTTTTTATGACTTAAATATGATGAGTATATTGTGATAAGAAGTCCCATGATTATTACCTTTAATGTTTTATTAGTCTAATAAATACTTTATGGTTTTGTGTGATCATAAACCTTCCTGCAGCCTCCACTACCAAAACTTCCTGCAGCCATATCTGAAACAATGTTTGCCTTAGTTTAATACTTAATTAATGAATGAATAAAGTAATGGATTGTCTTAAAGGATGAACGTGTTGAGCTAACCTTCTTCCTCAGGAAAAGATGGCGAGATATTTTGCAGGTACCATGATTGAAGGAAAGGAATTCAATTTCCACTTGAAGAATTGAAGACCAAATCCATAAAGACTAGTTCAACACAAAAGATGAGGAGACAGTTTCAACTCATCGCCATGCAGGGAGAGTGTTCTGGAAATCTAGGCCAGTCGTCTTGGTGGTGCATGAATCCAGGATGATGGCGCTTTAAGACTGCTCAACTAATTTGACTTAGTTCTTCATTGTCATTCACCTCTTTACTTAAGTTAGTTAAATGTAATAAATGCCTCCCATTTTATAAGGGAAGGTTGGTTAGTAGTTAGGATCAGTTTTCAATAAATAGCCCATTCTCCTTCAGAGAAGGGGCTGGAAAAAATTGCTTTTGTAATACACTTTCAGTTTTAGAAATTCAGCCAAGAGATTGTGCCATGTACTTGTTTGCACTAAATCAATAAAGCTTATGAAGTTTTTTGCCTAATTTGTTGTCTACTTTTGGCACTACCTAAGGGGGCCCACTTAGGGAACTGTCCATACTTTTATTCTGCAAGATAGAATAGCTGCATTTTCCTTCATAGAAGTTAATGTGACTGTTCCTGCAGCTGGCAGAAACACAGAGCTGTCAACTGTTCCTGCAGCCACTAGAGGCAGAATAGGTTATCTTACGAGTTTTTCATTTCCAAGTAAAGTTAAACAGTAAATTTGTTTCCAGTACTTAAATTCTAGTATAAGGCATTTTAGGAATCATGTATGTCTGGAAGGGTGATTAGTGCATATCTTATGCTGTCCCATTTCAAGTTTACGTCCCTAGGTTGATAATTAAATGAGGTTCTTTAGTAGGTCATGACTACCAATTGTGATGTTCAATCCCTGAGTAGAGGAATTCGTGATTCCTAGTTATTGAGCTAATTAAAGAACACTACATTTTTGGCGTCGTTGCCGGGGATGGTGTCAAACTAAGAACCTATTACAGGCATGCTAGTAAAGAGTTTAAGATTTCATTCTTAGTACTTTTAGTTTAGAATTCTGCATTCCAACATCTCCTTAGTTAGTTTACTTTTGTTGTATGCATAGAAGAAGAGACCAATTTGGAAGATTCCTTCCTGGGAGCATAGATATTGAAGAGATTGAACCGAACCTATTCCAAGATGACTCATATCTGGATGTTGGCCAAGACTTAGTTACTTCATCTTCTTCCTTTGATTCCTCTGAACTAAGCTTTAACCTATCCGAAGAAACATAATCAAATAATCCACTTGCTCTTGTAGCTCATCAACCAGGAGCTAATCCAAGAATACAACCAAGAATGGAAAATCCTATTTTTCCATTTCCAATCCCTGACCTACATGGCAATAATAATCTCAAGAACATCCCTGCCTCCTTACTGCAAAAGTTCTATGGACTTATTACTGAGGACCCTCATACCTTCTTGTTTGAATTTGAAATCCTTTGTAGAAGCTATGACTATACAACCTCAGCACACAAGCTGAAATTGTTTCCCTCTACTCTAAAGGAGGTAGCCTTGAGGTGGTTCATGGGATTGGGAAGCAATGTAGCTAACACTTGGGATGAAATGAAGACTTTGTTCTTGAGTAAATATAAAGAGTATTGTAGAGGAAATGATTTGAGAGGAGATGACATCTTCAAAATGTCACAAAAGGAGGATGAAACCTTGGAGGATTATGTGTCAAGATTCTTGTTTAGTGTGCAGAAGAATACTCATCATGAGTTGAATGAGGAATCTCAAAAAATTCTCTTCTTAAGGGGAGTCAATGATACTTGCATGGAGGCCCTTGACCTCATGGCAGGAGGTGATGTCACCCAAAGTGATTGGGATGATATCAAGAAAATCTGTCTCAATTACTCCAGAGCAGCTGTAAAGAAGGGAAGGGGGTTTAGACCCTCTTCTATAAAAGGAAGTGGCTCTGGAGTATCTAAAGGGGAGATTACCAATCTCTTGTCCGACTTCAAGCAGGATATCATCAATGATGTAGCTACTCAACTAGATACTATGCAAGCTAGAAGGAAGAAAGAGGAAGCTGAGGCAATGTTAGCTGAATATTGCCCCCACTGCCGACAAAAAAAGAAAGACTGTTGATGCAAAGCAGTGGCCAATTTGGAGGTACATCATCTCCCTACTAAGTTCAAAACCATTGAAGGAGAGGAGGAAGTGTTCTTTGTTGCTCAGCGCAGGCCATGGGCCCCAAGACAAGGTATGCCTCGGGATCCTTTGCAAAATTTTGGTTCATATAATAGTCAATGGCAAAACCAGTACCCTCCAAACTATGGGCCATACTCCCAACCTCAGTGGAATAACCCTTGGCCAAATGCCCAATGAAACTGTTGGCAATCCTCACAAGGGAATTGGCAATCACCACAACAAAATCAATGGCAGCCTCTGCAAGGGAATTAGCAATAGCCTAACCAATGGAGAGGAGGCCAACAATGGTCAAATCAACCCACTAGTTTCCTACAACAACCATAGCAGCAATCCATTATGCCACCTTTTGTAGCTAATCAAGGTCAGAATCCAAAATCAACCCAACTACCTACTCAGGTAGCACCTAATCCAAATAACCAGCAACCGCAGCAGTAGCAGCAAGTCTATTTTGCTAATCCTAATCATCAGCCTGCCTATGCTCTTAACTTGAATAATATCAATTTACGTTCAGGAACCATGCTGCCCACACCATCTCCTCCCATAATCTCAGAATTTCCATCTGAGGAGACTAACCAAGAAGAAGATACCAATGACCAAGCCCAACCAAATGAGCTAGTTCAGATTCCATCATTACGTAAGCCATCTGATAAAGTGTCCCCTCCTTTCCCACAAAGGTTGGAAGGTGAAAATGTAAAAAAACAAGAGGAACCTACCTTTGACATCCTTGACCAGCTAAAGCATATATGTGTGAATATTCCCTTGTTCCGAGCAATCAAAGAAGTACCTATCTATGGTAAGGCCATCAAGAAGGCATGTTTGAAGAAACCGGGGAGGAAAAAGAAAGACCCTCAAACTATCCATGTCATAGGTTAACTCTATGACTTAATGTTAGGGAAGCTTAGCATCCCAAAATATTTAGATCCAGAAGTCCTATTGTGGAGATTAATGTTAATGGGTTGCAAATTAAGAATGCTTTAGTAGATTTTGGTGTAGCTATCAATGTCATGACAAAGGACTTGGTTGTAAAACTTAATATTTCAGACCTAAGGTCTACACCTACAATATTATAGCTTGTTGATAGCTTGATTGTCAAACCTGATGGGGTAGTTGAAGACCTAGTAGTCACCTTGGATTCCTGGGAGTACTTTGTTGACTTTATGGTCTTATCTCCAAAGGCATCATTGGGGGGATACCCTGTCATACTAGGAAGGCCTTGGTTGGCTATTGCTGATGCTTGCATTGGTTGTAGGTCAGGTAACATGACAATATCTGATGGATATAGCACAAAGAAGCTTACTCTCTATTCTCCAACCCTACCCCAACTTGAGTCTAGAGAGGTTGTTTGTCTAGATTTGGGAGAAGAGGAGGAAGTGAATTTCGTGGCCAATTTAATGATGATTACTAGAGAGCCTTTCATTGCACAACAAGAAGAAGAATATATACTGTCCAATATCATGTTGAATAACTATGGTACTGAATACTTTCATTGTGAAAAAAATCCATGTTCCTTGTAGACTATTCTTCTTCTATCTACATCAACTCATTATCCTACAGCAATTGATTGCTTACACACCTTACTACCCCATGAGGTAGACATGTCATTTCTATCTAAAGTATCTATGGTAGACTTAACCTCCCAAGTTGAAGTAGTTGTAGGAAAAACCTTGAGCATTAATAAAAACCTCACCTGTGAGCAACAAGAATCTATGATCAAAATGCTTAACAGTCATAAGTCAGCTTTTGCTTGGGAATATGGTGACATGAATGGTTTAGACCCAAAACTCTCTACACATCATATATACATTAACAGTGAGTTCAGACCTATCAGGCAGCCTCAAAGAAGAATCAATCCAGCTTTGAGAGAAATTGTTAAAAAAGAATTGTAGAAAATGTTAACAGCTAGCTTTATCTACCCAATCTCAGATAGTCAGTGGGTTTTCCCATTGGTTATTGTTCCTAAGAAAGGAGGAAAATGGAGGGTATGTGTAGATTACAGAGAGCTCAACTTGGCAACAAAGAAAGATTACTTTCCTCTTCCATTCATTGATCAAGTTCTAGATAATTTAGCTGAGAAAAAGTACTTCTCATTCTTAGATGGCTTCAGTGGGTATAATAAAATTAAGATTGCTCCTGAGGATCAAGAAAAGACTACTTTTACATGCCCTTGGGGAACATTTTCCTATTCAATTTTTCCATTTGGTCTCTACAATGCACCTGCAACTTTCCAGAGGGCAGTCATAAGTATCTTCTCAGACATCTCATATGATTGCATGGAAATATATATGGATGACTTTACTACTTATGGTACACAACATTTGAGGAAGCTCAATCCAATTTGGAGAAAGTACTACAAAGATGTGAAGATCACAACCTATCGTTGAATAGTCAAAAGTGTTTCATGATGATGCATGAGGGAATAGTACTTGGTCACCATATTTCTACTACAGGAATACAGGTTGATCCTACTAAGATTGAGGTTATCTCTAATCTACCCTTTCCTACCAAGAAAAAAGAAGTAAGGAGATTTTTTGGCCATGTTGGATACTACAGAAGATTCATCAAGGACTTTAGCCAAACAGTAGGCCCCTTATACAGTCTGCTGAAGAAATATGTAGATTTTTCATGGACTAAGGAATGTGAAAAAGCATTCCTTGATTTAAAAGTCACCCTTACATAGGCACCTATTCTGAAAGGACCTAATTGGTCACTTCCATTTCATATTCATACTGATGCATCGGATATTGACATTGGATTAGTGTTAGGGCAGAAGGATGGATCAACACAACATGCACTCTACTATATAAGCAAAAATCTGCAAGGGGCTAAATTCAACTACATTGTTACAGAAAAAGAAATGTTGGCAATCATCTATGCTCTCAATAAATTCAGGCATTACATCACTGGTTATCAGATATTTTTCCACACTGATCATGCAGCAATCCAATATCTCATGAACAAAAGCTCAATATCCGGGAGACTAGCAAGATGGTTATTACTGATGCAAGAATTTGACATTACAATTGTGGACAAGCCAGGTAAAGCCAATGTGGTTGCTGATTTTCTTTCTAGAATTCAAAGGCAAGATGACTCTGCACTTATTGAAGACTCCTTTCTTGATGAGCACCTATTTGCAATCAAAGTAATTCACCCATGGTATGTAGATATAGCAAATTATTTGGCCACAAGAAGAACTTCTCCTCAATTCTCCCCTAAGGAAAAAAGACTATTAGCAGAGAAAAACTTTAAATTTTCTTGGATTACAGATTGCATGTTTTATATAGGGCCAGATCAAGTTATGAGGAAATGTGTACAAGAGGAGGACACTTATGATATACTACATGCAAGCCATGATGAGCCGTGTGGTGGACATTTTGCTGCCAAAAGAACAACAATGAAAATTTTAAATACTAGCTACTATTGGCCAACTCTACATAGAGATGCAGCCAAATATACTAGGAGATGTGACAGATACCAAAGGATGGGAAGACCAACTCGATCTAATGAGATGCCTCTATTTCCACAATGTGTCGTTGCACCCTTCGACAAATGGGGATTGGATTTTGTAGGACCAATTGATCCACCTTCCAATGGTAAGTCCTACATCCTTGTATGCACAGATTATGTGACAAAATGGATTGAGGCTAGACCTATGAAACATGCTAGGGATAATAAAGTAGTTGAATTCCTCTATGAGGAAATATTCACCAAGTTTGGTGTCCCTAGGGAGATAGTGACAGATCAAGGAGCACAATTCCCTTCTACACTTATCACAAACTTAGTAAATGAATACAATATAAGGCATAGGAAATCAACTCCTTATCATCCCCAGGCCAATGGCCAGGTTGAGGTCACCAATAGGGACATAGAGGCCATTTTGACTAAAACTATAGATTTGCATAGGAAGGACTAGGTCGCAAGGTTACTAGAAGCTATATGGGCCTACCGTACTACATGGAAGACTGCTACAAGATGTACACCTTTTGAAATGGTGTATGGTAAAATAGTTGTGATGCCAATAGAATTCGAACATAAGACTCTAAGAACAGCATTAGAGATGGACATGGATTTAACAAATGCACAAAAGGACAAAGTCATGCAGCTTAATGCTCTAGATGAGCTCTGCAAGAATGTCCTGTAGCACATTGAGATGATACAAAATCAGAGAATAAGGTGGCACGATAAATACATCAAGGAAAAGAAATTCAAAGCAGGAGATTGGGCTCTGCTTTATGACTCACGATATAAGGATAGTCCAAGAAAAATACAAACCAGATGGTTGAATCCCTATGAGATAGAGGAGGTATTCACCAATGGTGTTGTTCAATTAAGGACCATTGATGAGGTCCGATTCAAGCTGCTAGTCAATGGGAATCACCTCAAGCTCTATTCTAAACCCATTGACAAGGAAACATTTCTAAGACAGTTTGAAATTGAGCAGGACAGCAACGATCTTGTAGCCAAAGGAATTGAGCGTCAGCTCAAATTCCTAGGCCATGCATAATCGTGCATACCAAATCATAATAAAGGGGTTATTTAATAAGATCCCCATTCCATTCATTCACTTTATCCACAATTCATACTCACTCTCTCTTCCACATCATCCACCTGTCATTTTCCATATCATCCACGTTTCTCCATGTCATGTATTGCAATAAAGAAGGAGGCCACATCAGATAATTATGGCAATTCTCTCCAGGTACACTCCACTTCACTTTAAGATTGCTTCAGTTACTTTATTTATTGCATTTAATTTAGTATTAATTAATGTGAATAATTTTCTATATGGTTGCCATTTCCTTCGGCTCATTCGCATGATTGAGCATGTTTTTCTATGATATTATTTTGCCACGTCCTTATTCTCGCCGCCATAAGCTTGTCTCATCAATGTCAAGAACCCTCAAACAGCCTTTCCTTCCTACAATAATGAACCTACATGTATTCTATTTATCCATGATTACTCTCTCCCTAAAAGATTGTATGATCAC
>VDFB02058242.1:769792905-769921169 GCA_007258455.2 Sequoia sempervirens
AAATATATGCCTCAATCTCACAGGCTAAAACCTCTAAGAGAGACAAGTTGGTGTGATATGCTTTGGGTCTGGCTGACTAGCAGCTTTGGATCTTGTGGTTTGTACAGGTCGTCGAGACAATGTTTAACTCATGACGAAGGAGCTTATCACTGTGACTTGTGACAGTCGTTGTAACCCTATGCCAAGTGGAGATCTTTGGCCAATAGGCCATTCATATTGTATATCGGGGAGAACCTTGGCCAAAAGGCTTACTTCGGTGTGAGGTCCCAACAATAGCTAAAGTCTTGCCGACATTGTTTTCTGTTGAAGCCTTTGGGGAGAGTCTTTGGTGTTCGGTAAGAAGTCTTATCGATAGGAATGTCTCACCGACAATATTCACTTGGGTAACACAAAGGTCACGGGAAGAACTCTCAGTGACTAAGTGAAGTCTCACCAAAGGTGGAGGCTTTGGTATGAAGTCCCAGCGACCGATGAAGGTCTCATCGACGGGGATACACTTGGAGTCTTCGCGGTGACATAAAGACTTCGATATGAAGTCTTAGCGACTAATGGAGAGTCTCGCCGATAGTAAATGGTCCTCGAGGTGCCATGAAGTATTCGTTGTGATGTCTTGGTGATAGCAGTATGTCTTGCCAACTGTTGGATGCTTCGATGTAACATAAGCAGTCTCGGTGTAACGTCTTGGTGAGCGGTAAGTCTTGCCGATGGCAATGTTGAGGTCGGTGTGACTTGTGAATAGAGGTATGAGTCTTTCCAATGAGGAAAATCTTGCTGATAGGAATGAAATGAATGTTACTAGATTCGGTATGACTCATGGTGTTCACTATATCGTCTTGCCAACTGTTGGAACCTATGCCGATATCAACAATGAAGCCTTTAGGCATTGGGGAGACACTTCTTGTGTCTCATCGACATGCAACAAAGGTTGATCACTTTGATCGAGAGAAGACCATCCTACGTGGTGAGTCTATGACCAATCAAAGAAGGCGAATGGGAACCGCTAGCAGTTGGACCGTTGTGGCAGTTCTGTGAGGAAGCTCGACAGACAGGGGCGACAAGGATATACTTAGTGATTGCAGATTGTGAGGGTTCGATGGATCGACGGATTGTTGTATGATTGTATGGTCAGTGGATGAATTCTATTTGATGAAGACTGTAATGTGAATGTTCTGTAACAAGGTTGTTCATGGTGAATGCTGCTATAAACTGACATCAAAAAGATAAGTCAGATCTCTGTAAGTAATCTTTATTACTGTAATACAAAGTGACTTCTCTTGGTGTGTTGAGTTTTTCTCCCGTAAGGGTTTTCCCACATATATCTGGTGTTCATATGTGTTTGTCTAATTCTCTATTTCTGTTATCTCTTTCAAGTGCATCTTAATTGGACTGTAATTGTAAAATTTAAAAAGGTATCTTTGCATTATTCCCCAAGGTTTTGACGTTAGGAGAGTTGCTTCCGCATCTAGCTTTCCTTACAAGTGGTATCAGAGCCTGGCCAGTTGTGTTATCCTTGTGGGTACATTGGGTTTTTTGTGTCAATTTCTATTTAGTGGGATTCTTGTAGAAGTTTGTTAATTTGAATTATAGATTGAGATAGCTAGCATGTGAGGAAATATTGAAATAGAGAAATTCAATGGCAACAATTTTGAGTTGTGGAAACTTAAGATGGAAGATCTATTGGTTGATCATGATCTTTGGATTGCTATGTATGGAGTGAAGCCTATAGGCATGAAGCAAGAAGATTGGGACCTAGCAGATAGAAAGTCTAAGGGGCTAATAAGGCTCTGTTTGGCAGACTCCGTTCTTCTGAATGTGCATGAAGAGAAGACTTCATCTTCCTTGTGGAAGAGACTGTCATCTATTTATCTAGGGAAGTCCTTGGTTAATAAACTATTCCCGAGGAAGAAGTTGTACACTTTGAGAATGTAGGAAGGAGAGTCTGTAGCTGATCATTTGAACGCATTCAACATGCTGATTGCACAGTTAACATCTATTGGTGTGAAGATTGATGAAGAGGATTGTTGTATGCTGATATTGTGTTCTTTGCCAGATGGGATCACCTGGTGATGGCTATTGGGAGTACAAAATCTAGTTTCAAGATGGAAGATGTTGTTTCTTCTTTGTTAGTAGAAGAGATGAGAAAGAAATCTTCTGAGATGGCGAAGGAGGCCCTTGCTGTTAGAGGAAGGTCGAAAGAGAAAGGAAAGAAGGACAAGAAATCAAAATCAAAATCAGAGGGGAGATCAATGTCTCCTGGAAAGAAGTCCAAGGTGAAGTGATGGAACTGTGGGAAACCTGGTCATGTCTGAAAGGATTGTAAAGAGGAGAAGAAGAAGAAGAAGAAGTATTCTTCCAGCAATGCCTCTTCTCAGAGTGATGCAGACGCCTTCATTGCAGCCTTGGCTACATAGGCATTAGATGATGTCTGGCTGATTGATTCTGGAGCATCTTTCCACATGTCATCTCATAGAGACCGGTTTACAAAGTATGAAGAATACGATGGTGGAAAGGTGTACTTAGCAAGTGATTCAACTTTTGAAATTGTTGGCCATGGAAGAGTCAAAATTCAATTCCCTGATGGAAGAGTGAAGGGAATTAACGATGTAATGCATATACCAGGTCTGACTCAAAACTTTCTTTCTGTTAGAAAGATAAATGATATTGGAGTGCAAGTCATGTTCTCTTGAAATGGCTACAAGATGACTAGAGACTCAATGGTGCTAGCAAGGGGTGCTTGTATAGGTACCTTGTACAAGCTAGATGCATGTGTTGTTCAATGCAATAATGTCTCTGTAAAGTCACATAAAGCTACTCATGGAGGAAAAGAGGGAAATGTTCCTAATTGTGTAAACTCTATGGAAGTTAAACTTCCAACAAAAAAGACTATGCTCTGGCATCATAGGCTAGGCCACATTGGAGAGAAAGGTTTAAAAACCTTGAAGAATAAAAACCTGGTTGAGGGGCTTGAAGATTGTCACTTTGAATTTGAATTCTGTGAACATTGTAGATATGGAAAACAACACCGTGTTTCATTCTATTCCAATCCTCATAAATATTCTGGTTTGCTAGATTATATTCATTCTGATGTATTTGGTCCAGTGAATATTCCTTCTTTTTCTAAGTCAAGGCACTATGCATCATTCATTAATGATTATTCGAGAAGAAAATTTGTTTATTTTTTGAAAAGTAAATCAGAAGTGTTCAATCGGTTTAAGGAATTTAAGAACCTTGTAGAAAATCAGAATGGAAGAAAAATAAAATGTTTAAGGACTGATAATGGTGGTGAATTTTGTTCTAATGATTCTGAGAGGTATTGTAAAGACCATGGGATTAAAAAACATAAGACTACACCTTATACTCCACAACAAAATGGAGTTGTAAAAAGGTTCAATAGGACAGTGATGGAGAGAGCACGAAGTATGTTGAGTAGTGCTGGCTTGGAGGAGAAGTTCTGGGCTGAGGCTGTTGCTACTGCATGTTACTTGATTAATCATTCTCCAAATTCTGCTCTTGTTGAGAAAAAACCCTTGGAAGCGTGGTATGGTAAGAAGCCCTCTCTGAGACATTCATGTTTTTGGTTATGTGGCATATGCATATGTGTCGTATGAGAAAAGATGTAAGTTGGAGAACAAGGCTGTTAAATGTATTTTTATTGGCTATAGTGCTGGAATAAAAGGATATAAGCTTTGGAATCCTGATATAGAGAAGTTTTTGTACAGTAGGAGTGTAATCTTTTGTGAGTTGAAGCCTTCTACCTTGGATCTACAGCCAGAGACAAAGTCAATAAACAATAAGGATGTAGTTGAAATTCCTCCTACACCAGATAAAGAGGAATTGAAAATTCAAAATGTACCTGAAACTGAGGAGAGCTCAAGCAGTTCTAAAAGTTATGAAGAAGAAGAAGAACCTCAGCCTTAGCAAGTGAGGAGGTGAACTTGTGAAAGAAAGCAACCTGATAGGTATGGGTTTTCTTTGATAGATTCTACTTGTTCCTATGCTTTAATTTCTAGCACTGATGAGCCTAAGACTGTGAAAGAGGCATTTAGAATGTCTTATTTAGACTCTTGGTTGGAAGCCATGAATGAAGAAATGGTATTATTAGAAAAGAATGACACTTGGATTTTGGTGCCCTTGCCTAAAGGCAGAAAAGCTATTGGTTGTAAATGGGTATTTAAAAAGAAGATTGGTCTGGATGGCAGTGTGGAAAAATATAAGGCGAGGTTGGTTGCGAAAGGTTATTCCCAGGTAGAGGGAATTGATTATGGGGAAATTTTTTCTCCTATAGCTAAGCTGACATCTATCAGATTTCTTTTGTCCACCTGGCAGTATGACTTAGAGAATTCGAACGGATGGATGTGAAACAACATTTCTTCATGTGATCTTGAAGAGATATTTATGTCCGGCAAGAACTTTGTGGAAAAAGGAAAAGAAAATCTAGTTTGAAAGTTGGAAAAATCTCTTTATGGATTAAAATAATCTCCTGGAATGTGGTACCAGAAGTTTGACACTTTTTTTTTTTCATTGGGATTTGTAAGATCAAAATTTGATCATTGTGTGTACTACAAAGCTGAAAATGATCGTGTTCTTATTATTGCTTTCTATGTTGATGATATGTTGTTCATAGGCGATAGTAAGTTAATGATTTCTGATCTAAAATATCAACTATCTGCTAAGTTTGAAATGAAAGATCTTGGTGCAACAAGGTATATTCAGGGATGGAGAATAACCGGGGATGAATAGTAATTTGGCTCAATTAGAGTAAGTATATCAAGATTGTTCTAGAGAGATTTTGCATGAATGATTGCAAGCAGCTAGTTGTTCCAGTCTTGCAGGGAACGAAGCTATCTGTTGAAGACTGTCTAAAATCTCCTACTGAGATGGAGGACATGACCAGTGTACCCTATGCTAGTGCGGTTGGTAGTATTATGTATGCAATGGTCTGTACAAGGCTAGACATTGCTCAAGTAGTGGGAGTTCTTAGTCGGTTTATGGCTAATCCTGGAAGAACACATTGGGATGCTGTAAAGAGAGTTTTCAGATATTTGAAGGGAACTTTAGAGTTTGCTTTATGTTACCATGGGAACTTGGTTGAATCACAAAGGACTCTGAGTATTCGAGGCTATGTGGATTCTGATTGGGCATGGGACATTGGCAGCAGGAGGTCCACCAATGGATATACTTTCATATTGAATGGTGGTGTAGTGATTTGGATGAGTAAGCGGCAAGATGTAGTCACTTTGTCCACTACAAAGGTTGAATACATGGCAGCTACACATAATTGTAAAGAAGAAGTTTGGTTAAAACATTTGTGTTCTAACATTGGTTTTGATGTAGGGAAAATAACTATTTTCTGTGACAGTCAGAGTGTAATTTGTCTGGAAAAGAATCCTACTTTCCATGCGAGGATGAAACATATAGATGTACAGTACCACTTTGTACGAGATATGGTGGAGGATGGAAAGTTCAGTTTGGAAAATTTTGATACTCTAGAGAATGTTGCAAATGCATTGACGAAGCCAGTGAGCACAAACAAGTTCAGGTGGTGTGCCATTTCGATGGGCCTTAGTGCCCATGATTTTTAGTAGGTTCGTTGTGCTCTGGAGGTGCTTGTGTGATCTTCGTCAAGTGGGTGATTGTTGGAAATATATGCCTCAATCTCACAGGCTGAAACCTCTAAGAGAGGAAAGTTGGTGTGACATGCTTTGGGTCTGGATGACTAGCAGCTTTGGATCTTGTGGTTTGTATAGGTCGCCGAGACAATGTTTAAGTCATGCCGAAGGAGATTATTGATGTGACTTGTGACAGTCGTTGTAACCCTATGCCGAGTGGAGATCTCTGGCTGACAAGGAATTCATATCGTATATCAGGGAGACCCTTGGCCGAAAGGCTTACTTCGGTGTGAGGTCCCAATGATAGCTAAAGTCTTGCTGACAATGTTTTCTATTGAAGCCTTTGGGGAGAGTCTTGGGTGTTCAATAAGAATTCTTATCGATAGAAATGTCTCACTAACAGTATTCACTCGAGGTAACACAAAGGTCTCGGGAAGAACTCTCAATGACTAAGTAAAGTCTCGTCAAAGGTGGAGGCTTCGGTATGAAGTCCTAGCAAATGATGAAGGTCTCGCTGATGGGGATACACTTGGAGTCTTCATAGTGACACAAAGACTTTGGTATGAAGTCTTAACAACTAATGGAGAGTCTCGTCGATAGTAAATGGTCCTCGAGGTGACATGAAGTATTCACTATGATGTCTTGGCAATAGCAGTATGTCTTGCTGACTATTGGATGCTTAGGTGTAACATAAGAAGTCTCGGTGTAACCTCTTGGTTAGCGGTAAGTCTTACCAATGGCAATGTTGAGGTCTGTGTGACTTGTGAATAGTGGTATGAGTCTTGCCGATGAGGAAACTCTTGCCGATAGGAATGAAATTAATGTCAATGGATTCAGTATGACTTGTGGTGTTCGCTATATCATCTTGCTGACTATTGGAACCTATGCCGATATCAAAAATGAAGCCTTTGGGCATTGGGGAGACACTTCTTGTGTCTCACTGACATGCTAACATAGGTTAATCACTTTGACCGAGAGAAGACCATCCTACGTGGTGATTCTACGACCAATGAAAGAAGGCGAATGGGAATCGCTAGCAGTTGGACCGTTGTGGCAGTTCTGTGAGGAAGCTCAACAGACAGGGGCGACATGGATATACTCAGTGATTGCAAATTGTGATGGATTCGATGGATTGAAAGATTGATGTATGATGGTATGATCAGTGGATGAATTCTATTTGATGAAGACTATAACGTGAATGTTCTGTAACAAGGTTGTTCATGGTGAATGCTGCTATAAACTAACATCAAAAAGATAAGTCATATCTCTATATGTAATATTTATTACTTTAATACAAAGTGACTTCTCTTGGTGTGGTGGGTTCTTCTCCCGTAAGGGTTTTCCCACGTATATTTGGTGTTCATATGTGTTTGTCTAATTCTCTGTTTCTGTTATCTCTTTCAAGTGCATCTTAATTGGACTGTAATTGTAAAATTTAAAAAGGTATCTCTACATTCTTCCTTGAGGTTTCAACGTTAGGAGAGTTGCTTCTGCATTTAGCTTTCCTTAGAAGTGGTATCAAAGCCTGGCCAGTTGTGTTATCCTTGTGGGTATGTTGGGTTTTTTGTGTCAATTTCTATTCAGTGGGAGTCTTGTAGAAGTTTGTTAATTTGAATTATAGATTGAGATGGCTAGCACGTCAGGAAAGATTGAACTAGAGAAATTCAATGGCAGCAATTTTGAGTTGTGGAAACTTAAGATGGAAGATCTATTGGTTGATCATGATCTTTGGATTGCTGTGTTTGGAGCAAAGCCTACAAGCATGAAGCAAGAAGATTGGGACCTATCAGATAGAAATCCTAAGGGGATAATAAGGCTCTGTTTGGCAGACTCCGTTCTTCTCAATGTACATGAAGAGAAGACTGCATCTTCCTTGTGGAAGAGACTGTCATCTATTTATCAGGGGAAGTCCTTGGTGAATAAACTATTCCCGAGGAAGAAGTTGTACACTTTGAGAATGTAGGAAGGAGGGTCTGTAGTTAATCATTTGAACGCATTCAACATGCTGATTGCACAGTTAACATCTGTTGGTGTGAAGATTGATGAAGAGGATTGTTGTATGCTGATATTGTGTTCTTTGCCAGATGGGATCACCTGGTGATGGCTATTGGGAGTACAAAATCCAGTTTCAAGATGGAAGATGTTGTTTCTTCTTTGTTAGTAGAAGAGATGAGAAGGAAATCTTCTGAAATGGCGAAGGAGTCCCTTGTTGTTAGAGGAAGGTCGAAAGTGAAAGGCAAGAAGAAGGACAAGAAATCTAAATTGAAATCAGAGGGGAGATCAATGTCTCCTGGAAAGAAGTTCAAGGTGAAGTGATGGAACTGTGGGCAACCTGGTCATGTCTAAAAGGATTGTAAAGATTAGGAGGAGAAGAAGAAGAAGTATTCTTTTGACAATGACTCTTCTCATAGTGATGCAGACACCTTCATTGCAGCCTTGGCTACGCAGGCATTAGATGATGTTTGGCTGATTGATTCTAGAGCATCTTTCCACATTACATTTCATAGAGACTGGTTTACAAAGTATGAAGAATACGATGGTGGAAAGGTGTACTTAGCAAGTGATTCAACTTTGGAAATTTTTGGCCGTGGAAGAGTCAAAATTCAATTCCCCGATGGAAGAGTGAAGGGAATTAATGATGTAATGCATATACTAGGTCTGGCTCAAAACTTACTTTATGTTATTAAGTTAAATGATATTGGAGTGCAAGTCACGTTCTCTAGAAATGGCTGCAAGATGACTAGAGGCTCAATGGTGCTAGCAAGGGGTGCTTGTATAGGTACCTTGTACAAGCTAGATGCACATGTTCAATGCAACAATGTCTCTATAAAGTCACATAAAGCTACTCATGGAGGAAAAGAGGGAAATGTTCCTAATTGTGTAAACTCTATGGAAGTTAAACTTCCAGTAGAAAAGACTATGCTCTGGCATCATAGGCTAGGCCACATTGGAGAAAAAAGGTTTTAAAAACTTGAATAATAAAACCCCGGGTTGAGGGGCTTGAAGATTGTCACCTTGAATTTGAATTTCGCGGAACATTGTAGATAGCGGAAACAACATCGTTTCGCTCTCATTCTAGTCCTCATGGGAATCTTCCTCGGTTTGCTAGATTATATTCATTCACATGTATTTGTCCGCTAAATATTCCTTCTTTGTCTAAGTCAAGGCACATGCATCGCTCATTACTATTCGAGAAGAAAATTTGTTTATTTTTGGAAAAAGTAACTAAGTGTTCAATCTATTAAGGAATTTAAGAACCTTGTAGAAAAATCAATGGAAGAAAAATAAATGTTTAAGGACTCGATAATGGTGGTGAATTTGCCTCGATGATTTTGAGAGGTATTGTAAAGACCATGGGATTAAAAGCATATAAGACTACACCTTATACTCCAGTAAAAAAATGGAGTTGCGAAGGTTCAGGATAGTGATAGAGAGAGCACTAAGTATGTTGAGTAGTGCTGGCTTGGAGGAGAAGTTCTGGGCTAAGGATGTTGCTACTGCATGTTACTTGATTAATCATTCTCCAAATTCTGCTCTTGTTGAGAAAACATCCTTGGAAGCGTGGTTTGGTAAGAAGCCCTTTCTGAGGCATATTCGTGTTTTTGGCTATGAGGCATATGCATATGTGTCGTATGAGAAAAGATGTAAGTTGGAGAACAAGGCTGTTAAATGTATTTTTATTGGCTATAGTGCTGGCATAAAAGGATATAAGATTTGAAATCCTAATACGGAGAAGGTTTTGTACAGTAGGAGTGTAATCTTTCATGAGCTGAAGCCTTCTACCTTGGATCTGAAGCCAGAGACAAAGTTAGAGAACAATAAGGATGTAGTTGAAATTCCTCCTACACCAGAGAAAGAGGAATTGAAAATTCAAAATGTACCTAAAACTGAGGAGAGCTCAAGCAGTTCTAAAAGTTATGAAGAAGAAGAAGAACCTCAGCCTCAGCAAGTGAGGAGGTGAACTCGTGAAAGAAAGCAACCTGATAGGTATGGGTTTTCTTTGATAGATTCTACTTGTGTCTATGCTTTAATTTCTAGCATTGATGAGCCTAGGACTGTGAAAGAGGCATTTAGAATGTCTGATTCAAACTCTTCCTTGGAAGCCATGAATGAAGAAATGGCATCATTAGAAAAGAATGACACTTAGAGTTTGGTGCCCTTGCCTAAAGGCAGAAAAGCTGTTGGCTGTAAATGGGTATTTAAAAAGAAGATTGGTCTGGATGGTAGTGTGGAAAAATATAAGGCAAGGTTGGTTGTGAGAGGTTATTCCCAGGTAGAGGGAATTGATTATGGGGAATTTTTTTCTCCTATAGCTAAGCTGACATCTATCAGATTTCTTTTGTCACTTGCAGTAGCGTATGACTTAGAGGTTGAACAGATGGATGTGAAAACAACATTTCTTCATGGTGATCTTGAAGAAGATATTTACATGTCCCAGCTTGAGCACTTTGTGGAGAAAGGTAAAGAGAAACTAGTTTGCAAGTTAAAAAAGTCTCTGTATGGGTTAAAGTAGTCACTTAGAATGTGGCACCAAAAATTTGATACTTTTGTATTGTCTTTGGGATTTGTAAGATCAAAATCTGATCATTGTGTCTATTACAAAGCTGAAAGTGATCAAGTTCTCATTATTGCTCTCTATGTTGATGATATGTTGTTCATATGCAATAGTAAGTTGATTATTTCTGATCTTAAGTCTCAATTGTCTGCTAAGTTCGAAATGAAAGATGTTGGTGCAGCAAGGTATATTCTAGGGATGGAGATAACCAGGGATAGGAATAGTAGAAAACTTTGGCTCAGCCAGAGTAAGTATATCAAGACTGTTCTAGAGATATTTTGCATGAATGATTGCAAGCAGCTAGTTGTTCCAGTCTTGTAGGGAACAAAGCTATCTGTTGAAGACTATCCAAAATCTCCTACTGAGATGGAGGACATGACCAGTGTACCCTATGCTAGTGTGGTTGGTAGTATTATGTATGCAATGGTCTGTAGAAGGCCATACATTGCTCAAGCAGTGGGAGTTCTTAGTCGGTTTATGGATAATCCTGGAAGAACACATTGGGATGCTGTAAAGAGAGTTTTCAGATATTTGAAGGGAACTTTAGAGTTTTCTTTATGTTACATTGAGAACTTGGTTGAATCACAAAGGACTCTTAGTATTCGAGGCTATGTGGATTCTAATTGGGCAGGGAAAATTGACAGAAAGAGGTCCACCAGTGGATATACTTTCATGTTGAATGGTGGTGTAGTGAGTTGGATGAGTAAGCGGCAGGCTGTAGTCGCTTTGTCGACTACAAAGGCTGAATACATGGCAGCTACACATGCTTGTAAAGAAGCAATTTGGTTAAAACATTTGTGTTCTAACATTGGTTTTGATGCAGGGAAAATAACTATTTTTTGTGATAGTCAGAGTGCAATATGTCTGGCAAAGAATCCTACTTTCCATGCGAGGATGAAACATATAGATGTATAGTACCACTTTGTACGAGATATGGTGGAGGATGGAAAGTTCAGTTTGGAAAAATTTGATACTCTTGAGAATGTTGCATATGCATTGACGAAGCTAGTGAGCATAGACAAGTTTAGGTGGTGTTCCAATTCGATGGGCCTTAGAGCCCATGATTTTCAGTAGGTTCGTTGTGCTCTGGAGGTGCCTGTGTGATCTTTGTCAAGTGGGAGATAGTTGGAAATATATGCCTCAATCTCACAAGCTAAAACCTCTAAGAGAGGCAAGTTGGTGTGACATGCTTTGGGTTTGGCCGACTAGCAGCTTTGGATCTTTTTGTTTGTACAGGTCACCGAGACAATGTTTAAGTCATGCCAAAGGAGCTTATTGCTATGACTTGTGACAGTCATTGTAACCCTATGCCGAGTGGAGATCTCTGGCCGACTAGGCATTCATATTGTATATCGGGGAGACCCTTGGCTGAAAGGCTTACTTCGGTGTGAGGTCCCAGTGATAGCTAAAGTCTTGTCGACAACATTTTCTGTTGAAGCCTTCCAGGAGAGTCTTGTGTGTTCAATAAGAAGTCTTACTGATAGGAATGTCTCACCGATAGTATTCACTCATGGTAACACAAAAGTCTCGGGAAGAACTCTCAGTGATTAAGTGAAGTCTCGCCAAAGGTGGAGGCTTCGGTATGAAGTCCCAGCGACTAATGAAGGTCTTGCCGATGGGGATACACTTGGAGTCTTTGCAGCGACACAAAGACTTTAGTATGAAGTCTTAGCGACTGATGGAGAGTCTCGCCGATAGTAAATGGTCCTCGAGGTGACATGAAGTATTCACTGTGATGTCTTGGCGATAGTAGTATGTCTTGCCGACTGTTGGATGCTTAGGTGTAACGTAAGAAGTCTCGGTGTAATCTCTTGGCGAACGGTAAGTCTTACCAATGGCAATGTTGAGGTCGGTGTGACTTGTGAACAGCGGTATGAGTCTTGCTGATGAGGAAACTCTTGCCGATAGGAATGAAATGAATGTTAGTGGATTCAGTATGACTTGTGGTGTTCGCTATATCGTCTTGCCGACTGTTGGAACCTATGCCGATATCAACAATGAAGCCTTTGGGCATCGGGGAGACACTTCTTGTGTCTCACCGACATGCCAACATAGGTTGATCACTTTGATCGAGAGAAGACCATCCTACGTGGTGAGTCTATGACCAATTAGAGAAGGCGAATGGGAACCGCTAGCAGTTGGACCGTTGTGGTAGTTCTGTGAGGAAGCTCAATAGACAGGGGCGACATGGATATACTCAGTGATTGCAAATTGTGATGGGTTTGATGGATCGATGGATTGTTGTATGATTTTATGATTAGTGGATGAATTCTATTTGATGAAGACTGTAACGTGAATGTTTTGTAACAAGGTTTTTCATGGTGAATGCTGTTGTAAACTAACATCAGAAAGATAAGTCAGATCTCTGTATGCAATCTTTATTACTATAATACAAAGTGGCTTCTCTTGGTGTGGTGGGTTTTTCTCTCATAAGGGTTTTCCCACGTATATCTGGTGTTCATATGTGTTTGTCTAATTCTCTATTTCTGTTATCTCTTTCAAGTGCATCTTAATTGGACTGTAATTGTAAAATTTAAAAAGGTATCTCTGCATTCTTTCCTGAGCTTTTGACGTTAGGAGATTTGCTTCCACATCTAACTTTCCTTACACTTAGCAGATTTAAATAGACATAGAATGCACAACAAGGACCATCCAGGAAGTCGATCTATCATCTATTAAATTTATTTATTGGTGTAGGAGCACCTGGTGGATTTCACACCTCCATGAGTCCATTCTGTAGAATTTGAATTATTTTTATGTTTGAAGCACATAATAAGGTAATTTAGACCATATTGAACATGTTTGATTCAGTAAATAAGTTATTAGGTGGGTCATGAGTTCATTTTGCAAATGTTGTCAAAAGTGTAAAATGTTGTCATGTTAAAAAAATGCAAAATGGGAAGATGAAGGGTCAAGGTCATTTAGTAGTTAAAAGGTTGGTTTGTAATTGTTGAAAAAAGTTGTAAAATTCATAAAAGACCTTGTATGGTTGAACCAAGGGTTAGGGGTTGTTTGGTGATAATTTGAAGCAATGAAGTTCACTAATTTTTCAAAATATGAACATTACTTTGTTGTTGTAGTGAATTTTACGGCCTGCACGGACTTCATGGAATGATTAAAATTATTGCATGTCATAGTATTGTGTTTCTAGAGCATTTTGGTTTTTCTCTCAACTAATTTCATGAAGAATTGAGCAAGTTATGGTTTTTTTTTGTGAAAGCTACAGGAAACCCTATCTAGGGCAAGCAGTAGGTTGAAAAAATGCATAGCTTTTCATCCCACCAATGGAAACTCTTAAAAATTGGTAAAATGGACTATTTTTAGGTGTACTTTGATTCTATAAAGTGGCAGGAATAGAAGATAATGTTTGTTGTCGTTTGTGTGCTGCCCTAGGCTAGAAAAGCATGATTTTTGAGCAAATATGAAACATGGGTGTTAGAGTTTGATGAAAGACTTAGGGAGATGGATTTGTGATGGTTTGGTGAGCCTATGCAGGTCATATTTGATATGTTTAAGGTGATAAAGAAAGTGGGTAAAACCTAGAATTGATAGAACCAATAAGCACCTATGCCTACAAGCCTAATTAGGCCTTAAAGAAGCGAGACAGTCAAAGTTTGAGGTATTTGTTACAAAGTACCTTATACCCATTTCAAGATATGTTTTAAAGTGGAAAAAAAGGTATCTAAATCTTCCATTATAGTCTTGGAAAGAGGTCTGCATCAAAAGATATGAATGATTGTTCTTTTTGAAGGTTTACTAAAATATGAGGTTGTTTGAGAGGAAGGAATTCATAGAAAGAGTCTAGGACTTCTTTGGTGGATTAGTTGAGTTTATTAGGTCATGGATACCCCATGAAAGGTTTCTCAAGAGTTGTTTGAGTCTTTGAGTTATAGAATCCATTTTGGAACTTGTAGTGTTGAGTGAACAAAAGGGGTAATTTGGGACAGTCAAAAGAAAACCTTATATTTTGTGAAATCTGAGTTCTTGTGAGTTATTGTTGGGTTGTTTATGTCATTCCCACATATTCTAAAGTGTTCCTAGATTTTGGTGAATAATTCCAAGTGTTGGTGGCCCTTTGAGAGTTGTAGCCTTATTCAAACCATGTCATGTTAAAAGAGAGTAGTGCCATTATGATAAAACCATTGTTGTGAAATATGCCTCTATTATGTTGAAGTGAACCCCTGATTTGCATCAATTGGTATTAGAGCTAGTAGACTCTGGAAAAGGGAAGTTGTGTGTTTGTGTGTGTTTTCTTTTTGCAGGTTGAAGAAAGAACCTAGATGCCAAGAGACTAGGTAGTGGAGAAGAGAGGAAAGCTAGGTGAGGTGTCACAAAGACAAGAGGAAGCAAGGTGAAAGAGACTTGCTTGGAGAAAGAGAAAGATGGATGTGTTGAGGAGATACTTGCAGGCTGAGGGTTCACAAAAGAGGAAGCAAGAAAGGAAAAAAGAAGAAAAATAAAAGGCAAAACAAATGGAAATTGACCAAGAGATAAAAGAGCTGAGGCAGGCTATGGAACAAATAAAAGAAATGAGAGAAAGGATGGAAGAGAGATGGAAGGTTGAGTTGCAGCAATTAGAAAACCAAGAGTCAAGTTGGCATTTGTAACTAAGGAAAAAATCTAGGTTAGCATGAAAAAAAATGTATAAACAAAACCCTAGCTAAACAATGAAGTACAAAGCAGTAAAAATGCATAAAACAAAGGAAAAGCTTCACCAAACAGCCTTCATTCCCTCCATGATTGAACTTCATTGCCCTTCTCCATTTGCTGCAAAATGGTGTTTACCCTTAGATTTTGATGCACAACTATTGACCTATGACAAAGTCCTAAGCAAATATTGAAGGATTGAACTATTGCTGCAAGTATTCTTAGAAATTGCAAGCAAGCCTAAAGTCTGAAGCATAAAATAGTCAAGCATGAAGTGTGAAGTCTTAAGATGTCCAAATGAGGTTGAAATTTCCTTTTTATAGAAAAGTCAATTTTAGATGAAGGGACATGATTGTTAGTTGAGAAATTCCCTAAGATCAACTTAGGTTGAAATTAAATGTGACAACCAACAATTAGGGTTAGGAAAACACTAGAGTAAAATTTGGAATGAAGGGTTGAGATTTGATTTTGGGAAAATCAAATCAAAGGTCAAGAATGCATGTGACAAGAAGATATTGGGCACATAAAAAGAGACTATTGGAAAATCAAATAATAATTTAAAATTATTTGATTTTAAAGGTTGAGTTGACCTTTTGAATTAAAACTTAATTTAATTCAAAAGTGGTGGGGTCATGTGACAGTAAAGAATTATTTCAAATTATTTACTTGGTCAGAAAATAGAAAGTGGGAATGATAATTTAAATAAATGATTTTATTTAAGTTTGGAGAAAAAGATAAAAGAACAATTGAATAATTATTGAGAATTATTTAATTGTAGAGGACAGTACAAAGTGAATAATAATTAAATAAATTGAGAAGTTTATTTAATTATAGAGACATAGGAAATTAGTGATGTATTTAAATAAATAAATGAAGTTTATTTATTTAAATAACTAGGAGGAAATAGTTAGGAATTGTGACATTAGTACATAATTAAATAATTTAATTATGTGAGGAGGATGTTCAACATAGAAAAATGTGATTTGTGGGTCTAGGACATTTTTATGTGTCTACATTTTGCCCCTCTTTGTCATAATGCAATTTATCTCATTGTGACAAAGGAAACAAGTCAAAAATATGCCCCAATGAAAATAGGATGAGGAAGAATGACGAGGAAGTAGCGGTATGCCTCCTCAAGAGGACATGAAGGTTCAAAGAACACGAGTGTGCTCTCAAAATGGATGAGGAGACTAGAAGACGAAGGGAAAAATCATAGGAGAAAAAAAAGATAAGGATTCAATGAAGATGTAGACTAGAAGAAATGTTAGAGCGGAAAAGATGAATGGTAGGATGAGAAAGAAACCTTCAATGTTTTTCCAAAGTACTAATAGGTGTTGCATTAATCATCATTGTGTGTTAAAATGACACAAATGGACAAAAAACACCATGGTATGACATAGACCAAGGTGTGCAAGGTCATCCACTTGCAAAATAGAGTCACAGACAAGGAATGTCCTAACTCATACTAAGGGCAATGTTGCCCCAGTCTTTTTTTCAAGACACACCAAAGACAACAATCAAGGAAAAATAGGTCATGAGACATCATTGCACCTCTAAATCCTTCATGGGACATCCTCGAGGTAGCTAGTAACATGAACAATAGACAAAACAACAAAAGATAAGACAAAATAGACCAAAAAAAATCAAGAGCCATTCATGTGTTTGCCAATATTTGTTTGTCAAAGGTTGATTGCTTGATAGTTTGACAATTTTGATGGTTGGACGGTGTCTATTGTCAGGAAGGACACATCCTAAAAAAGGAAAATGAAATTTTGATGAGGTCCAAGTCCAAGAAGGACACATCTTGGAGGGGACCATAAAGTGACGAGATTGACATTGTTTTGGCAATTTGACTAATTTTGGCTTGATGACCGATTGGACTATGTAGTCTGTTGGTTCACGATTTGAATGTTGATGTTTCGATGACTGTCTTGTGTTTGAGTTTGACTATGTCTAACATATTTGACTAACGTGATGAATGCTGACTTTGTTTTGGATTTTTGAGAGTTATTTGGATGTTTTGTGTTTTTCGGATTTTTTTTTTTTTTTTGGATTTTGATGTTTTATGATTTTTATTTTATTTTGTTTTATGTTTTTTTTTTGGATTTTGAAATGTTTTGATTTTTTTGGATTTTTGAAATGATTCCTACGCACAAGAATCAAAGGAAAAACATGATCTTTCTCCTAGTCAAGCTGAATACCAATTGACAGGTGATGATGATGATGATGATGATGATGATGATGTTGTTTGATGTGGGAAGGACACATCCCAAAACAACGTGAGGATGAAAATAATGTGACTAAAGGATCAAGGTTTGTAGCAAGGCTAGAAACAAATCCAAAGCAATGTGTTGGAAGATGCACTAGGATACATAACAAGATTGTATGGATTAGGCTGGTTGCATGTTTGGAATCACTTGTTTAGGACTAGATGGGATGATGGAGGATCCTTAGACCGTTGACAAGGGAAAACCAAGATATACAATAGGTATGAAAGAATGATGGATAGATTTTGGTAAATGATAGCAGACATGAAGGTTATTGGATGGTAGAATTATCATTTTTTCTCCAAGGACAATGTTGCATAGGGATAATTATGTCTACGTTGAGGTATGGGTTTGGATAATACTATGGAAGCAATGATATGATGTTTTATGAACAATGTATGACCATAGACATGTCAAGAGTTTTCCCAAAGCATGATCTATTTTTGTACCCCAGTCCTTATCAAGATCAAAGTAGGTGGAAGAATGGATGGAAATGATAAGAAATGTCATGGGAAGGGTGAGGGAGATGAGGCAACTTTCCCCTAAGTGTAATGGTCCACCTAGATGATTGTTCTTACACATGACACTTGTTTGTTAGGTTTTCATCATGGAACTTATACAAAGCAACATAAGAATGGTTTTCACTATTGGACAAAATATTTCTCTTTTTTATTTTCTTTTGTTTTCAAAATTTTATTTATATTTTTGATATTTTTGGATGGCCTTGATGCTTTAGATGATCACTGAATGTTTTGAATCCACTGATAGTGTTGATGTAGAGACTGGGGCCATGATATGCCAATAATGACCTTTATGAAGCAATTGTCTTATCAGGATCATAGCACTTGCGTACAACTGATCGATGTCATTGTGATCCTCATTGATTTTAGAGTTGGCCTTATCAAAATACGCACATCGCAATAGAGTACCATGAGAGTCCTTATGATAAAGAGTTGCTGCCAAGAAGTAATGGATTTGTGACGTATGTGTTTTAGACTTTAGGCGTGATGTAGGATTATGATGGATGATGGTAGATGTGGAAGGGTTGTTTGGACATTTAGATGAATCACTTTTTATTCTCCAAACTTGAAATGTTGGATGGTAGAGTTTGGAATTTTGATTAGGGTGGCATTTGGAATTTTGATTAGGATAGTGTTTGGAACCAACACTTTTAGATGCCTTGCTTGATGACCATTTTGAAGGAGGTGGACATTTATTAGATGTGGGAGTCCTCCCTTCTTGTGGCTCTATAATTTTATTGACTTTTGGATTTGGAATATTTTCTTTGCTTGATCCATTTTTCTTTGGGATCCATTTTAACTTCATTTGTCCACTGTGATTTTTGTTTGATTCAACAGCCTTTGACATTTGACTTTGAACTTTGGATTTGCAATAATTTTCCTTTCGTTGGTTCCAAATGGAATGTTTATTGAAATGACAGTTTATGGTGTGGATGGAAGGAGTGTTGGGAACAACCTTATGACAAGGACTACTCATGACCCCCATTTTAATGTTTGTATCAGATAAAGTTGCCCCCACTATTGAGGAGGTACCACTAACATCATTAGATTCTCCAATTGAGGAATAGCCAAGACCTTGATGTCTAGGATTTTCATAAAATTGTATTGGTTCTCGAATGCCTTGCTCATGTATTCCTAGTCCTCTTCCTTGATACTACATGCTTTGACATATTCTCTTTGTGATGGGGTATTTGTCAATTTGGAAGTAAGATGCAATCCCATCATTATGCATGTGGAGATCATTACTCAGTATTTTCCCATTTGCAAGAAAGTTTGCTCTGACAAAGATAGATGATCCTAGCTGATAAGATGTTGTCACTTCGTTGACATGTTGGATATACTTTTGATTGATATCTTTGGTCTGATTTTGTGAGATGTCTGATTCAGGTGATTCTATTGGTGCTTCCAAGTAAATTTCAAAACCATCTTTATGGTCATTGTCATAGAGTCTACCAAATTCAACTATACCCTAATCATTTTCAAATATGTCTAGAATAGAAGACTCTTGTTCTAGAGGGGGATAATATATGTGTCCCATGGAGGCAAGTGTCTTATTTTGGGAAATGGTGATGTTTAGAGTTTGGGTAGGATCAACCTCAAATGTTTGATCATGAATGGTATAAAGGTCGATGAGCGGATTGTTTTGGGTTTCTTGATTAATGGTAGTGTCTTGGTCAAAGATGGGATTGTCTTGGATGACATGATTGGGAATGGAGTCTTTGTCAAGGATAGGTTTATTTTGGATGCTATGATTATCTAGGACTTCTTGAATGTATTTAAGGATGGGGTCTTGGGATGGACTACATTGATCTTTACATGAAGATGAAGTTATGATGTCATGCTTTAGGTTTTCATCTTGACATATATCCTCAAATTTAGGCAATGGAATGTGACTTTGGACAAGGATAGAATTTGCATGACTAAATGTATGTTGGGATAGAGTGGCTTGGAAAGGATTAGTGGATGAAGTACTAGGATAGGACATGGAGGCTTGGAAGGGATTAGTGGATGGTTGATTTACCTTGTCAAAGTTAGGATAAGGGTGATAAATGAATGTTTGTTATGTATAAATGGTATGGCTTGTGTTAAGTGAGTCTTGATAGTGAGGGTAGATGGTTGAATGACTAGGACTTATGGATTGTTGGTAGGAAGGGCATTGGTATTTGGATTGGATGAATTGTCTTTTAAAGTCTACGACTTGTTGGTATTGACCATTACAGAGTAACTGGTATTCAACTTGACTAGCAAGCATATCAAGGTGAATGGAAGACATGGAGATGGATGGTATGAAGATTCTAAAGTCTACAAAATGAATACCTAAGAGTTTTTCTATGTTGAAAATGATGGTGTATCCTAGGATGCAACTAGAATTTTGCAATGGTAAACCTATGGTAAAAGGTAAATGCAAACTAAAAGATGCAAAGATGGGTAATTTGAGCAAATATTTTTTTAGTTTTTGGAAAAAGACCACTAAGGAAAGGTGTTTTGAAATAGATTGAAAGTGTTTGGTCTCGAATTTGGACAGTGAAAGTGATTTTTCTGAATGATAGGAAAATGAGTTGTTTCAGGTATCAAATGTGTTGCAGAGTCTCAAATGTGTTGCAGTTTTAGCAGATGAGTTGTTTAGGATAGGAAATACGATTCAACAGGTCAAATGTGTTGTTTTGTGTAGCAAATGTGTTGCATAACAATCAGATGCATTTTTTTGTTTGTCAAATGCGGTTTAACAGGTCAGATGAGTTGTATAGTCTCAGATGCATTGCAGTTTGGATAGAGTCTGGTTTCCTTGCAATTTTGGTAGATTTTTGAAGTTGTTTTAGTTTGAATGTGTTTTTCTAGATTTGTCAAAGGGGTTTTATATGTTTATTATTTCAAAAAACACTTGGTAAATATATGATTTTTTTCTTGAAGTGTAGAAAAAAAGCACATTGAAGACAAGCACAACCCTATGGATGGAAAGGACTATATTCACTGGATTCCCACTTGGATTTCTCTAGCTGCACTTATTCTTAGCAGGTGACTTAGAAGCTTGGACACACTGGCTCCCGTCCATGGCACTCACTTCTTCAAGTCAGCCAAGTTTTGAGTTCTCATGAATCTCCCATGACAAAATCTTCACATCTACTAAGAACTGGGAGAGCGTGGGATGGATTGACAACAACTGTTGCTACACCAACAAATAGAAAGGGATTTTGGCAACTACACAAAAGGTTTTTAGTGAATACTTAGGGACATGGCACCTCACAAGCATCCAACATGCCACTTAAGGCTTTAATCACTCTACTAGGGGTCCTTATACCTTTAAAAGAAATGGTAGGTACCTAGTTGCGAGTGAAACTACACTGCTAAGGCCTACATGCCATGAGGACTTGATGGTTTAGTCTTATCCTTTTATATATCAGCTCGAGTGAAAAACAGGTTGGAGTCATTCCCTCTTTCGAGGAAGGCCCCTCTAAGGTTAAACAAAAGCGAATTGAAAACTTTTTTTTGTTCATCCAAGATCGCAATAAGGCGCAAGGAGATTGCATACACAAAGCTTTCAACCCACACTCACAAGACTGTTCATTTTAAAGCCCAAATCAAAATGAGTGGGTGGAAAAGTAACAACCCCTAAGTGTTTTTGTTTCTCAGGATCACAACAAGGCATAAGAGAATTGCATACAAACCAAGGGGTTATCACTAGACGACAAGAAACTTCAAACACACATTCATTTTAACCCAAGCTTATAATGAGACAAACAAAAGTTCTTTTTAAACCAATGCTATGAGAATGCAAGTAAATTTTAGCCTTGATGAGTTTTAATGCAAGTTGTGTTCATTTTAATCCCATGAGTGTAAATGCATGTTCATTTTAAACCATGAAATGTGAATGCAAGTTGTAGTTTGTTTGTTTGTTTTCTTTAAGATTGAAAAAGAGTTATTAAATCATCAAAAAGAAAAGGTTAGCATCTCCTTCCAGCTTGCCACATGCTGCCAACAACATATTAGTAACCCAAAGAGCCCTAATCTACTAAACTGAAAAGAGAAATTTGGAAAATACTATAAAAAACTAAAAGCAAGCCTTTACCAAGAAAATGTGTCGTTCTATCTGTCAGATGCATTGTTCGGGCTAGCATATGCATTCCAATAGGGTGAATGTGCTATTTGGGATATCAAATGTGGCTTGGGACTGCAAATGCATTGTTCGTGAATGTAGATGCATCACGACACATCAAATGCGGCTCAGAAAGTTTCACTTGTGGCATTTTGTACTTGTACCTACAAAAAATGATGAAAAATCGTACAAAAATCTATAAAAAAAGTGTTTTCACATCGGGTTCACCAATGTAACTAAGGCAAAAAATTAAGTTGAAATTAAACGCATAAAAAAAATCCTAGCTAAACAATGAAGTACAAAGGAGTAAAAATGCATAAAACAAGGAAAAAACTTCACCAAACAGCCTTCATGCCCTCCATGATTGACCTTCATTGCCCTTCTCCATTTGCTGCAAAATGGTGTTTTCCCTCAGATTTTGATGAGCAACTATTGACCTATGACAAAGTCCTAAGCAAATATTGAAGGATTGAACTATTGTTGCAAGTATACTTAGAAATTGCAAGCAAGCCTAAAGTCTGAAGCATAAAATAGTCAAGCATGAAGTGTGAAGTCTTAAGATATCCAAATGAGGTTGAAATTGCCTTTTTATAGAAAAGTCAATTTTAGATGAATGGCTAGGATTGTTATTTGAGAAATGCCCTAAGATCAAAGGTTGAAATTAAATGTGACATCCAACAATTAGGATTAGGGCAACATTAGGGTAAATTTTGAAATGAAGGGATGAGATTTGATTTTGGGATAATCAAATCAAAGGTCAATAATGCATGTGACAAGAAGATATTGGGCACGGAAAAATAGACTGCTGGAAAATCAAATAATAATTTAAAATTATTTTATTTTAAAGGTTGAGTTGACATTTTGAATTAAAAATTAATTTAATTCAAGAGTGGTGGGGTCATGTAAGAGTAAAGAATTATTTCAAATTATTTACTTGGTGAGAAAATAGAAAGTGGGAATGACAATTTAAATAAATAATTTTATTTAAATTTGGAGAAAAGGCAAAAGAACAATTAAATAATTATTGAGAATTATTTAATTGTAGAGGAAAGTACAAAGTGAATAATAATTAAATAAATTGAGAAATTTATTTAATTATAGAGACATAGGAAATTAGTGATGTATTTAAATAAATAAATGAAGTTTATTTATTTAAATAATTAGGAGGAAATAGTTAGGAATTGTGACATTAGTACATAATTAAATAATTTAATTATGTGAGGAGGATGTTCAACATAGAAAAATGTGATTTGTGGGTCTAGGACATTTTTATGTGTCCACAACATCTACCAGTTAAGAAGATCTCATGACCTATTCAAAAGATTATTCAGAGGAGAAGAAAAGTGGGAGCAACAAAATCAGACATTAAGGAGTCATTGATTGAAGAACAAAAGCCAAGAAGAGAGGAAGAGGCAAATGATAAAGAGGTAAGTAAACATATGACTGCTGTAATAGTAGTTAGGCTTCATACGTTACCATTTGAGGTTCAAGATTGGTTGCAAGAATATGTTGAGGTGGTAATAGATGATGTTACAAGGAAAAGTGTTAGTTTTCATGAGTGGGAAGACAAAACCTTCAAGGTTATGGAAGATACTCCACATCTGCAATTGGATTATGAGGGTGCAGCCTATTGTGTTTTTGCATTGCTCAAACAGATTGGTGAAGTTGAGTGGCCAAAGGTTCCATGTTATGTTTTCTGTGAGGCCCCACCTATAGATGGGCATTACATGATCTATCAAGTGGGATGGAAATTTATCCAAATCTAACATCAAGGACACAATTAGGATTCTAAATTAATAAATTAAATGTTCCAATATTAAAGAAAAATGAAATTTATTATTTAAGATATGTAAGACTCAAACAAGATTTCAACTATCTAATAACTACTCATAACAAACAAAAACAAAGACACAAATTTTATTTACCAAATTATCTAGTTTTAACTTTTTCCCAAGTTGGGAACATGGATTAGGAATAGACATAAAAAATAAGGGCAGTATGCTAAAATAAAAACCTCATTTAAGTTTAAATCCATAAACCCTTTATTCTAGGAGATTTGAGTACATGAATTTCTAGTAGTCGACTAAATTAACAAGTGGAGTCTTGCATAAGTCTTGGGTGAAAATTTGAGAGAAAGGTATCTCAATATGGTTTTAAAGTCATATGTGGCTTGAAAATACATAATATACTTCTCCACACCTAGTAATCCAAGGATGTAAGACCACCCATCCAATCATCTATAATGTATCTAGGCATTGTATTATAACTAGTAACAAACTACTGTGAGACATAGAGTTCATAAATCTTATGATAGAACTATTTGTGGAATATGCCTATGAATATACCTTCATGACAAGAATGAGTTTCGTTATGTGAAGCATACTTTATATTTGGGAGTGGTAATACTCTTAAAAGCTATTAAATGGGTATTACCTTTGTTACAAGATAAAATAATTATAATCCAATATTTACTCTTAACTTGAGTTATTTTGTTATATTTGGAAAATAAATGAAATACGTATAATTCAGCATCAATTAATAACATGATTAGATAAATGTAACCAATTGCTATAAATCTAAGATTAACAAAATTAAAATAAATTTGAAAACTAAATAAGAGGTAGAAGGGTTTAGTTTTTAGGATCAATGGTAGTTAAGAGATGTCACTTTTATTCTTAATATGGTTTTGTATTGTACTAAAATCGTTTAGTTAAAGTTACAAGTAATTCCACAATAAAATTAAATTTACAGATAAAATAAATATAGATAAATTAATTTTGGATTGATGTTGATTTCTTATTTCCTCAATATGCTTACATATGCACCATCTCCACTTGAGAATGATGAATGAGAATATATATTTAATTATTGATAATAGAAATTAAAATAAAACATAAAAATATATAAGCCCAAAATGATTGTATTGTAAGAATTTCCATAATCATGGGCATCCACTTCACTTGTATAATCACTTCAAAGCTGTAGAAATAGAAGTACTATCTCAATCTTGAGAAATTTTCAGCTTGGGACTTGCAAGATACAACATAATCATAATACTAGACTCGGAAAAGTAAGAGAACTGAGGAGTTTTCTTTCTTTCTTTTTTTTTACTGATTCTTCTTTTAATATTGACAATCAAACATCTATATTTAATTACTATGATAAAAGTTGAGATTGCCATTGTAATAATATTTTGATGCTGAAGCACTTATATTTGTTTGATAATATTTTTTTTGGAGGTCAATTTTTGTATGGTATTCCTATGTTTTTCTGTGAAGCTAGAGAAGTGTAGAATGATGGTTTGTATTATATGGCAGTCCCTGTAGATTGAGTGCATATGCAATGGGTGCAAATCCATATGCTCTGAAAAGATAGGTTGAGATATATTTTGCGTTATTTGAATAAGCATTTTCAATTAATAAGCTTCAAGGTTGAATTGGAACAAAAGGGTAAACCATAAATATATATATATTTTTTATATTGAATAATCTGGGTGAACAGTGCTTAAATAATAATGTTGATTGCAGATAAAACTGCTTTCACATTTCTTAGAACCTTATTAGACACTTTTTGGGTTTTATTTTATTCTTCATCACCTTTCCAAAACATTTTGAAATTTAAAATTTGGATAAGTTATGTAAAAGTTATGTCTATTTTAACACTGCTCTGTTTGGTTGCAAATCAGCATATTGAAAATTTAATAAATAAATAGATGACAAAATATGAGAGTTGACCCTTATCTTATATTTGTTGATAATGATCTAATAAGTATATTATTACACTAATAAGCTTAATTGTTCCTTAAACTTAATTATTCATAAGTTTATGACCTAGAATTGGCTCAAAGGTCATTAATGTTGTAGGCATCATTATCTTGCATCATTGGATTTTTAGTTTCAATTCCTTGGAAATTAGATTATCGGTTGTTTATCATTTATAATTGTTGCTTATATATATATATGTATGTATGTATTTCATATATCATTATCATCTTGTTGTCACCACTTTGAGATCTTTGAATATACTTTCATAGATCGGTAAGTAAGTTAGCAATACATGATTTCATATCATTGGGTTACTAAGTTTCAAGCATTAGTTTGGTTAAATACTACTTGATTATTGAATTGATATGCAAAGAAAATAGTTTGATATCTATTAGAAGTTTATTTGTAATGATGGAATAGGCATATGTATAGTTTTATTCGTATAACCACTAAAAGTGTAAAGTCAAATGCATATCGTTTGAACTAATCCTTGTTGCTAACTAGTTTTCACATTTAATTATATTAGAATATATAATGATACGGTTACTTGTATTAATGGCTCTATTGTTAACTGTATACACCTAAAAATGGTCATCACCTTTGATTAATTAAATACTAGCTATTTGATTAATATTCCAACTACATATAAATAAATGCTCAATTTATTGATATTGTTCATTTTCTAAATTCTCCAAAACCAAAACACTTTCTTCTAAATTAATTAAATAAACAAGGTTCCCTAAACTTGTTTTATTTAATTAATCTTCACTAAATCCAATTAGGAATTAGAGCACATTTCTACAACTTTTTGTGCCACCTCACCAAGGTCACATGAAAATAAATAACTCTAATTTTTAATTAGAATTATCTTCAACTCATTTCAAAAAACACATGGCTTATTCTTTCCACACTTCCACCCACTTTTGGAGTACATGATTTATTCTTCCCACACTTCCACCAATTTTGGAAGCACATGGTCTTCTCTTCACACACTTGAGTCTTCCATTCAAATGGAATGTTGCCCATTAGTCAAGAGATTCTTCCACACACATGGCATGTTGTCTTTGGTCAAGGGGACAACACCCTGATTCTCTTCATCTTCACCATCCATTCTTCTTATTTGATCTGGACCGTTGATTATTGACACCTCACTATATGCTTGGAAAAAGGTTATAAATACAACCCTTGGGCCTTGTATTTGATATCCACATTTTGAAGTAGAGTTATTATGTAGGTTTATCATTGGAGCTTGGAGCATTCTTGGAGTCTTATAGATAGTTTTTATATCATGTTTTGCATCATGTTTAGATCTTAGAATAACATATTGCATCATAGTTGCATTTTATCATCCATCTTGCATCATAGTTGCATTTTAGATTAGTTCATTTTAAGGTGAAATGCAACTATGATGCAATATGTTAATCTAAGATGTAAACATGATGCAAAACATGATATGAAAACTATCTATAAGACTCCTAGAATGCTCTAAGCTCCAATGATAAACCTACATAATAACTCTACTTCAAATGTGGATGCAAAATATAAGGCCCAAGGGTTGTATTTATAGCCTTTTCCAAGCATATAGTGAGGTGGAAATAATCAATGGTCCAGATCGAATAAGAAGAATGGATGGTGAAGATGAAAAGAATCACTTGATGTTGTCCCCTTGACCAAAGACAACATGCCATTTGGATGGAAGATTCAAGTGTGTGAAGAGAAGACCATGTTCTTCCAAAATTGGTGGAAGTGTGGGAGGAATAAATCATGTGCTCCAAAAGTGGGTGGAAGTGTGGGAAAATTAACATATATCTTTCAGTACCCGAAAAATCAACGTCTGGGGCATCAAAAAAATTTCTGAGCATCAGTATCAAATTTTTCTTTGAAGCAACATGTAAACACATTACTTCAAAGAGGGGAAAAATGTATACACCTAAAAATGGTCATCACAGGTCTTTGATTAATTAAATACTAGCTATTTGATTAATATTCCAACTACATATAAATAAATGCTCAATTTATTTATATTGTTCATTTTCTAAATTCTCCAAATCCAAAACACTTTCTTCTAAATTAATTAAATAAACAAGGTTCCCTAAACTTGTTTTATTTAATTAATCTTCACTAAATCCAATTAGGAATTAGAGCACATTTCTGAAAAAGTGCATATCCTAGGTTAGCTTTTCCATCTATTTGAGCATGTTGATCGTTCATTTTTTCCATCCATCTACTTATCCTTTGAAAAATCGTCATGTACATATCCTAGCATCGTGGTCGTGTCTCACCATATACTAGGGGAAAAATCCTGAACCCGCTGGGGGCAACAAACTTTGAGCTTGAACCAACAAACAAACAACAGGAAGACAAACACAGCAAAAATAATGATCAACACGCAACCCAACATTGAACATCAATCACCATCAGAAATTCATTCAACATCCATATCATATCAAAAAACCAAAAATAGATCAAAAAGTAAAAAAAGACAAAAACAGAGTCGTCTTGTTGAACTACATTGTCTCTAAGTTTAAACATAGTCAAGGCTAATCTTTGATTAGCCCCCGAGACACCCTAGGTCAAGTCCTTTAGTGGTCCCTTGTAATTAGTTGTCGTCTCTCGTCTGTTCATATCTTGGTCCTATAAATCGGTTGAGTCAGTCGAACTACATGGTCTCTACGTGTATACCATAGGCAAAGCTAATATTTGATCAGCCCCCGAGGCCCCTAGGATAGGTCTTTAGGTTAGGTTCTTGGTCAAAATCTCAGAAAACACCTAAAAATTGGAAAATTGAAAAATCCCAAAAACATCAAAAAATTGAAAGGATGATGCTCTTCTGAATCATGGGTTTATCACGTTAAACAAAAATGTTCAATTGTTGTACTTTGATTTTTGTTATCATATCTCTGGAGCCCCTCGATGATGTATTGAACTAGAGGAGCCAAGAAATAGTATGATTTTTCTTTGTTTGTTGTCTGTGAGTTAATCATTATTACTGTGCAAATTGTCATGAGACGTGCGCTACAAAGTATCACTGATGACATTCTGAATTTGCATTGGAAAATGATTAACTATTGTTTGTTTACGCAAGCAATACTTATTTCATCTCGGTTTAATCATACTTAGATGCTTGTGTTAACTTGCACTGTAAAAAATCATGGAAGTAGTATTCAAGTCATCATGGTTTAAAATATACCATTGATGCTTGTACTCACTTTCAACATTTTAAAGGCCCAATGATGATAAAAAGCACAACAAATTGGCTGATACGAATGCCAACTTTTTCATACGAGATCTGCATGGTTAGAATAGATTGCATCCATGTTAGTTTGCATTTGTATTTATGGCGTTTCCAAGCTGCAACAATTATGTTATCTCTCTTATCAATGGATTGAGTCACTTGACATTAAACAAAAACACATCATACCGTTGCATATCAATTGCATTATCATTTGCATACATTAGAAAACATTATCACATCATTATATTTGCATCATAAAACACAAAAAGAAGTGCATTCCATCTCACTTGCATAATCACAATCATCTCATTCATTATTAATGGATTAATAAATTGTTCCATTAAGAAGATTGAAAGACATATCTAACAGAGTAAGATTTCCACGAAGAAAAAGCTACTAAAAAACATGATTGATTAACAAGGATATAATGCCCTTGTTATGAACATCTAAAACCAGTAGTGAAGATGAATTTGTTATTACTCAAATCCAAGACTGATAAAGGACTAACTGGATATGAATATCACATGTCATTTGCATAATCAAATCCATCTCACATAGCATAAAACATCATCCATAAAGCAAGTAGAATCATCAATCATCAATCATACATTATCATATCATCATTACATACATCACATAAATCATCACGTAAGCATCATCATTGCATAATCATCATAATCATCATGATCATCATCATATATAAAAATCACATAAAACATCATCATTTCATCCATCATACATTCATCCATTCATTGCATCATATTTGCATTAGAAAAGAACAAAAAACATAAAATGCATCACATTTCATTAGCATCATAAAATCCATCACATGTATCATATAGGGATCATTCAAAAACACATCATCCTCATATAGTTACACATCAGTTGCATCAACATTTGAATTCATAGCATATCATATCATCATCATAAGTATCATATAACATTAGTTGCATAAGTATCATATAAACATCATAAACACATAGAAATACAATGCATCCATCATAAACATCATATAGACACATAGATCAATCATCATCATCGCTACATATCATATAAACCTTAAAATCACAATGTCAAAGTGTACAAGGATATCCAAGGGTATAAAGAGATACATCAATATCAAAAATGGCAGTACATCATCAATGTCTCAACTGAATCTATGTATACAACAGGTCTCAGTACATTAATCAATCCTATACTAGGGCATATCAATCAATTAGATAATTCAAACCACATCACCCAATCAAATCTAAATCCGCCTGTACCAGATGCATAAATCCTCCTATAATCATAAAAATATCGCAAATCAACAATCTTATCAAACAATCTATCAATCTAATCAGCTCTGGTGAGACTTTGATCAAATATCGTGAGCATCAATTGATCCAACCTCGCCTATCATGAGGTTCATCAATCAATGTACCTCACCTATCATGAGGTTCATCAATCAATTCACCTCACCTATCATGAGGTTCATCAATTAATCCAACCTCGCCTATCATGAGGTTCATCAAATCAACCTCGCCTATCATGAGGTTCATCAAATCAACCTCGCCTATCTTGAGGTTCATCAATCAAATCAACCTCACCTATCATGAGGTTCATTAATCAAATCAACCTCGCCTATCATGAGGTTCATCAATCAATCAATGCAACCTCGCCTATCATGAGGTTCATCAATCTATCATTGATCCTCTCCTATCATGAGGACAATCATCAACATCCTATCATTGACCCTCACCTATCATGAGGTCAATCATCATCATCCTATCATTGATCCTCACCTATCATGAGGTCAATCATCAACTATCATATCAACATCATCAAGTCAATCAATTGAACGTGATCATCAAACATCAAACACAAGGAGGCAACACAAGGCATCAATTCATCACTTGGCAGGTTCAACATCATTTTTCGAGAGATAAATCATTTCTAGATCATAAAAATTTGTAAATCGTCATCAAATTCCAAAATTCACCGATTTATCTCTCGAGGGGGCATATATTCGTCAGTACCTAAAAATCAATGTCTAGGGCATCGTCTGGGGCATCAAAAACTTTTCTGAGCATCAGCATCAATTTTTTCTTTGAAACAATGTGTAAACACATTACTTCAAAGAGGGGAAAAATGTATACACCTAAAAATGGTCATCACCTTTGAGTAATTAAATACTAGCTATTTGATTAATATTCCAACTACATATAAATAAATGCTCAATTTATTTATATTGTTCTTTTTCTAAATTCTCCAAATGCAAAACACTTTCTTCTAAATTAATTAAATAAACAAGGTTACCTAAACTTGTTTTATTTAATTATTCTTCACTAAATCCAATTAGGAATTAGAGCACATTTCTACAAATTTTTGTGCCACCTCACCAAGGTCACATGAAAATAAATAACTCTAATTTTTAATTAGAATTATCTTCAACTCATTTCAAAAAGCACATGACTTATTCTTCCCACACTTCCACCCACTTTTGGAGCACATGATTTATTCTTCCCACACTTCCACCAATTTTGGAAGCACATGGTCTTCTCTTCACACACTTGAATCTTCCATTCAAATGGCATGTTGCCCATTGGTCAAGAGATTCTTCCACACACATGGCATGTTGTATTTGGTCAAGGGGAAAACATCCCGATTCTCTTCATCTTCACCATCCATTCTTCTTGTTCGATCAGGACCATTGATTATTGACACTTCACTATATGCTTGGAAAAGGTTATAAATACAACCCTTGGGCCTTGTATTTTATATCCACATTTTGAAGTAGAGTTATTATGGAGGTTTATCATTGGAGCTTGGAGCATTCTTGGAGTCTTATAGATAGTTTTATATCATGTTTTGCATCATGTTTAGATCTTAGAATAACATATTGCAGCATAGTTGCATTTTAGATTAGTTCATTTTAAGTTTGCATTTGAGCATATGGAGTATCATGCATTGAATCATATAGATCACTACCATAGTATCCACCTCCGATTGTTCATTTATCATCAACATCATCTTTCACTCATCATAGCCTTCATCATCATTGTTTCCATATAGTTTCATGTAGGCATTTAGTTATCTTGCATATTTAATACTAATCTCATTTCTTAAGTGTAATTCTAATAGCCTTTGTGCACATAGAAATCTAAGGGCAAAAAGGGTTAAAAAGAATCATTTAAGAATAGAGCACAATGAGACGTTCTTGGAAGATTTATCTTTATTGCAACTTAGAATAGTTTACTTTGCTTTGAATCTTTCAATATAAATCATTTCATTAAGGTTTGTGTTGATACTAACTTTGCACATTTAACACACACACATTAACCAAAGTGTGTTTTGAAACCATTATATTCTCTCACACTTTCTAGTCTCATTAAATATAGATATAGGTATTAACATGAACCATATGACAATAAGGAGATGTTGTGAGTGAGTCACTCAACTGAAAAAAGGTGATAGATGAACTACATGTGATTTAATACCCTATTTTCTAAAATCAAATATAGAGAGAGATACCTTAAGTCTAGAAGTATGTCAAAATAAAAGCATGTGTATCATTATGCATGATGGTGTGGCTTAGAGTTTGTGCCCTTATGTTGGGAACATCATATATAGATGTCATTTGACCCTAGAATATATGTAAACCTATCTAACTTTAGTTTCCCTTGCAAGCTTAACATTTCATAAACCCTCCTTGGAATATGTTTCCTAGTTTATCCTTACTGAGTCTCCAAGTTTTGGCTTCACCTAAGTAGGTGGCAGTCGACTGTTAAAGTTTCTGGGGTAATGGACCCTAGAAAGGGTTGCATACCCACTTTTATAGTACGTAATTGTATCTTGAGTAGAGGGATGAATTTTAGCACGTACCAGTGTTATGGTGTTATGAGTATGAATGAAGTTGAGTCTTTCATTTAAAACTAATGGTTATACCCTGTGAGGGTGAGTCAAATGAGTTGGAGCAACTCAAGTTTTCAAACTACGGTGCCTCTGCAAAATATATATGTAGGCAAGGCCATCAAGCGATGAGCCCTCGAGGCATTAGGTCAAGCCCCTAGGACTGTTCTTCTGGGTCATGTATGTGACTTGTTACTTTCTCCCAAAATTGTAATCTACCATTAATTTATATAGCTTGTCTTTGTAATCATGTGCTAACTACCTTTAATCTTATGTGTGTGCCAAGTTATGTAGACCTTGCAGGTATAGGTATTGGGAGTGAGGAATTTTTGGACATGATGGAATGTAAGAGGTACATTAAGCCAACCCAAAGTAAGTAGAATCTATTACTAAAAATAGTGAATCATTTCTATCTTTTAACTAGTATGATCGTTGACTATAGCTATAAGTAGTGGATCATGTTTGTCTTTTGAGTAAACCAAAAAAAATGTATAGTAATCTGTTAGATTTTAGTTGTCCTTTAGGGTTCGTACGACAGGGAATTACATTTTCCAAATTGACAAAGATGAGGTGCAAGGTGCTGAGGTAGAGTATATAGTTCAGCAGGGCATAAAGAATCAGTTGCAAGGTAGCATAATAGGTGGGAAGCAAGTTTACATTGGCAAGAGGAAACACCTTTGCAAAGTGAGCAAGAAACCAAAGGTATAGATGAGACAGCATGGATTTTTTTCAAAGAAGAAAAAGGGAAGAAGATAAAAGACAACAAACAAGAAAATACAAACGTGGATACCTGTTGCTACCCTCAATTCAAGAGGGCTTTGAATTTTTCTTTCTCTGGGAGTATGGTGCAGGAGCACTTAGTGGATTTCATGCCTCCATGAGGCCATTTTGTAAAATTTGATTTATTTTTATATTTGAAGCATGTAATAAGGTCATTTAGACCATATTGAATGTGTTTGAGTTAGTAAATAGGTTATTAGGTGGGTCATGAGTTTATTTTGCAAATGTTGTCAAAAGTGTAAAATGTTGTCATGTTAAAAAAATGTCAGTTAGTAGTTGAAAGGTTGGTTTGTAAATATTCAAACAAGTTTTAAAAGGCATAAAATACCTTGTATGGTTGAACCAAGGGTTAGAGGTTGTTTGGTGATAATTTGAAGCAATGAAGTTCACTAATTTTGCAAAATTTGAACATTAATTTGTTGTTGCAGTGAATTGTACAGCCTATACGGCCTTCATGGAATAATTAAAGTGATTTCATGTCATATTACTATGTTTCTAGAGAATTTTTTTTTTTTTTCTCACGTGATTTCATGAATAATTGAGCAAGTTATGGTGTTTTTAGTGAAAACTGTTGAAAACCTCAGCTAGGGCAAGTAGTGAGTTGAAAAAATGCATAAATTTTCATCCCACCGATAGAAACTATTCAAAATTGGTAAAACAAACTATTTTTAGGTTTAATTTGATTCTACAAAGTGACAGGAACATAAGATAATGTTTGGTGCCGTTTGTGTGATGCCCTAGGCTGGAAAACCATGATTTTTGAGCAAATATGAAACATGGGTGTTAGAGTTTGATGAAAGACTTAGGGAAATGGATTTGTGATGGTTTGGTGAGAATGTACAGGTCATATTTGATATGTTTGAGGTGATAGAGAAAGTGGGTAAAACCTGGAATTGATAGAACCAATAAGCACCTATGCCTACAAGCCTAATTAGGCCTTAAAGAAGCAAGACAATCAAAATTTGAGGTATTTGTTACAAAGTAAATTATACCCATTTCAAAATATGTTTTAAAGTGGCCAAAAGGGTATCTAAATATTTCATTACAGTCTTGGAAAGAGGTCTGCATCAAAAGATATGAATGACTGTTCTTTTTGAAGGTTTACTAAAATATGAGGTTGTTTGAGAGGAAGGAATTCATAGAAAGAGTCTAGGACTTCTTGGGTGGATTAGTTGAGTTTATTAGGTCATGGATACCCTGTGAAAATTTTACCAAGATTTGGTTGAGTCTTTGAGTCATAGAATCCATTTTGGAACTTGTAGTCGTGAGTGAACAAAAGGGGTAATTTCAGACAGTCAAAAGAAAACCATATATTTTGTGAAATCTGAGTTCTTGTGAGTTATTGTTGGGTTGTTTATGTCATTCTCACATATTTTAAAGTGTTCCTAGAGTTTGGTGAATAATTCCAAGTGTTGTTGGCCCTTTGAGAGTTGCAGCCTTATTTGAACCATGTCATGTTAAAAGAGAGTAGTGCCATTATGATGGACCCATTGTTGTGAAATATGCCTCTATTATGTTGAAGTGAACCCCTTCTCTACATCATTTGCATAAAATGGTTTAGTTGAAAGGGTTTAGATAATTTCTAGTGAATGCAATAGGGAATCAAAAAATTAGTGCATGCAGATTATGAAAGAATAGACAAGATATTTGAATATAATTTTCAATGGTTTACATTCAAAAATAGGAAGATAGATAAATAAATAAATAAATGTCTTGGCGGCAGAATAAAAATCAATTATTCATTTTCAGAAACAGAGAGAAGAGAACAATCACGTTGATCAGACTCACATGGAAACAATAGAAGATCAAGCCTACCTTAATCCAACACTTGGTTGGGTTGAAGATCAATGTCGAGTTCAAGCTTCTATAGCAAGACCACGTCTTCCAAATTCTTGATCAACTTCAATAATTTTTCTCCAATTCCAATTTTGAAAACAATCCACCCAATACAATTATTCAACAGATTATTCTTGCAGACAAAGTTCTCCGTTCCAAAAACCAAATCAATGATAATAATCCTCCCTAATCTCTCCAAAATGATCATTAATATTAATTTTTTTTTCCAAAAAAAAACTGTAAGATTTTCAAACACAAAAATCAGATAAAAATCTCGCAAAATAACAAGTTTCTAAACGACAAGCAGTTCGAAGTCACACATGTGCTTCGAATAAATCTTTTTCTATCTTTTTACTTGTTTTTTTTGTTATTGTTTAAACCTTATCCCCTTCCATTTAATATTTTATTCCATATTATAATATTTTCCCACCTTTTGATTTATTAAAACTCATCATTAATAATAAATATCTTTATATTTGATTTTTGAAATACTTTTTACTTAGCAATTTAATTTAATAAATTAATTAACCTAGGCAACTCAAATACAATTTATCAACATGGTCTATTTAATAATTTATTTAATTCAACAACTAATCAAACATCATTATTACACCAATTTAATTTAACAATCAAATATCAACAATAATCACTTAAGCATAAATAAGGTCAAAACGAGACAACTGACCACGAACACAAACAAGAATGATGGGGTGACCAACTGGATACTCATCCTTGTTGAGGATGATGGCAAGGGTAGGGAACCATACATTATCTCCATTCAACAACTTTCCATTGGGTTTAAGGAACGCTCAGACCTGACAATTCAGGTGGAGTCGATGCCTGATACCTGCAACCTGCATCAAACAAAACGGTTGAACAACATATATATATTCCAACAGTCAGACACACCATGAGAGGAAGTTGTGACATAGTAGGGTACTCATGAATGAGTAATGCAACACTATTCCTCTCACCAATACATGCCAAACAAGTGATCACATCAATGTACAACACCTAGTTACATAGTAGACAACGTCGAACAATCACCAGATAAATGCATAGTAACCATGATTAGATAAACACATAATGATCACAATTAAATTAATCCACATAAACCATTAAGTCCATAAAATTTTCATAGCATATGCATAAAATCAAACAGTAGCAAGAACATCAAGTGTCATCCAGTATCAACAAAGCAGTAAATCTAACATCATCAAAGTGTCATAACGTCTGTCCTAACAGAATAATCATTAGTCCACTAGGGAACAACATGAGGGGCACTAAAGAGTAAGCATGTCATGGGTAGATGTAGGAGTATGTGAAATATGAATATGATCAAGGCATACAAGGTATACTTGAGTATTTCTCTTCACCCAAGATTGCACGAAGTGCAAGGGGAGAGGATACGTACTACAAGTGCACACAAGAAACAAAGTACACTTGAGTGTATCTCTTCACCCAAGATCACACGAAGCGCAAGGGGAGTGGATACACACTACAAGTGCGTCACAACAAAGCAATCACTCATTCATTTTAACCTTGCATGTGTGGGTCCAATTTTAACCAACTTTGAAAAAAGAATTAAAGCATTTGAGAATTTTAAGCCCAATTGAAAGCTAGTTGTCCTAAGATTGTAAGTTTTAAAACACAATGGAAATTTAGTAGCCCTAAAGCATGAAGGGAAAATAGCATGTGATGGGTTATAATTATCCCATGAGTGTTTGAGAACACTGCTACAATGAATATCAAATACTTTTTAACTTCAATGCTCCATGCTCCTCTTCAAACCTGCAATCCATGTTCTAAATGTTAGATGAAATGAAGAAAACAAGATGTTAGGGTTAGATAAATGATTAAGCATTAAAACCCTACAACCCATACCAAGTTGCAATGTGATTTGAATTTAGGTGCAAAAATGGAAAAATTAACTCTAAAAAACACCTACACCATTGCATAGAGCGTGAAATTCTACCCCATTTCAAAAAAAAGCTTCGAAAAATACCTTCATATGACCAAGGTATGTACATTTTAAGATAGATTGTAAAAGCAAAAAATCAATAGCGTCACTATAGAAATATAGTGACGCCTTTGCAAATTGTGACACCTTTTTCAATTATTGCGACGCCTTTGCAAAGGCACCACTCTGGTGAAAAATATAGTCACTTTGGTGAAAAATAGCATCATTGTAGCTTCCAAAAGCGTCACTCTATCCTAGGAACCTACAACTCACAAAAACTTAAGAGAAATTCATCGAAAAAGGTTACTAAAGCCCTCCTTCTAGCACCAAAATGTGACCATGATCATAGTATAGGATAAATACACCAAATCCATATGGATTTGAGGCATATTTGATCCACTAAGCCATGACCCTAATGCGATGGTGTTCAAAAGCATCAAGACTAAGAAACCATTAAACTAAACATGAAATAAACATGAAAGCTTGAAAGAAACCTATTCTAAGACCTCAAATCTTATCCCATTGGGGGAGTGGTGTTGCATTGATGTGGAATGGTGACCCTTTCCCAATCCCTTGGATAATATGAGCCTTTCCAATCAATTCTATTGATTAAAATCGATGGAAACTAATGAAAAAGATGAACGAAAGCATGATTGAAAGCTAGATTAACATGATAAAATCTAATATGATCGATGTAAATGTATGCAAAGCTATTCTAAATGTGCACAAGATTCAAAAATATACTAAATGGATGAAAACTAAGTTACCATGGAAGCCATTAATGGATGCTTCAGCTACTATGATCAAGATTTAAACTGAAAATGCTAACTATATGCTAAATATAGATGCAAGTGGATATGAGTTTCAACAGCATAAGTTTTCTCTAAAAATGTGGATCCATTTGTCTCCAAATAGTGATCTATTTATAGAAGATCAAATAAAAAAACAAGGGCTCAAATCGATTTGATCAATCAATGGTCAAAATGAAAAAAGGGTGAGCACATGGATCAAGGATTCTCATCAATGGATGAGAATTAAAGATCACATGGATCAAGAAAAATTAAGGGCTCACAATCATGCAAACAAACACACTTTGCAACAACTTTAAAAAGTTGTTTCAAAGTTTTTTTGGAATAATCATTACCTTTTTTGGAGGAAAATAGAAGAATATTCCTTTGAAATATTCCTTATGCAAGTGGATGAGATGGAAATTAGCAATTTAGTTAATTAAAACTAAATTTGAATGTGCGGGATGAGGAATGTGAGGATATTCATTAAATTATTGATTTATTTAATGAAAAGGGGATGCAAATATGATATATAATTAAATAAGAGGACTTAAGGTTAAAATTAAATAATATTTATTATTTAATTAAACCGGATGAAATGTCAGCGTGAGAGGGGGTGAATTAACCCAATTAGGTCAATTAGATTAATAGATGAAAATGATGCATTTAATTAAATAACTAGGTCAATTTAATCAAATAAGTGAAAATAGAATGGAATTCAGGATGAAATGATGTTAGTGATCAAATTCAAGTGTGTAGTATCATTCAGGAAATTTTTAAGTGTCTACAATGAGAATATTAGAGATGGCTATGTTTCACAATGAGAAATAAAATAATTAGTATCAATGTCTCCTTTTGAAAATAATGGCATTACAGATGTCTATGATCCTCTACATTCAACTGATTACGAAAGTGTATCTGGTTTAGTTGTTACAGGTAAATTTTAAATTTTTAAAGTAAATTTTAACTTAAAATTGATTTATATTCTACCTAAGTGGAGCATGGTTAGAAATATTTGAATTAGTTGTTAAAACTCTAATTCGATCATGTATTTGTGTGTTTACTACATGGTGTGTATAGGATATATTTTCGCTATTGTTGCATATGCTAACAATATAGGTGTAGATTACTATCTACTAAGATGTACATAACCAAAATGCAAATTGTCACAATCAATGATAGATGATGATGGACAAGAGTGTCCCACTAGATCAATCATTGTTGAAGGTACATATTATCAAAAAATAAAGATAGATAAAAATGGTATTATATTTATTGATTATATGCCAAGACAAAAGGTTCTATATTATAGTCACTTAGTTATAGCAACAAGAATAAATTTTGAAAATTTACCAAAAAGAGGACATGGCCAACAAAAATGGAGGTTGTATATTGAAGATTATGAAAAGACTTTAGAGATAATAAAAGATAGAGAGGATCTAGATTATATGTACCAAGAGCTTTAAGTTATTCATGCATGTATATTTTCTATGACCATATATACATGTAACATTTGGACCTAAACTTTGAAAATCTTTTATTATATACTGAATTCAAATATTTTTTTATTCCATGTTGTGATCTAAATTTGGATTTTTCGTTGGATTAGATGGTTGGTACATTTAAATATTTATATTTTCAGGCTTGGTTATTTTTATACCGATATGTCATATTTCTATGTATATATTTCTATGCCAATATTGGGGCCTTGGAAATAACCTTTTTTATCTCTTCAAAGGATTTTAGTGCTAGTATCTCAATTGAAGTGGGTAATTTTGAACCTCTTTACCATAAAATAAATCATAATTAGAAATCCATAAAGCTTTCTTTTTTGTGATCTTATTTTCTTATAAAGAATTCTTAAGGTGTAAATTCTATTTCCTTTTGGAAAATACTTCATTTTAGGTTAATAAATCCCATGAAATGTAAGCCCCTTTGTTAAAGGTTCATTTAGAAAGTATAGGCTTCAAAGTGTGAAATTCAAGTTCTTATTACCAATATGAAATGAAATTATTTGAATTTTGCACCCACTTGTTGGTATTTGAAACATTTTTTGTCAAAAATATTTAACAACTCATGATTTGGTTTCTAAATAGTGTTTCTTGTATAAATTATGTTTTCCCTTGTTTTGGATGAACTTAGACTAATAAGGTACTATCTTGTTTTTTTTTATATCTATATAATTAATTTCATGCTTTGGTTCAATGAAATAGTTTTCTAGTTTTTTTTGTGTAATTAATATCCTCTCATCTAGGAGGGATACATAATTTGGATCTATTTTTAGTACTAACTCCTCAAATGGTAGAGTGCAATGGGCTTGACTAGAATATTGATTTTGGTTCCATAAGTTATTTTTAGAAATATATGGGTTTAGACAAGGGATAAGTAAGCTCTAAAGTTTTAGATATATGAAGTCCCTCAATAAGTTATCCCAAACATGGTTGTTATCTTGAAATTATTTTAATATATTCTAGGGCACAATGATAGTAGGACAAACTTAGAGAGTAAAATACCTTTTAACAATTCCAATAAATATACAAGGTTAGGTCATCTAACTAGGTGAATCCCTTTTTCACAAGGCATTGAAACTACTCTTTTTGGAATATAACAAAGGTGATAGTCTTTGAGTCAGTCATACAAATATTTTTTTAGTTCGTTTATTTATCATTGACAATATTTTCCACAGGGTCACATCAAGGTCATTTCTTTCTTAATTTGGTCCACCACACTAAAGGGTACTATAGGTGTTGTTTGTCCACTTGTGCCAAGTTATTTTCTACTTACCATGGTTGTTTACATATCCTAGAATTATCCATAGTATCACTAATATTTCTAGTGAATTTCATATAAAATCTAGCTAATCTATAAAAAAGATCAACATTCTCTAAGTTATGTCCTATTCAACATTTTTATTATATCAACCTTTGCAACAACAATTTGATATGTTTTGCGTGTTCATACTTAGTCTTATTAAAATGTAAAATATTATCCAAGTAAAAAATATTTTTTGTACCCAAACTATTACTTTAGCACTTCATTTGTCAACCTCATAATTGTATATGGTCTATTACTAAATATAACTTGGCTATAGCTATAGCTAGCATAGATAGTCCTTAGTTCATTTTGAATACATGTTATTCTATTCATCTCCTTAGTTCATTTTGAATGTGTTATTTGATTGTCAAATCATTTATTTTAATCTAGATTTTATGTACACTCTCCATTCATCTCCTTTATTTAATGCTAGTACTATAGGTATCTATTGAATTTATTTGAACCAATTTGTTAATTTTTTTCTTAGATGTTTAAATTCATGGATGGTTATATATATGTCATAGATGGTATTCATGATTATGATTACATTTTGGATGTAATAGATAAATTTATGATTTAGGATTTATGCAATGGATGATTATGATCTATGATTTTATATATACAATGGATTATTATATTTATGTTTTAGATGAATTCATTTAAGTTTATATAGATATATTTATGAGACCTCATGATGAAATGATATTTATGGTTTATACAACATGGATAATTATGATTTAATGATTATGCATTATGTAGGTGTAGATGATTATAGTAAATATGGTTTACAAACCTAGAACAATCACTTTCACATGTCATTTAAACTTTTCAAACATGTACATAGGATTATTTTTTCCAAGTTAAGATCATATTTATAGTTGTACGCATGTATAAGTTTTTGATTAGAGGTAAAACAAGTTTTGAAGGGACCCTGAAACCCTATACAAAAAGGAACAATTATATCAAAAGATAGCTACAATAGGCACATAGCAGCCAAAAAACAAAATACCAACAATGTGACAATAGCCAAAAAGCAGGAACAAAAACAACACTAAACATTCTTCAAGATAGCAATAGCCTCCATGTCACTTGTCCTAGTCTTCTGAAGGTCATCCATCACTTTAGACGTTTCCCTAGCAGGAGCTCCACCCTGCATCTTGGTATTATTATGCATACGCACACCAGGACCACCCAAATTTACCTCACTAATCAAAACATTCTGCCCATCACCCTCCTTATCAATAGTAACATCTTCCTCCACAGGCCTACCACTAGCAGTAGCAACCCCACTAGGAACCATCTCCTTTATCTTGTTGGCCATAACCATAGGGGGAGAAATTCCAACAGATTCATGCTTGACTGTAGATTTATTCCCTTCCCCACCCTTCTCCAAATTAGCACTAAGCCTTTCCATTTGGTCCTCAAGGGTCAAAATTGTGAGCTCTAACATCTGCTTCATGTTCAGGGTTTGCTCAACAACAGTTTTTAAAGAGTCAAACAGCTCATGAATTTGACTTTGAGTCGATGACTCACCCACCTTACTCACAGCCCCACAAACCCAAACATTCGTCATAGTAAGTTCATGAAACACCCACTTAACCAATTTAAACAAAGAGATAGAGTTCTCCTTAGCCATGCCCAGAACATTAGAGATATCCTCACGATCAAAATTAAACACATCCTTACTCACAACAGTATCCTCCTTAGAAGAGCTAACTTTATCCTGACTAACACAAATCTGCTTACCTTTACCACCAAGAATCTAAATTTGAAGCTTGTGGACCGAATCAGTGATATCCTTAGTAGCAAACCATCTTCTATTCAGTGTAGCCACATCCACACCCGAGGAATCCACAAAAATCTACCCACCAACATCCTTCAAGGGAGAGTCTGCTTGCATTTCCAACAACTAGCTCGTAGACCTAATAGCCAACTTCTTGTTACTTCCAGCCTTTTGGTCCTTCTTTCTCTTTGTCTACACAACAGGGGACAAAAGGGACTCCTCTTCAACCTTCTCCTTCCGAGTAGTAGTAGGGGATTCCACATTAGTCAGCTTATCATCAAAATTTCTCTCGCTACCAGTCTCATATCCCTTTAGATTAGGACCCAACTCCCTTTACCAAACATTCCCACATCCAAAGGCTGTGAGACCACTTCCAAGGAAGCTTGGGAATCCAGGACATAATCAATGTCATCCTTAGTTTCGAATTCCTTCTCCAATTTTCTTTCCTCTTTTTCCCTTTCTTGCTACCTGACTCTTCTTCAGAAACTGTGCCATATTCCTCAGTCATTTTAAGTTGCTTACCCTTAGGGGCAGCAAGCGGTTTGAAAACCTCAAAGGATTTAGCATAATCAGTGATTAATAGGATGAGCCCCACATGCAGAACAAGGTTTTTGGGATTTATTTTGTGATCCTTCAACCCAAATTCCAAAGACACCAGCAGATAAAAAGGAAATGAAAATTTCTTTTTGTGGCAGAAGTGATTAAGGAGAACAAAGTGATTTGCATTTACCACAGAGAACCGACCCTCGAGGGTTATATATCTCATCACCTCCTCAACCAAATCCCCCCAGAGCGCTTTAAGCGAGCTCCTTTGGTGCCCTCCACTCTTAGCTGACTTAAGGTCTTGAGCTTCATTATCCTTGAAAAAAACCTACATGGCAGCCTTTGATTCCTCCTTGTCCCTGTAGACCTTCTTACCTTAAGTCAAAAGCCCAATTATATTAGCAATGAAATCTTCATTCACATCAAAATTCTTACCCCCCAATTTCAATACCCTATTATTTCAAGCCTTGGCAAACACAACTGTCACCTATGGGTTGTTTCCATGCAACCTTTCCAAATAAGGAGTTAACCCGCCTTTCTCTAGAATACGAAAAACCTCCTTCTTTTTCTTAACAAAGTCATAGGAAAAGGGCTCCACATGATTCCTATCGCCACCCATATCCCCAAAATTTGTAGAAGACAAAATCTTGAGAATCTTGCAAGAAATAAGAAGAAACCTCGAGAAGGAGAGAAATGTGCCCACAATCCATGTGGCAATGACAATATGGCAAAGGTAAGTAATTATTTTCAGACGCCTCCCCTTACGGACTTCAAGCAAAGTGCCATCAGCCTGATTACAATCTAGCTCGCCATCACCCCATATAATTACATGCCACATGAACATTGCCATGTGAGCCTAAAGCAATAAAGGATCATCATCCAAGTTGGAAATTTTGAACATCATGATTTATACACACAATTACCTCAATGGGAAGAGGGTCGTTCCTCTCCCATTCCCTAGGACCCCTTATGCCAAGACTAGCAAAAATATCAGCAAGTCCATTTCCTTCTCGAAATATATGAGATATATAGAATTCATTAAAGGAGTTGAGGATTTCAAGAGCATTTAAGATGATGGCTTCAATACTCCATGAGGGTGCAGAGCATTTCTTTAAATTATTAATTATATTTAGAGAGTCCCCCTCTAGCCATACCTTCTTGTATCCTTTTAACTAGGCCATTTTCAATCCATGATAGGTTGCAGCCGCCTCTACAAAGTGGGATACACATGTATAAGTTATTATATATATATATATGATTTAATCAACTATAAAAAAAAGAGATCATCGGATTAAATTGTATAAATTATTATTTTTATTTGTTTACAAGAAAATCCTACACAAGAGTCTCAATAAAGTGTACATCAAATTCTCTTTTTATGTTTAAGGTTCACCCATTTTAAATATATAATCTAGCATGCATGTACTCTTAAATTTAGATATATAATTTACAATTCACTATAACTAGATATCATTAAATAAATTATATTCAAACCATAAAAAATATACATAAAACATTTAAAACATATATAAAACATGAGATCTAATCTATGTCCTAATGTATGTGTATAAAACATGTAGAAACTCATAAATTTCAATTAATGTTCACATGTATGTATGCACAATATATATATGTATATAATGTCAAATCACAATAAGAACGTTCATGTCTAAAGATATAACACATGTGTACACATGTGCATGCATGTAAAACAACTCAAAGAGGAGGATGTCTAATATGACTACAAATAGATGAATCTGCCACACTGTGTTATGATCCCTATCTTGATCCCTATCTTGATCCTTGTCCTAATCCCTGTCTCGAGCTCTACATAAGAAAGTACATAACTTAATTTAATGTACATGTGTATATGTAAATTTATCTAAAACTTGTGTAATTCAAATGTGTGAATGTATTATAATTTAAATACTATAAATGTACCTCAAACATATAATGCATAGGATCGCCAACATGCTGCAAATCTCCAAAACTTGGAAAAATATCACCATACTCCTAGAAATTTTCAAATACACGATTTTAATCAAGAGTTAAAACTACTTTAAAATCAATTTTATTTAATATACATGTGAATTTTTCAAATGCAAAATATATAAATTATTTGTACATGCACTGCAATCTTGATGGCTCTACCAATCCCACTAATCTTAGAAGAATGCATGATCATGGGGACACTTGTACATGGTACAATGCCAGTGCCAAAAATAAGTGTGCTATATGTTCCAGGAAAAATATCAAGTGCAATAACCTCAACCTGATTTGGAACATGTTGAGAGGGGCAAGTTGTAGGATCAATTTGAACATGTTGTGTGGAGGCTATCAGATGGTTTGGAATATATTGATACCCCCCTCTACCATATGAATTCGCCTCACCCTAACTCATCTATCTAGCAGAATGTCAACTAATATATGTTGATACAATATCCAGAGGTATCCCATAGTCCTCACTAATAAACTGGTATGCTACTAGTAAATTGGTGATGTATACTACACACACATTATGCACAGATGCATCACTCATCTTTGCCACATCTAATGGTGATGGTAGATCTACATGAATATATGGATCATAACTGCTAGATTTATCCTTGGTGGGAGTAAGACTAATCCATGGGAATAATAAGTATCTACCAAAATGATTAGATGACATCTAATCGATCTGAGTAGTAATGGTGGCAATACTATCAAAAATCTTGCATTTACTAGGGGTTGTTGGATTCATTATTGCTGCTAGTTCCAAATTTTTTGGAAGAAACAAAAGGTTTGGACCAACTAATGCCCTCTTTTTGAAAAGCAGTGGCAAATTTGCATGTCTATATTAAGGTTTGTTAGCAAACCTCCCTCTGCCCTATCCAACATGCTAAGGAAAATATGTGTAGTCCACATCTAACTATAAATGAAACTCGACATATAAGTGTTTACAAAAATAAAGTGGCAACTCATCATTATGAGGTCATCTGTGATGAGCTTCCAACCATCTAGAATATGTAAAAGGAGCAACAAGCTCATATGTACACCTAGTGACTGCATAGCCTCTAACTCTATCTCGTCCTTGATAAAAAGGGAACATGTTATGCACATTATCTAATGAAACTCTCTTGTAAATAGATGAAAATTTATCAGTACCAGTAACACTCCTGGTAAAGGACATATAGAACTGATCAGTGCTCATCTCATCATATAGATTGTATGATCGAATCACTTCAATCATACATGTACTCTCCTATCTAATAGTAACTAATTTGTCTCTATTAGACAGATTTGGGGAGTTATATATAGTTTTATCTAAACATATCAAGGCAATATCTAGTCTCTTAATGATTTCCTAAAATAAACTAGACCTAGATTAAGCATGCTCCTCAGACTAATTAGAGTGATGAGAAGCCTGATCATCTAGATGAGAAGTTTGATCAACCATATGTATAAATAGATATCTGCATATAATTAAAACAAAAAATTTAAATTACATTTGTCTTTTCAAAACTAAGATATTTTTAATATACAAGTTGAATTTTAAAACCAAAAATAATTTAATCTTGCATAATTCAAATTCATTTACATGAACAATCATCATACGCACAAAAAATCAACATTCAAACACATATGAAATTATTCAATAATATAATTTATAATTTAAAATCATTTACATGAAATTGAAATTAAATACATGCACATAAGTTACAAATCAACACAATTTTTTTCTATTGTTTTGATTTAAGATGCCTTGCAAAATATTTACAAGGGTTATATATGACATGGGTAAATATAACTTGGGAAGTCCCTTATGGTGGATTCAAGGACCCATTTTCAAGAGCGCTAAGGTAAAGTTAAGGAGTTTAACTAATTTTCAAGTCTTATAACCCAAACCCAAGATAAAGAAGATTGAGGATTTCAATTTACTCCTAAGAAATCTATTCCTTTTAAAAGTGTGAAACCCAACATACAGTACATGACACCAAATTTGGTAAAGGAATCCCACCATGAGTTGCGGTCTCTAGAGAATGATATTATTAAATTTAGGTTGATAAATTTAGTGGACCCCACCCCAAGTCTACTCTTATTTCCTCTCCTAATTTTCTTATTTCAAGGGCTTTGGATAGTGAAATTCCTATAAGGAAGGGAACCTTAGAGAAAGTTGTAATCTTTTTTGGGCATCATGAAAGGGGTGATTAATGAGAACAAATAGATGAATAAATAACTAAGGACTTGCAACTTGAGATGTTAAAGGAGAAAAAGGATAAGGAGTATAGATAAAGTGATGTAGGAGCATCCTTGGTTCTTGGCAATCTTGCATCAACCAAAAACATTTTCTTTCATTTTTGGTTATTATTTTGTTCTTGTTTAGTTCATGTTGGTGGATTCGTCATATTTGCTCACTAGACCCTATGGATCTATGTTTACATTGTGGACATGTTCATTTTTCTTATTCCAAGATTTGAGCGCAATTGAATCTTTTTCCGGCAAGTTATCACTTCCGAATTTAGTGGCAGTTTCTTGAACCAGCACTAGAATAATTTTCAAACCTATCGGCTAGTTCGATCGCTTGTGGATCTTTCTTGTAACTTGTAGATCTTAACGGTGTGATTTGAATTTTCCCGTCGGGTGTTCCCAACCTTAATTATAGTTCCACACTTCATCCTATGCACCTATTGAGGAGAAATTCAAATTTGAGGCCGACCTACTCATGCACACGTTACATTTTCTTTCTTTGGAGATTGTAATGATCTTTGGCCAACGCGAAAGATTCTAGATCTGCGGATATGATATAAAGCTCGTAATAGATCATGAGAATAGCAAGAAGAATTCGATTAAGTAGAATAATATAGATTTGATATGTAATATTTTTTCTCGCATATAGGAGCATATTGGAATGTTGTATTCTAAGCATGTTATATCAGGCCTGTGAGCCGAATTTGTAAGCCTGGATGTTGTCAGCCGATTGTAACTAAGATTTATGTTAATGAGAATGTTTGAACCTACATTTGCCTCCATATTTTGTGTTGCTTCTATTGTGTGACTTTTGTTGCACGGTTCAGATTGTTCTCTTTGAGGACCCTCCTACCGTGACTATGCCAGATTAGTATTTGCCAGATTGGTATTAGAGTGAGGTTCATTCCTTGAGAGATCATCAGATTTCACAGAGTCCTATTGAAGATTTTTTTTGGGGTGGCGGATTGAGGATCTGACCTATAGCTGCATAGGACTTGTGTAAAGATGGCGGGAAGAATAAATGGTAGAGGAAATGGAGCACATGGAAATGCAAACCCAACTATGATGGAGATGTTGAGAGGAATTGTTGCTAGATTAGATGTAGTTGAAACAGCCTAGAGGAGAGGTTGACCAGTTGATGATGTGAGTGATGAAGAGGTAGAAGTACAGGAAGAAAGGGGAAGAGAAGATCAACCTGGCCTTGATCAGGGAGAAGAGAGGTTCATAAGAGCCCTAACTAGAGCAAATACCAAACCACATTTCAATTCACCGGATTGTAATGGTAAGTTGGATTTAGATGTATTGCTAGATTGGATCACAAAGATGGAAAATTATTTTGATTTTGAATGTACCACTAAAGACAAGAAGGTGAAATTTGCTTGTACAAAGTTGAGAGGACATGCATCCCTTTGGTGGGAACATTTGTAGATAGATAGGAAAAGAAGAGGAAAGGAGAAGATAAAATCATGGGATCAGATGGTAAACAAGTTGAAGATAAAGTTTATGCTTGCAAACTACCAGATTAGTTGTTTTCAAAAATTGCAGAATTTGAAGCAGAAAGAATCAAGTGTGACAAAGTATATTGAAGACTTCTACAAGTTGAATATCAAATCTGGATATTTGGAGGATGAGATTGAGCAAGTAGCCAGATATGTGAATGGTTTGAGGTTGTCTATATAAGATGAAATTAGTTTGATCAAGTTGCTAAGTGTGGAGGAGGCATATCAATGTGCCCTAAAAGTAGAAGAGAAGCTAAATAAAAGACATGAGTAGAGACATAGAGGAAGGGGTGGAATATTTCAAAGAGGAAGAACTTTTACTGGAGGAGGAAGAGGATTTTTTCTAGATCAAAACAAAGATAAAGAAGTCAATAAGAATGAGAATTCATACCATAGAGATGATGGGAACTCTTACCGAAGAGGAGGATATGGTGGTTATCGAAATGAGGGTTATAGAAAAGATGATAGAGGATAGGAGAAAAGAGAATTCAAGGGAACTTGTTTTAAATGTGGAGGAGAAGGACATAGAGCATTCAAATGTAATCAAGGGGAGACAGGCAGGAAGATAGAGAACAATAGAAGAACAACCTTTGTTGATGAGGATCATGCTAGATCATCTAACAAACTGGAAGATGGAGAAGTGTTGGTGAATAGAAGAGTATTGTGTCAAAGTGAGTTGGAGAAGGAACCATTGCACAGAAAGAATTTGTTCTAAACTAGATGCAAGGTAGGTGGTAAATGTTGCAAGGTGACTGTTGATAGTCGAAGCTTTGAGAACATGGTTTCAGAAGAAATGGTGACGAAATTGAAGTTGGAAAGATTGAAACACCCGAAGCCTTATCAGATGGCTTGGATTCAAGATGAGCATAAGATACTAGTAAGTGAACAATGTTTGGTGAAATTGAAGATAGAGAATTATCATGATGAAGTTTTGTATGATATCATGCCTATGGATGTATGCCATGTTTTGTTGGGAAGGCCTTGGCAGTATGATAGATAGGTTATTCATGATGGGAAAAAGAATATATACACCATTGTTGCTAATGGGATGAAGCAGACTTTGTTGCCATTAGAAGATATTCCTAAAGTTGAGATTTGTATGAATACTAGAGTTTGTTTGGTTGATGGAAGGATATTTTTGGATGGACTGAGACATGAGAGCATGTGCTATGCCTTGGTTCCTAAGAAGGTTGAAGACTTGGAGCATGAAGAAGAACAATTGGATGAGGTAAAAGAGTTGTTGAAAGAGTATGAGGAGATCATTTTAGATAATGTACCTGATGGATTACCACCTGTGAGGAGTATTAGTCATTGCATGGATATGATTCCTAGAGCTAGTTTTCCTAATAAAGTAGCACACTGGATGACACCTACAGAGAATGAAGAGTTGAATAGACAAGTGTAAGAGTTGTTGAGGAAGGGTTTGATCAGAGAAAGATTAAGTCCATGTGCAATACCTGTTGTGCTAGCACCTAAGAAGGATGGAGAATGGTGGATGTGTATAGACTCTAGAGCCATAATTAAGATCATGGTGAAGTATAGATTTCCTTTGCCCTGGATGGATGACATTATGGATTGTTTGAGTGGAGCTAAATACTTTACAAAGATAGGTATGAAGAGTGGATATCATCAGATTAGACTCAGAGAAGGAGATGAGTGGAAGACAACATTCAAGATAAATGAAGGATTGTATGAGTGGTTGGTGATTCCTTTTGGACTGATAAATGTATCGAGTACTTTCATGAGGTTGATGAATGAGGTATTGAAGAAAATATTGGGTAAGTTTGTGATTGTATATTTGGATGACATCTTGATTTTTAGTAAGACTAGAGAAGAACATTTGTTGCATATAAGACAAGTTTTGTAGAGGTTGAAAGAAGAGAAGTTGTTGATAAACATTAAGAAGTGTAGTTTCATGAAGGAAGAATTGGTATATCTGGGATTTGTGATATTTGTGGATGGATTGAAGATGGACCCTAAGAAGGTAAGATCAATTTTTGAATGGCCTACACCTAAAAGGATTGGAGAGATAAGATCATTTCATGGATTGGCTAGTTTCTACTGTAAGTTCATTAGGAATTTTAGTTCTATTTGTAGTCCGATGACAGAAACAATGAGAGGAGATATGAAAGATTTTAGGTGGACATCTGGAGCAGACCAAAGTTTTGAGTTATTGAAAAAGAAGGGGACTGAGCATCCTATGTTGGCTTTACCATATTTTAATAAGGTATTTCAAGTAGACTATGATGCAAGTGGAAATGCAATTGGAGCAGTATTGAGTCAAGAAGGGAGACATGTAGCTTATTTTAGTGAGAAATTGAATGATGCTAGGAGAAGATATTCAGTGTATGATTAGGAGTTTTATGCCATAATTCAATCCTTGAAGAAGTGGAGACACTACTTGTTGCCTAAGGAATTTGTGTTGTATACCGATCATCAGGATTTGCAATATTTGAATAGTCAAGGTAAGTTGAATCAGAGACACTTGAGATGGGTAGAATTCTTGCAAAGCTATACTTTTATTTTGAAGCATAGGAGTGGAAAGTCAAATAGAGTTGATGCTTTGAGTAGGAGAAATAATTTACTGGCAGAGATGAGAGTGGAGGTATTAGGGTTTGAGGGATTGAAGAACTTGTATGAGGAAGACCCGAATTTTGTAGAACCTTGGAGAGCTTGTAAAGAACCAGTCTTGGAGGATAGGAGTCAGTGGTTGGATTATTTCATTCAGGAGGATATGTTGTTCGGAGGACATCAATTGTGTATACCCCAAAGTTCAATCAGGGATTGTTGGATATTGTGGATATGGTTGCTGATATGTGGTTGGCATTGATGTCATCACTATTAGCATTTGGTGTACTAGAGGTTGTAGATGTTGAGGATATTGAGAAAATTGTAAAAGGAAGTGTTCTAGGTTCCCAGTGGAACTGTGCAGGTCATGAAGGCGCTTTGTTCTTTACATTGATGATTAGATAATGTGGATTAAGGGGTTTATTGCTAAATGTTTCTATATCATCTATCAGAAGTTTCAAAGGTCTACGTAAATTTTCAAGTGTGTTGTGGTCTAACAGTGTTTCTATGGTCTCTGTCAGTGTTCTTGAATGAAGATTGTGTGATTCTGGTAATCTCAGTTATTGTGGATGCTTCTTTGTTGTTTCTTGGTGTTTTCTGATGTCTCTAGATCATTCTCTATCTTTGTGGTATGTCCACACTACTCGGAGAGCTCATGGTTGAAGATATTTTCTTGCGCATGTTTAATTTTTCATGTTCTTGGCCGACATGTTGGTGGTAACGTTTTGTGGATCTTCGTGGAAAAATTAATTAAAGTATTTTTGTTAGAGATATTAATTTGGGTCTCCACTATGTTGTGCCTGACCTTGGTGGTTTTGCATTGGAAATTTAATTATAAATCTGTGCCGACATTGAAAATATGTCTTATTTTTCTGGTCAACTAAGATGTGATGAAATCCCATGAAGCGGATATATAAGAGTGATTGGTTGAGTGAAGTTAGTGTGTGCATAAGTGTGAATGTATGCCAAAGAAAGTGTAAATGTGTGAATAGTGTTTCCATCATTCGATTGTAGAGCAGAGAGTGAACAAGTTTGAGGAAAGTGTGAAGAAGGTTTTCTGAGCTTAATTGGAATTGTAATCAGGCTTATGTAGAATCTATTCTTTTAGTTCATACTTTGTGGATCTAATCCATATTTCTGTATTGTTGGACAATGAGTCCTCTTCTATAATTAAGCAATGAGCTCTAGGTAGTGTGCCTGAATGCATGTGCATTCCCCTTATTATTTCTCTTTATACTTTTAACAGAGTATAATCTTGTGGACTAACAGCCACCGTGGTTTTTCCCCTAACAGGGTTTCCACATAAAGAATCTTGGTGTTATTTGTCTCTTTGATGTGTTAATTTCTTGTGGTTATTTGCTTATTCATCAGATCTAAGATTAAGGTTAAGATAAGTTAGGAAAGTTGAAGTTTCTTTCACAACTGATTTGCCCCCCCTCTCAGTTGTGTGTCCTTATTTTTCCAACAATTGGTATTAGTGTAGGTTCCTCTGAAGAAGTCTAAAATATTGAGGTGATCCAAGATGGAAACACATTCAAGAAGGATAGTCCTATATTTGATGGCACTAACTATTCAATGTGGAAAGTTAGAATGCAATGCCACTTAAATTGTATTGGTGAAGCTTTCTGGAAGATTACAAGAGATCCATATATTATTCCTCATAATGGTCCCTCCACTGCTGATGAGATCAAAGATGCTGAAAATAATGTTAGGGCTATTGAAGCCTTGGTGAGTGCTTTGACAGATTCAGAGATGGCTAATGTGTTAGGTCTGGACACAACTCATGAGATTTGGATGAAACTGGAAACTTTGTATGAAGGTGATGCATAGGTGAATATGGATAGGCTATAGAGCTTGAAAGGCAAGTATGAGAATTTGAAGATGAGTGAAGATGAAAATATCACTTCTTTTATGCAGAGAGTAAATGAAATAGTAATGGGTATTAAAGGTGTTGGTGGTACTATGGATGAGGATGAAATTGTGGCTAAAGTACTCAGATCCTTGCCTCCCTCCTACAAGATGAAGGTTCATGCTATTGAAGAATTCAAATCAGTAAACAAGATAACAAGAGACACGTTGATCAAGAAACTTGTTGCTTTTGAAATAAGTGAATTTGGTGAATCCACACCAAAGACTGAGTCTGCATTCAAGGCCACTGTATCCAGAAGTAATAGGAAAATATATAATCTGGGAGAGAGTTCCAGAAAGATATCCAAATATTATGAAGAATTGAAACAACTTGAAGATAAAGAAAGATAGGTAGAAGAACTAGAAGCACTGATTGCTAAGCAAGAAGGCAGAGGAAAAGGTAAGTATGAAGATGTATTTCCTACTAAATGTTTTTCATGCAGTAAAATAGGTCATTTTGCATCAAGATGTCCTGAAAGAGTTCCTAGGTCTAAGCTTAAGAAGTATATATTCCAAAAGAGATGCTACTTTGTTGAAGAAGCAGTGACTGATGATGAGTTTGATAAATATAATGGAAAAGAAGATGAATGGGATTTCATTGCTACCATTGAAGATAATCCTATGGCTACCAAATCTACTAAAGGTGAAAAATCTCTTGCAGCCCAAGTTGAAGAAAAGGGTGAGTGGGTATTTAATAGTGGATGCTCACATCATATGACTAGTGATAAAATAAAATTTGTAAGTCTAGAAAAGTATTACGGTGGGGTTGTAAGATTTGGAGTTAACAATGTTCGTGTGATTCGTGGTAGAGGATCTATTTGTCTTGGTGGTAAGGATAACACTGATGATGTTCTCTATGTTGAAATCTTGATGCACAACTTGTTAAGTGTTGGACAGATGGTTCACAAGGGATATGATCTTCAGTTCAAAGATGGAAGATGCAAGATACGTGGAAGTTCTGGGGATATGATTGCTACAGGAAAACAAACAAAAGGTAATATTTTTCATCTGAATACTACTAATGGAAGTTGTTTAATTTCTCAAGTAGATGAGAGCTGGTTGTGGCATAGGAGGTTGTGTCATGTAAACTTTGAAAACATTATCAAGATAAGTTCTACTCAAGCAGTAAGAGATCTACCTAAGTTAGTGAAGCCTGCTAATGTAATCTGCAAGGAATGTTAGATGGGTAAACAAACTAGAGTCTCTTTCTGGAGAAAATAATTTCATTCAAATAATTTGCTGGAACTGTTACATATTGACCTTTGTGGTCCTTCCAAAGTCAGAAGTATTCACGGAGAAAGGTATTTTATGTTGGTTATTGATGATTACTCTAGAATGATTTGGGTTTCCTTTTTAAGAGAAAAATGTGAAGCATTGTAGAAGTTCAAAAGTTTCAAGTCTATGACAGAAAATGAGAAAGGTTTGAAAATCAAGTGCCTGAGATCTGACAGAGGTGGTGAATTTATTTCCAAGGAGTTCAACTCTTATTGTGAAGAGCATAGTATTAAAAGACAGTTATCTACTCCCCAAACCCCTCAATAGAATGGAGTTGCAGAGAGAAAGAATAGAACAATTCTGGATGTTTCCAGAACAATGATGATGGAAGGAAATGTATGTCAGATGTACTGGAGTGAAGTCATAAGCACTGTTGTGTATACTTTGAACCAAGTAAATTTTAATGGTAATTCTAGTAAGACTCCTTATGAGTTATGGTTTGGTCACAAGCCTACTATTAAGTACTTCAAGATCTTTGGAAGCAAGTGTTATATTAGGAGAGATGATGATTTAGGAAAATTTGATGCAAGAAGTGATGAAAGAATCTTCCTAGGTTACTCCACTAAAAGCAAAGTCTACCAGTGCTATAAAAAAAGATTGAGAAAGATGGTTGAGAGTGCAAATGTCAAAGCTAATGAGGATTCAACCAAACCATCCAGACATTGTAGTTATGATTCAGACAAAGACATTACAAGCCAAGGGAAGAATACTCAGACATAGAATATACTTCAAATTATTCCATATGTTCTAGTGAAGCAACCTCAATTTATTCTGGTAAATCAAGTCAGTCAGGAGACATAGACAAGTGCAAGTATAGAAGAAAGATCAAAAGAGACATGAGTTCAAGAATGTCCCAAAACTCCAAGGTATGTAAATTTGAATCATTCTGAAAGTCAAATCATAGGAGATAAGAGTAAAGGAGTGCAAAATAGAATAACAATTGTAGAAGAATACTATTTGATTTCCAAGATTGAACCTAAAAATGTCATTGAAGCCTGTTAAGATGAACACTAGTTGGAAGCTATGAAGGAAGAGCTGACACAGATTGAAAAGTATGACACACGGTTATTGGTTATGAGGCCTAAAGAAAAAAATGTGATTGGTACTAAATGGGTGTTTAGAAACAAGTTGAATGAAGAAGGTGAAGTGGTCCGGAATAAAGCAAGAGTGGTATGTAAAGGGAATTCTCAAATGGAAGGTATTGATTTTGAAGAAACCTTTGCCCCTGTCACTAGGATTGAAGTTGTTAGACAATTTCTTGCTTATTTTGCACACAAGAACTATAAATTCTATCAAATGTATGTAAAGTCTGCATTTCTAAATGGAGAACTAGAAGAAGAAGTGTACATTGAATAGACAGATGGATTTCAGCTAATAGACAAAGAAGATATGGTCTGTAAATTGAAGAAATCTCTGTATGGACTTAAGCAATGCCCCAGAGCTTGGTATGCTAGATTGTACAAATACCTATTGAAGCTTGGATTCACTAAAGGTACTACTGACAACAACTTATACTTCAAATTAGACAATGATAAGGAGTTAATTATAGAAGTTTTTGTTGATGATATCATTTTTGGAGGAGATGATAATTTATTCATGAAGTTTGTGGATGAGATGAAGAATGAATTTGAGATGAGTATGATTGGAGAGATGAAGTTCTTTCTAGGATTGCAAGTTACTCAGTTGGACAAGGGGGTTTTCATATCTCAGTCCAAATATGTGAAAGAACTGTTGAAAAAGTTCAGAATGGATGACTCCAAACCTATTGGTACCCCCATGGTAACCGGATATAAGTTGACATAGAATGATGACTCTCCTAAGGAAAATCAAACTAGATATAGGTCAATGATCGATGGATTTCTTTACTTGACTTAGACTAGAGAATACATTATGAATGTTGTATGTATGGTTGCTAGATTTGAAGCAGATCCAAAAGAATCATGTGTAACTGCTGTGAAGAGAATTTTTAGGTATCTAAAAGGAACAATTGACTTTGGATTTTGGTATCCAAAGGATGATGATCTCACTTTGTGTGCATATACTAATGCGAATAAGGCTGGTGATGTAGATGACAGAAAAAGTACTAATGGTGGTGCTTTCTTCCTAGGGAAGAAATTGGTGTCTTAGTTGAGCAAAAAGAAAAACTCAATTTCTCTATGTACTGCTAAAGTAGAATACATTGTTGCTACCAATAATTGTACTCAAGTGATATGGATGAAACAAATGCTAAGAGATATAAGGGTGGTACATGAAGAACCTACTGTCATATACTATGACAATTCAAGTGCAATAAATATCTCAAGGAATCCAGTGTTGCATTCTAAGACTAAACATATATCAATCAAGTTTCATTTCTTGAGGGAGAAAGTGAATGAGAAAGAAGTCAGACTGGAGTATGTGCCTACCAAAGAACAGATTGCAGATATCTTTACTAAACCATTGCCAAAGGATAATTTTGAGTATCTCAGAGGAATGTTAGGTGTAATCACCCCTCCTGATGAGAACTAAAAGATGCATTTGCTTGCATCAATCTGTGAACCTCATTGCTATATTCTTATCTAGATTGATGTTTTCGCGGCTGCTACTCAGGAGGAGTAGTCATATGTGTAGATATGTGGTTCAGAGCGTGTATATGGGAGGTCATTGTTACCTTTTCCATTGATGTCAAAGGGGGAGAAGTGTAATGTGAAAAATCCTTTCAAGAGGAGAAGTGTAGATGAAGTCAGTGTGTTGGGTTGATGGCATTTTTCACATCATGTATTGCCATCAATGCCAAGGGGGATATTTTTGGATATTTTGGATATGGTTGTTGATATGTGGTTGTCATTGATGTCAACACTATTAGCATTTGGTGTACTAGAGGCTGTATATGTCGAGGATATTGAGAAAATTGTAAAAGGAAGTGTTTTAGGTTCCCAGTGGAACTGTGCAGGTCATGAAGGTGCTTTGTTCTATACATTGATGATTAGCTAATGTGGATTAAGGGGTTTATTGCTGAATGTTTCTAGATCATCTACCAGAAGTTTCAGAGGTCCGTGTGAAGTTTTGAGTGTGTTGTGGTCTGACAATGTTTCAGTGGTCTCTATTAGTGTTCCTAAATGAAGATTGTGTGATTCTGGTAATCTTAATTATTGTGGATGCTTCTTTGTTGTTTCTTGGTGTTTTCTAATGTCTCTAGATCATTCTCTATCTTTGTGGTAAATACACACTACTCAGAGAGCTCATGGTTGAAGATCTTTTCTTGCACATGTTCAGTTTTTCATGTTCTTGGCCGACATGTTGGTGGTAACGTTTTGTGGATCTTCGTGGAAAAATTAATTAAAGTATTTTTGTTAGAGATATTAATTTGGGTCTCCACTATGTTTTGGCCGACCTTGGTGGTTTTGCATTGGAAATTTAATTATAAATTTGTGTCGACATTGAAAATATGTCTTATTTTTCTAGCCAGCTGAGATGTGATGAAATCCCATGAAGTGGATATATAAGAGTGATTGGTTGAGTGAAGTTAGTGTGTGCATAAGTTTGAATGTATGCCAGAGAAAGTGTAAGTGTGCAAATAGTGTTTCTATCATTCAATTGCAGAGTAGAGAGTGAACAAGTTTGAGGAAAGTGTGAAGAAGGTTTTCAGAGCTTAATTGGAACTGTAATAAGGCTTGTGTAGAAGTTATTCTTTTAGTTCATACTTTATGGATCTAATCCATATTTTTGTATTGTTGGATAATGAGTCCTCTTCTATAATTGAGCAGTGAGCTCTAGGCAATGTGCCTGAATGCATGTGCATTCCCCTTATTATTTCTCTTTATACTTTTAGCAGAGTATAATCTTGTGGACTAACATCCACCGTGGTTTTTCCCCTAACAGGGTTTCCACGTAAAAAATCTTGGTGTTATTTGTCTCTCTAATGTGTTAATTTCTTGTGGTTATTTGCTTATTCATCAAATCTGAGATTAAGGTTAAGATAAGTTAGGAAAGTTGAAGTTTTTGTCACAACTAATTCACCCCCCCTCACAGTTGTGTGTCCATTATTTTCCAATAGGGATAACTTGGTGAAAGAAAAACATAGTGGAGGATTGTCAGGACACTTTGGAATTGACAAGACAGTAGCATTGGTAAGTGAGAACTACTTTTGGCCACAAATTCATAAGGATGTTAGCAAATTTTTGTAGAGTTACAGAGTTTGTCAAGTTGCAAAAGGGAGTCATCAAAATGTTGGATTGTATAAGCCTTTGATAGTTCCGAAGAGACCTTGGGAGGATATCAGCATGGATTTCATACTTGGTTTGTTGAAGACACAAAGAGGTAATGATTCTATATTTGTGGTGTTGGATAGATTTTCTAAAATGGCACATTTCATACCTTGTAAGAAGACAACAAATGCAGTACATGTAGCAGACTTGTTTTTCAAAGAAGTGGTTAGATTGCATGGGTTACCTAGGAGTATTGTTTCAGACAGAGATACAAAGTTTGTTGGTTACTTTTGGAGGACACTTTGGAAGAAGTTAAAGACAAATTTGAAGTTTAGTTATACTTTTCACCCATAGACTAATGGATAGACAGAGGTAGTAAACAGGAGTTTGGGAAACTTGTTGAGATGTTTGGTTGGAGAGAAGACCAAAAGTTGGGATAATTCTTCCACAAGCAGAGTTTGCTTATAATAATTCAGTGAACGGGAGTACTAGAAAGAAACCTTTTGATATTGTTACTGGAGTTCATCCTAGAAGTATATCAGAGTTGAGAGACATCAGTAAGGAAGATAAAAGAAGTGCAGAAGCAGAGGAATTTGTAGAACACATGAAGGAAGTGCATACTCAAGTGAAACAACAATTGGAAGACATGAACGAGAAGTATAAGGAGTGACCAGATGAAAATAGGAGACATAAGGAATTTGAAGTTGGAGATGAAGTGATGGTGTATTTGAGGAATGAAATATTTCCAATTGGCACATACAATAAGTTGAAGATGAGGAAGTTTGGACCTTCTAAGATCTTGAAGAAATTTGATTCAAGAAATGCATATGAAGTGGAGTTACTGGATGGCATGGGTATATCACCTATATTCAACATTGCAGATCTACATCAATACCATGAAGCAAAGTTTAGTGAAAATAGTAAAGCAAAATTGGAGAACCAGTTTCCTAAAGAATAATCAGATGAGATAGAAGAGATTTTGGAAATCAGAGATGGGAGGAAAACGCGTGGAAGATAGTATAAGGAATATCTTGTGAAGTGGAAAGGTAGACCAGTGGAGGATTCTTCTTGGATTTCTCAGGTTGAGGTAGACCGTTTTGGTTTTCCTTTGGCCCCAGCAAAGTGAGGGACTCACTTTTTATTAACCCCAGATTTCTGATGCAAGAGCATCCTTGGTTCTTGGCAATCTTGCATCAACCAAAAATATTTTCTTTTAGTTTTTCTTCTTGTTCTGTTCTTGTTCAATTCATGTTGGTGGATTCATCATATTTTCTCACTAGACCCTGTGGATCTATGTTTACATCATGGACATGTTCATTTTACTTATTCCAAGATTTGAGTGTGATTGGATCCTTTTTCGGCAAGTTATCACTTTTGGATTTAGTGGTTGTTTCTTGAACCGACACCAGAATAATTTTCAAACCTATCAGCTAGTTCGATCGCTTGTGGATCTTTCCTGTAACTTGTGGATCTTAACAGTGTGATTCGAATTGTCTCGTGGGGTGTTCCCGACCTTAATTATAGGTCCACACTTCACCCTATGCACCTGTTGAGCAGAAATTCGAATTTGAGGCCGACCTACTCATGCGCACATTACATTTTCTTTCTTTGGAGATTGTAATGATCTTTGGCCAACGCGAAAGATTCTAGGTCTACGGATATGATACAAAGCTTGTAATAGATCATGAGAATAGCAAGAAGAATTTTATTAAGTAGAATAATATAGATTTTATATGTATGATTCTCACTTGCATATAGGAGCATATTGGAATGTTGTATTCTAAACATGTTATATTAGGCATGTGAGCTGAATTTGTAAGCCTAGATGTTTCCGATTGATTGTAACTGAGATTTTTGTTAATGAGAATGGTTGAATCTTTATTTTCCTCCATATTTTGTGTTGCTTTTGTTGTGTGACTCTTGTTGCATGGTCTAGATTATTCTCTTTGAGGACCCTCCTATCGTGACTGCGCCATAACGGATCTTTTTTGGAAAATGTTAATTTTGAGGAAATTGTGGCTAACTTATAGACTAGAGGGTGGAGTGACTTGAACAGGAATTGCACGTGAGGTGAAGGGTAACTCTAGGAGGAAGTAAGGTTGAAAATAAATCTAGATATATAATTAATTAGTACTAGGGCCTTTCTTGTTAACATTTAGAAAATATATAGATACAATTAGCACTAGGGACTTTCTTGTTAACAAAGAAAAGAGAAAATGCATGTACATTCATAAGACAATATATAAGTAAGAGGTTTAGAGGATAAATTAAATTTAACATTTAAAGTTTACAAGAACAATAAAATTCATGAAACTTGAGATAAAGTCGTTAATTGAACAACCATGGTTAAGAAATAATTTATACATACTATTGAATGTTTGAGATAGGATCATGAGAATAGTATGTTACTCATACTTTGGGAGAATATTTTACCATGAATGGTATTATTTTTCAATGCACTATTCATAGCTATTCAATATAGTGCATTATTTTTTATTGTTCCCAACACAATGGTGTAGTAGAAAGGAAGAAAAAAACTTTTTGTTGAAATTACATGTTATATGTACCAATCCAAAGGTATGCATGATATATTTTGGATCAAAGAAATTTGTTGTGATAGTTACATTATTAATAGAGTTTCAACAAAATTTATTTGGGATGTCACACCATGTGAGAAATGATGTAGTAGGATTTATTAGAAGTTATTCACTACAAAGTGTTTAGTAGTGTTACATGTCCATGGTTAATCAAAGAAAATAAATATTGTCAAAGATTCACATTAATAGTTATGATGGAAAATAATAGGAGACTTCAACTACATGATTAATAATGAGGATTCTAATTATTTCCTCCCTCTTTGAAAATTTAAATATAATCGCATATGATGAATTTGAAGGGATCAAGTTTTCCCAAGGGTTGCCACTATGGAATTATGAATGGTAAATTTTTCTACTAGAGGATGATATTTGTAATTTAAGCCCTCCAAAATCAAGTTTGCAATTCTAATTATTTCCTCCCCCTTTGAAAATCTAAATGTAAGCACATTTGATGAAGTTGAAGGGATTAAGTTTTCCCAAGGGTTGCCACTATGGAATGATGAATGGTAAATTTTTCTACTAGAGGATGATATTTGTAATTTAAGCCCTCCAAAACCAAGTTTGGAATGAGTGGTTTGGTACAAGAATGTCCTCTCATCAACAGGTTTCAACCATTAACTTCTTTATCAATAATTTAATTGACATCATTAGAAATAAATGCTAAGTCATTTGCTAGATAAATCTCTCTTTGGTAACAATAAGTTGTCTCATTCAGAATCACAAAACAAGCAAACCAATAAATTGGAAAAATCTTAACCATAATATGAAATATAATTAGTAGACAATGTAGTACAAGTGCAGTCATTCAAATGTAAATTTAAATTTGAATGCTTAGCACACATAAAAATATTTCCAACTTTCCCTATTGGTAAGAATAATCATTTGTATAGGGAGCTTCCCAATTTGCAAATATTTTATGAGGTTTTTAATAAATTTGCTAATATCATTTCATGTTTGATTATGTACCACAAATTGATTTGTAACAATTAATTCTTTAGCCAAATATATTCACAATATTTTCATATTGTGCATCTCTCTAACTCACATGCAAACACTCACAAACTTATCCAGGGATATGGACATGTTGATGTTCCCATCGGTTTATCAATTCAGAAAACAACTTAGGTAAGATTCATATCATATATTGATTGTAGAGTGCAAAGTATATGTAAATATTCAAATAATTTTTAATGATAAAATTGGCATATTTGGAATGGTTTTATTCAAATAATCTCCCCACTATTTTAGCAGTTGTAGGTATATAAAAAATTAATTAATAGATAAAATAAACAATAAAAAATTCCTACCTATAGGTTTGAGAAGGATCACTCGAATAGTTCTCATCCAACATCAATTTGGCAGAAAATGCTCAGTTCCACAGAAAATGGGCAAGCCCATTTTTTTAATTTTATATTTGTCAATTTTAGTCGAAACCTTTTTGACCTATAACCCAACACCATGTCAGTACCATGTCAATGCCACCTAGTTTCAATCAAAACCTTCTTGGTTGAATCTGTTCCAATTGAAAATGGTTTGATAGGAACTATTTAGTTGGCTGAAAGTGTGACACAACTTTGTACTTATACCCACATTTAAACATATGATTTTTAAATCTTCTCAAGTATACATAGTAAAATAATTATCTTTAGAGAACATTTTCATTAATTGAGCTCACAAAAGAAATGTGTCGGGATGGGTGAATAAAACAGACAAGTGCCATCATGCTATTGCAGCATAAGGATTCTTTAGAGCGTAATTTCCATTATTGAGCATAAAGCGAGAATGTGCTAAGGCATTTGTGGGTGGACTAATGATAGGTGTTGGCTCCAAAATTTAGTGCCAAGTTTCTTCATAGCACATTTTTGAATCTCTAGTGCAAAGAAAGAATTCACTAAGTGATGGAGGTAGTAAAGGAAAGATGTGTGTCGACTTTGAATTGTAGTGTATAGTCCCTTCGTAGTGTATTTTCTTTCCTTCAGTGCAGAGGAAAAATGTGCTTTGTCAGCGCTAATGGTGACATGATGTGTGGTGGTCCACAATTGGAGCACATTACCTCTTCATAGCACGTTGTCTCCTGGACACATTTTTATTGGTTTGCATTGGTCTGAGGGGCACGTGGGCTGTCAATATTATACCTTATGTAGATCGACGACCATGTTTTAAACTTTTCAAAAGCTTGAATCTTGGCCCTACATCTCAAATCTAATAGTCCAAATTCAAAATTTTCAATAGCTAAGCATGCCATTTCATAGGATCACTTGGAGTAATGACCTGAATGACATTTTTAGCTAACAGGATGAATGCTTGCAATAATATGTATTCTATATTTCTTCAGTGGTTTTGTTGATACCTTGTACATCATAAGAGGGAAGAAACATTCTTCTATATGACGTACACCCCTTATCTTTTATCTTGTGTTTTCCTTTTAGGGATGACGCAAGGCATCGAGACATTTAGGTCTCTTCCATGTTGACCCAAAATATTTTCTTTGTTTTCACTCTCTTTGTGTCATTCTTCCTTTGTGCTCATTGTTCCATGAGTCATTTGGGGAATGATGACAATTTTGAACTCGATTATATCACTGTAGCAAAGACATATACTGACCCTAGATCCATGGATCCCTTATGTGTTATCTATGGTTTGCATATGGGGGGAAACCATCCTTTCCATGATGTACCTCTATTATGGAAACATAAGTTTAGCATAGGGATTTTTGAATATAGCTCTCATGTATTGACATTTATTATGTTCTACTTTAAAGTAATTGCTCATAGCATGGTGTTTAAAAATTTATTTAAAGTGGGGTACGCCCATGCTCATTGTTTGCTTCAAAGTTTGGTCTCCTTACTTCACCTAATGTGTCTTCTTGGTGGTGGCATTAGGTTTGATGTTCCTCAATAGTGTGACCTTTCTTGGCATATGACATTCCTCTTAGTGGTGATGCTACGACTTGCATTCCCTAAGTTGTGAATCTTTTATCCTCGACTAGTCCTCTCTTGGTGATGTCAGGAATGATGTTCCCTAAGGTGATACCTTTCATGAACTAAGAAAAATCCCTTTGACTATCCCATCCTATTATATTTAAAATGGTAACCAAGCATAACACAACTTGTTTACTAGTGGAGCCTTTATGTTTTTCATGAGTTCCTAGCATAATGCAGCTTTCTAGCCTTGTGACCATTTATGTGGCACCCAATAAAATTTATTAGGAAGTGTAACTTTGGTATGGTTGATATATGGGAGCCTATAGACTTGGCATGACCTTCCCATCAACCACTTTTTTGGGGCTCACCTAATGGACAACGGATTTCACTAGCTCGTGTGAGTATATTTTGTTTGCATAGTGGACAATGGGTTTCCACTTGTGAACATTTTTTGGAGAAACAACTAAGGCTTGATCCATACCTATTGGAAAAATAATTGAGGCTTGATCACCCATTTCTCTTTTCATCAATTTCGGCATTGTATGCTTGTGTATCTTTTCTTGCTGATGTATATCATTCGTATATGTGTGTTCCTTTGTGCTTATGTTGGCTTGCCATGGGATCTTGATCTAGGGGGATTACACAACCTCCTTGATCCTTTTCATCCTATATCACTAACATTTGTATACTTGGACCCCTCTTGATGCTTATTTGTCTACTTTAGTGTGAGTTTGATCCTAGGGCTCATCCTCTCACTAAAGTGGGGGTTAAATGTAGTGTAGAAAATGTACGCCTTTACATTTTCACTCTATGTTTGGATCCCTTAATTTAATTGGATTTAATTAAACCTATTATTGAACCAATTATGCATTTAAAATCCTAATTAATCCTATTTTCTGAAAGGGAAACTTATATTAAATAATTGCACACATTAATTAAATTACCTTTGAAGTTAAGTGTCCTAGATTTAGGTCTTAGGACCCATTCGCCCAAGGGAGAATGGGTCCTCCTTAAGTTGAGGATCTCAATTTTTAATATGTTTTTGGCAGCTTTTTTATGATTCAAATTCAAATTGCAATTGTTGGCCTTTGATGTTTAATTTTCTGGAAATTATAAAATTACCTATAAATACAAGGTCTTTTTATCAATTCAATATCTAGAATCAAGAAGCAACATTAAGGAAACGTTCACAAGAGAAAATATTATTATCAAAGGAAGAGAATATTTATCAGTCTTCTACACCAACATTTAAGATCTCAAGCATCATGTCAAAGTTATTTGCATCTATGCATGTTTTTGGAGCTAACATTGTGATGTAGGTTTCAAGAATTCAAGTCAAAATTCAAGCATCAAGATCAACATCTAATCAATCCATTTCATGCAAAATCAAGACTTTGGAGATATGTGTTAGACTCCAATCCTCTAAGGATATCTATTCAAGGGTTTGGTGAGTTGCAACATAGAATTGTTCATTCATCATTCCTTCCATTCATGTTTCATTTCATTTCAAGGTTTAATTACCAAAACGGGGTTTGACCAAGGAAAACCCCCAATCACCCAAAATAAACAATTTTCCCTCTCTTTGTGTGTCCAAATTTGCAAGTGAAGAAGGATTGGAGATTGATCAAAAGTGCAATTTCGCAAAGTTGTCAAAGTTGTCAAGACACAAAATCTTACTTGTAGAATTTAATTTTGACTTTCTGACAGTGAGATCTAGAGGAACTAGGAGTGCAAATCCATGAGTAGAGGACTATGAAATAATATTTTGGATCCTTATAGCAAGACCCATTCACCCTAGGGTGAATTTGTCCCAGGAGGACACTCAACAACAACTTTTGGTGACTGGTACACATCAACTTACCCTTCTCAAAGCTACCAAAAGTCTATTGTTTCTTATTATTTTATGCTTTAAATTGGTGATTCAAGTTTCACATTGCATAATTGAGTTCATTTACTATTAGTTTTTCTCCCCAAAGTGTTGTTTAGGAAGATTTTACCCTGTCTTGTCATAAGGAAATTTGCAAGATCTCCAATAGGGTTGAATCACCTAGGGTTGAAATTCAATCCTACCTTTGGGGATATCATTTGATAATGAAATAAGGAAGATAGGTGCATCACATATTCAATCACCTCATCTTGATAAAAACACCTATTTTTCATCATTTCATCTTCTAAGAAAGAAAGCATCTTCACTTGTACTTATTCTATCATCTGAACAACCTTCCCAATCTACATTAGTATATGCACTCAAAGAAAAATCAGTATCCCTAGGATACCATAAGCCAAATTATGGAGTGACAAGTTCAAGTATCTATATATCCTTTTAACTATTGTTGTTAGGACACCAAATCTGCACCCTGTTTCCTAAGCTTTTCCAATTGCACTTAGTAAATTTGGACTAACATTGGACTACTTTTAGGTTATGGGTAACCTATTTGAAAGAAGACCCCCGGATTGTGGGCTGGCTTCCCCGTTTGATATCACCTAACTATTGAATTTTTGAGATAAGGGTAAGAGTTGCATTAAATAAACCTAATGCTTGAAAGAAACTAAAGTGATACACCAAAACAATTTAGACCTACTAATAGCCTTGCACACTCAAATTAATATTTCAAAGCTAACTCACACAAATCCCTATCCAATGCAGTTCACATCAATAATTTATAAAGAGGTCTGTAACAGTGTTCTTAAAAGGAAAAGACAGATTTCACAATCAATAACACTACTAAACAACACAGTTTATAACCTGTAAACATACATTTTCTGTCAAATGGATGCATGAAACATGGGACAAGTTGTAAGGAAAATGACTTTTCACAAAATAGATTGATCAACCATTAATAACACACCACAAAACATGAAGAGAAAAGGTAACAATGCTCCAATCTATTAAATCAAAGTGCTTACTGTATATTAGGTCTGTCTGAGTTACAATGCAGCTTCATGAAAAATAACTCCAAGAGAGTAGCTATCCTCCTACTGAAAAAGAAAGAATTCCTAAAATGTTCAAAAATGAACATACTTAACCAACACCCACCAAAACCTCCAACACATGTGCTTCTAGAATATTCTCCTCAGATAAAACAAAAATGGCCCCAAAAGAACCTTCTAGAAGTCTCTAAAATGCCCTCTACATGGAGAAAAAACAAGCTAAGCAATAGCCATTCAAAAGTGTGACAAAAATACCTCCAGCTGGCCTCATTCCCACTAAAAATAGTCCAAACAGCATCACACACTTCCCACACCTCTGCAAATCATCATTGGTCCTATTTCAACATTTGACCACATTCCCCATCATGCAATATGTGTGTTTCTGAAAACACATGGCTTTTCAAGCATTGAATATAGTGATTTTGTTAAGTGATTTATAAAACATCAATTAACAAATCACTTTACAATTAGGCTCAAATCAAAATGGGCACACCATTTTTTTGTGTTACATTAGCATTAAAAGGCACAATAAAAGTGATTTTAAAATCACTTACATGATATTTTCAGACATGGAATAAAATGTAACATCAAATGCTATGGAAAAAGCTTTCAAAAGCTTCAAAGGTACTTTGACTATCAACTTACCACCCATATTTTGCATTCTTCCCACACATGTCATAATCACATGGTTTGCAAAGGCACGTAGTATCAATATTACTTGGCTAATAAGGCCAACCTCCAAGACTCTTGGAAAGAATATTCCAAGTCACATGATGTTGGAAAGATAAGGCATCACTTAAGGGTCTCATGGCAACACATTGTCAATACACACTTCAGCATAAGTCAAATAAGGGAAGAAATCCCTAAGGCATAAAATGCCTAGGTGATAACACATGACATAGTGAAGACTTAGCAAAGCTTTTTAAATGGGAAAGTTTATAAGGCATGAAATGCCTAAGGGGGAATACAAGTTTTGGCCCCATCACATTTCATGTGTTTATTTTAAAAGAAAGGATAAAATATCCCATCGAAATGCAAAGAAGAGGGTCAAACCCTAACATAATACCCAAAATGATGAAAAAACATCATCATTTGGTCTTCGAAGAATCTAGAGAATGTCGCTCTGCCGCCATGAGGGTTTGGAGAACACGGGAAAAATGATGTTTTGCACTGGCTCTCAGTCATTTTTGACACCTTCATGCATAAAATCACAGGTAAAAGGATTTGCTTGGCATAAATTTGCATTTCACTCACCTTTGAAGGCCATTTTTTGGACTTACAGTCGGCGGCTATGAAGCATTTTGATGAACTTTTTCTTACCATATGTGCCATTCGTTCTCCTTGTTTGTTGTCTCATCTCCATTTAGCTACCAAAGAGAAGTTAATGAAGCTTTGAGGAAGCTTTTCAGTGAGAAAAAGCTCTGTGCATTCTGGTGTTCGAGCTAGGGTAAGCTCCCAACCGACTTTCATTCACTATTTTTTTTCGTGTGAGCAAGAAAAGCTCAAAGATTAAAATGTCCTTCATTTTGCTTTACATCTTTGTGATATCACTTAAAAAATCTTCATCACTGTAAATTTGGTGCATCTTCTTTTGTTTATGACCACAACAACTCACTAGCCATGGCCTTGAATAGAGAAAAGGTGTCATTATGCTTATTTTTACAAACCCTTATGTATTCTTGATTTCCTTCTTGTTCATCACAAAAATTGATAAATGTTAATAACCCAGATGGGTTTCTGGAACATAGGAAAATAAATAGCCAAATGTGGCTCAACCCCCATTTTTTTTAACTGGTTTTCCTTATATTCATGACTTTCTGCTTCATTTATACATTTTTATAAAAAAACCCTACTCTAGTTTCCTGTAGCATATATTTTGATGAATCTGCAACCTGTTTGTGAAAAACCCAAATGGGTCACTAGATTTTCTTACAGAGCTCATATTTTTAGCAGAATACAGATGATTTCTTCAAGTTTATTTCATTTTCTCATAAAAAGAAAGCAATGTTGGTCCATTTGATCAAAACCCCAAGTGGGTTTTTTATATTTGCAAGAAAAAGGCCACTCCACACCATGGCCTGCCATAATGCATAAATGGATTTTCATTTTTGTGGTTACTTTAAAAATATTTTCATACTACCATTTTTTGTTATGTACTTCACTTCTGTAGAATGCTTTCTTTTATAATCTCTGCATTTTCCTTTTCAGTTTGTTGATATTCATTTTGCTGGCTCTCAAGTTCAAAAATTATGCTGAAAAGTTGTTCATTTTGCTTTTGTAGATGAAGTAATGCATTACCAATGCTTCCATATTCTTCCTCCACCTCAAATACTTAAATGTCTCACCATCTTCCTATGTAGTTTAAATATTTTAAAAGGGCTTCAAGATTCTGTTGAATTGATCCTCTGATAAACTCCAAGGTTATTGTTCTTAGGCTTACACATTTCATGTCACTGTCTCAAATACAATACTGACTATAAACTGCCTTATTTCCTTCATTCATTGATGTGAGTTATTTCCCCAGATACATGACTGTATTATGCTTTGATTTAATTATCCTATCATTGTGCTTCCCATACCTATATGATCTAAGGAGCATACCACCTAAATGTTGCTCTCTTGCTCCCTGCCACTGTGGACTATAGTTTGGGTCATGTCTCTTCATGATGTCTTGTCAATGCACATATTCAACCCCTATGAAAATAATGAACTGTCCCTTTGAATCCTCCTTGAAATCATGAATTTGGTGGTCCTTGTGAATGTGCTTTATGATCTACCCCCTTTAAATCCCTTACAAGAAATACCATCATTGTCTTCACTAGAGGATCTCATCTTGTGCTTATTCATTTGCTTTTATGACTGTACGGGTATGGATTGTCAACTCTCTTGAGTTTTTCTTGTTTCTATCATTGTAGACTTGCCTTTGTTATCATAGGTTTATGATCTTGTTGTTAGACTTTGATGTTAGGATTGCTAGAATGCTGAAAACTGTCTCCCAAAGATGTCTTCCATGTAACATGTATTCATGATTGTTGTCCTAAGTTGATATTTATTGTCAGTACTTCCAAAATATTATTGGTCTTGCAAACCAGTGTTGCACTAAAGTTGTCATCTATTTTTGGAAGGTTGTTATTCTCCATCTCTAAGTTCTTTCAAACTCATATCCAAGGAATAAAACAAACAAGTCACTCTGCCCTGCTTTCTGAAAGCCTTCATTTCTCCCTTAGTTGCTTCTGTGTTTCCAGAGATTTGGCATGCACAGGCATTGGTCCATTTAACTAGTGACTTCAGCACATTCACTAGATATTGCAGTGATAAAACTCCACTGATGCTTTTTGTGTATGAGTTGTTAATATAAGGCTAGTGACTATGCAAAAAACCTTAAAGGAAGTCTCCTCTTGCAAAACATTGAAGGAAGCTTAAGTTTTTTATCCAAACCCCCAAAATGGGCACTCTTTTCACTGCATCCTTGTCATCATGAAAATATCACTATGATTGGTATCTCCTTGAATCATCACTGCTTGATTGTCATTTGTAACTTCTCTTCACTGCCTTTTCATGCATTGTTTCGCAACATTGATCCTACCAATCTATATGATTGTCCAATTGGAAATGATCACATCATATGAGGGTTTCGTTGCTGTCATAAACTTCCTACAATGGCATATTCATAGTATGAACATATCTGTGTCAACTAGAGTTGATGTTTTCTTAAATGTCTTTGCCTTTATGTGCTTTTCCTTCAAACATCATGGATAGAATGTGACATGGCCACTTGTTTGCCTCATTCATTATTATTGTCCCTACCTTCATAGTTGTCTTGTAGCATCCTCTTATGAACACTGTTGTTTATGATTCACTTGTACCATGACATTGATTTAGATGTTGTTCTTTTCTCTGTTATGTATAACAAATTCATGGTCTCCTCATTCTAACCTTATTTGATAGCCATCTGTCACGTATGTGGGTGACCTAACAACTCACTTTCCTATGTGATGAGTTACTTCCCAATAGGGTTGTGGTGAGAGGGGCTTGACAACAATTTGAAATACTTCCTCATTATTAAATAGATGCATAATTGAACTTGATGCATCTATGAAGACACTTGATGCATAATTGAACTTGATGCATCTCCAAAATCACTTTCTTTTATAAAATGGATCAATAGTCCACTTAAGAAGATTGAAAGATATATCAGCATAGTATGTTGCATCTTTTGAATCTGATAATGAAATTTGATCAACTGGTATGATTCCATATTGATTTAATGCATTGGTAAGAGATAAATCTTTGATAAAGTTGCTCAATTTCCTTTTCTTTCAAAGAAAGTTGAGCTCTACCCTCATGGGAGCCACATTTACCCCACATGCTGCATTTGATCTAATAATGAAACAGTAATCAGACTTGTCCTAAATCTACACATGAAGCAAACAGTTAGAAAATAAATGTATTTGTTGGATGCTCTTTTGTCTAATGCATTTATGGATTAGTTTATAAATGCATAGGTAGGTGTGAATGTAAGGATTGACTCATTCATTTCTTAGAGCCTCACTCTAACCTCATTGTACTTTCAGGTGCAGGAACTAGGAGCACTACGGCTGGACAGGACACAAGTGGTTTGGGGCAGCAGGAACATGACAATGGGTGACATGTAATCAATCATTCACAGACAATGACTGGTTCCATTCTTATATGCACACTTATTTTCTTTCTACTTATTCATGTATGAGTTGCTTCATATTTGTATTGAATAAGAAAGCTATTCCCTTGGCTTGTGAGGGACATTATATTTCAAGATTGTTAATAAAAGACTGCATTTGTATATCCATGATTCTCTTTCGCATTTGTTGTAATGCACCATTGAAATGGAAAAAAATGTAATCTAATTTACTTTGACGATCACTCCTTCATGCATATTGAAACTAGCAGTTTTATGGTTTATCTTTAAATGTTTAAACAACATGAAAAGAACAACACTAGGTTACCTAATTTCAGTTGAAAGCTAAAAATCAGGCAACAATTGCAACGTGTGAGTATTTTGGTATCTTCTTGAAATCTTTCCATAAGACATATTGCATGCATGATATCTGGTCTAGTAGCAGTTAGAGCAGTCTATTGATCATTGATTTGTACTTGCTCTGATATTTCTTAGGAGATTCATCATTTTTGCTGAACTTTCAACTAGTAACCATATAAGTACACACTGTTTTAGAATCCTCCATTCCAAACTTCTTCAACATTTCCTTAACATACTTTGACTATGAAATAAAAATATCTTTTTTTGATTGACTGATTTTTAATCCAAGGAAGAAATTCATCACCCCACACATTGACATCTCAAACTATTTTTGTATCTCATCTGAAAACCTCTTGCACATGCCTTCATTTCCTCCAAAGGTAATATCATCAACATACGCTACCACACTCAATATTTGTTCTCCCTTAATCTTGAAGTAAAAATTGTTTTCTGCAGTGACCTTTGTGAATCCCTATTGTAATAAGTACTTATCCAATCTTGTGTACCAAGCTCTAGGAGTTTTTTTGAGTCCATACAATTCCTTCTTTAATCTACAGACCATATCAACATCTTATGATAACTGAAAACCTTCTGGTTGTTCAATGTACACTTCTTCTAACTCACCATTCAAGAATGCAGATTTAACATCCATTTGATATACCTTGAAGTCTTTATGTTTTACAAAAGAAAAAAATATTATAATAGATTTCATCCTTTTCACTGGAGTAAAATTCTCTTCAAAATCTATTCCGTCCACTTGTGAGTATCCCCTACACACAAGTCTATCCTTATTTTTGATAACTTTTCCATCCTCATTCACTTTGTTCCTGAAAACCCATTTAGTTCCTATTACATTCTTGTTTACAAGTCTTGGGACCAGTTCCCAAGTATGATTTTCTCAATCTATTCCAACTCTTCTTTCATAGCCTTGATCCAATTCTCATCTTTGCATGCCTCGGTTATAGTTTTAGGTTCTATCTCTGAAAGTAAACAAAATTTCACCCATTCCTCTGTCATAGCAGCTCTTCTTCTTGTCAACACACCTTTTCTCTTATCTCCAATGATCTGATATTCATAATGATTCTTTTGCACATACCTAGGAGTCTTAGGGATCCTTTCTAGATCTTCTTTCTCTTCAATTGTCATCTCTTTTTCTTTCTCTTCATCCTTTTCTTCTTCACTGTAAGGGGGTTTATCAAATTCATATCCTTCTATCAACACAAAGCTCTAATGTGGTTCTTCATCTAATTTGACACTTGTACTTTCAAAAATATTCTTCAACCTTTTATTATAGCACTGGTATGCTTTTCTCTTTGTAGAGTATCCAAGGAAGATTCCTTCATTAGATCTTTCATAAAACTTTCCTAAGTTTTCTTCATCTCTCCTGATATAGAATTTGCTTCCAAACACTCTAAAATATTTCATAGTAGGAGCTTTTCCATACCATACCTCATAGGGAGTCTTTGAATTATTCACTCTTTATTGTCCTCTATTAAGTATGCATACTACAATATGAATAGCTTCTCTCTAGTAGACATCTGATAGGTTTTCTTCCTTCATCATGGTCCTTTTTGCTTCTTGAATTTTTTTATTCTTTCTCTCCACAACTCCATTTTGTTGAGGAGTTCTAGGGGTTGATAACTGTCTCTTAATTCCACGATCTTCACAAAAAACTATTATACTCATTGGAGGTGAACTCACAACCTCTATTAGACCTTAAGCACTTTATTTTCAAATGTATTTCATTATCAACCATAGACTTAAACACTTTAAACTTATCTAGACCTAATTTTTCTTTGATAAATGTCACCCAAGTCATTCTAGAATAATCATCAATCAACAACATAAATTGCTTGTCACCATGAGAGCTTCTTATTCTGGTAGGTCCACATAGGTCTATATGCACCAACTCCAAAGGACCTAAGGTAGAATATTCTTTAGTCTTGAACCTCTTCTTTATTTGATTTCAAAATTAACATTCTTTGTAGATTGCATTGATAGGCTTTGTAATCTTTGGTAGATCTCTAACAACATCAGTAGAACTGATCTTCATTAGGCTATCAAAATTGATGTGACCCATTCTTATATGTCATAGCCAAATTTCATTGATTTGAGATATAAATCACTTAACATCATCACCTTTGAGCTGATAAAAAAATTACCTTTTGTCCTTGTACTTGAAGCAACCAAAGTATATGAGCTTCCTTTTCTAATTTTAAAACCATCATCCTGAAAAACCAGATTGTATCCTCTGCTACACATTTGTCCTACACTGAGAAGATTATGTTATAGACCCTTAACATAAAGAACATAATATGTTTTACGCTTTCCATCAAAACTAATTGAACCTTTTCCATAGATCTTAGCAGATGTATCATCACTAAACTTAACAAGACCACCATCATACTTCTGAAGTTTAAAAAACTTACTCTTATCACATGTCATATGATTTGAGCACCCACTATCAATTATCTAGTAATTTATTTCCTCTCTTGTATGAAAAATAGTCACCATAATTTCTTCAATGTTATGACCTATTTCCAGAGCACTTTCCTTCATACATATTTCAAAATGAATATCACTAGTTCCAATATTTAGAGCCATGAACAAGAATTCATCACCATGTTCATCAAGATAGTCTAATTCCTCATCATCATATGCACCATTCTATTTTTCAACATAACTCTTCTTGAAAAAAATTCCTTTATGATCCTTATGTTTTTCATTTGTAATTTTTATTGGACATTTAGAAGCATAATGACCTATCTTTCCATAATTGAAACACTTAAAGGGTAACTTACCTCTATATTTGTCAGTTCCCTTTTTCAGTCTCCTTACAAAATTTGCTTCCACCTCATCAAGATCATTCAGATCTAATTCATCAACCTTCTCTATCTTGTTGAATTTAAAATAAATTTCTTTATTTGTATCATCTTGACCAAACTCTCTTAATTCATAAAAAATTAAAGCACCAAACATCTGGTCTCTAGAGTATTGATCTAAATTTTGAGCTCCCTCAATAGGAAAAACTTTGGAACTATAATATTTAGGAAGAGTTCTTAGTACCTTCTTCACAACTTCACTTTCTTCTAGCTTACCACCAAAACCATTGATGACATTAACAACTTCATCCACTCTAAGCATGTAGGATGTAATGTCTTCATCCTCTGACATCCTTAGGTTTTCAAATTTGGCTTTGTAGTTATGCATCTTCACTTGCTTGACTTTATCATCTCCTTCATAAATACTCTCCAACTTTGTCCAAATCTCTTTAGCTTTCTTAAGGCTTATCACCTTTCCAAGTTCAAAATAAAAAAGACCACTTGAACCATCAATTTTTGGCGTAGGGTGCTATGACTCTCTTGCTCTATTAGGGTTTTTCACCTAAAGGAGAGAGATAGATCCTACAAGGTGGTTCACTTAAACTAATGCAAGTACAATGAAAATATGCCTAAGTGCAACAAAATGATAAAATGGATTGATTATTTATGCAAAACCTAAGAAATATGAGATGTTTGAAAACACACTGTGATATGCAAAAATGAACTAGAAACATAAACAAATGAAAACAAAACTTAATGAAACTAATCGAGGTGCACCTAGAAATTGAAAGAAAATCTGGGAAGGTTCTGGAATGTTTCAGAAATCATTGTTGATGGCCACTAGGACTCATTTGCCATTGATGGTGAATTAGCCTAGGTTCTAGTAAATTCTGCTAAAACATGTTTCGGGATGCCGGGAACTGAAAAACTCATTAAACACTTTCTCTAGCCTGGAAGTGGGACTCATTTTCCACTAATGGAAAATCATTCCACCTACTAAAATCTACAAATTCTGAAGTCAACTATGTGGGTCCAGATCTGTACTTGTCTTCTTGTTAGGTTGACAGAACTAAAATTGTAGAAAATGGGTTGAATGATGTATCCTAGCTTGAATTAGGTCTTTGTTGAATTGAATAGCTTTGATTACTTTTTGACCACTTTCCAAAACCTATCTCTTTGAAAAATCTAACTACAAGACCTACAAACACACATGCAAAGAGGGTAAAAATGGTTAAGGGTTAGAGTTAGGGGTTTACCTTGGTCAAACCCCACTTTGGTAATCAAACCCTTGATAAAGAAATGAAATGAGAAAGGAATGATGAACAAATAACATGCAAGTGTCATGAACTCACCAAACCCTTGTTGTTAAATTCTAAATATATGTCAATGGTTGCTCCAAAATGCTTAATAATTGCTTGATTGAATGATGCTATGATGCTTAAATGAATGCAAGAATGAATACTTGAATGAATAGGTGAATGGGGGTTAAAATGGATAGAAAAACACTTATTTATACACACTTATGCCCTAATTTCCCAAAAATATAACATCACAGGCTGACCTAAGGTCTTAATGAATAAAAACCTGAAAGAAATTTGAAATTATTTTGAATTTTGTGCCAAGATGGACTCATTCACCACCCATGGAAAATGGGTCCCACTCAAGGAATGCAAGTGGGTGTCAGGGATTAAGTGGTATTTAATGATGTTTATGGGATTTATATTAAAAAATACACTTAATTATGACTTGTAAGTGCATAAAGGGGCCAAATGAAGCATAAGAAAGGTGGAATTAGTGGTGAAAAGTCTAGAAAAGCATGAAAGTTTGTTACAAGACTTTACAAACTTTAAAATAAGACTTGGTAAGTGATAAAAAGGGAATATTTAGATGAATTACAATAAGAAGAGTCTAAAAAAGTGTAGAAGTGTGTTACAACTCTTCACAACACCTTCACAAGACATCATAAAGTCTTAATAATTTGAATATTTAAGACCTAGTGTGAATGCATGAGTTACATTACAACATTAAATATGAGCAGAATAAGCCAAGCATCATAGGAGAAAGACCTAAATAACCATGAAAATTTCTAAAGACTTATATGGCTGATTAATGAATGGATTGAATGATTGGGTAAAGAGGAAAACCCACTCCAAGGAAGTATCCTTTAAAGTCCTAGGAAACAATTTAGCTAATAGTTTATCATCAAGGACAAAATCACTGCATAAGGCAGTATAGGCATTGACATGATTAGTGGGGTCTCCTTTGCCTCTATACTTCTCAAACCTAGGAATCTCAATTCCTTGTGGCATCAGTGTTCTTAAGATTTCCAAAGATAATGGGCTACTATGAACATAGTATGTGGGTGATGCATTTTGGTTTTGATTTATGGTAGATATTTGTTGTTGCATGGAAGAAATAGTGTGAAAGAGTTGTGTGATGAGGGGGTAAGTGTAATTGGTATGAGGTGGAAGAGAGAATGGTGATGGAGTGTAGGTAGGGTTAGGACAAGTGAAGGGGACACTAGTAGGGGTGAAGGTGGTGGAGGATGGAACATTCGATACCACAAAAGAACTAGGAATGCTAGTTGGAATAGTGAAAGGAGTCACATGACTAACCTGTTGCATGGTTGTTGTAACTTGAGGGGTGGTATAGGTGGGTATGGATGCTATGGTTGAAGTAGGAGGAATATGAGATCCTCCTTGGCTAACCATAGTGTTTGTTGGTTGGGATGTGCTAGAGGTAGAAGAAGCATGCTTTTGATATATCTCAACAATTTGTTTCATAACATCTAAGCCTTCATTACTTTCAAGCATTTGATGGATGTTGTCTATAGCAGGAATGGCAGTGGTTGAAATTTTTTCAAGACACAAGTTATGTTGGAGATGTACTAAGTCCTCATGAATGTTAACTACTTTGTCTTGCAGAAGGGAATTAATGTTTGTGTCAACATGCATTGTAGGGGAAGGAAAAGGTGTACTAGTGGTAGTATCCATGCCTAATGCACTATTGTCAATACTAGGAGTAGGATTTTTGGATAACCCAAGGTCCTCAACGAATGTGCTATCACAAGAAGCCATGAGTCGGGAGCTTTGCCTCACTAAAGTATTATCAATAGGGAACCAAACACTCATACAAATACCAGAAAAGGTAGGGTGGATGCAAATGTAATACAAACTAGGAATAAGAAAATGAAAATAATAAAAAATTTGTAAACTAAAATAGGAATGCAGTAACAGAAAACAAAAATGCAAAAAACACTGTGAAAATGGCTGAAATTACTGTGCAGAAAGTGCAATTGGACTGATTTTCCCAGGGTGGCGAATGAGTCCAGGGTTGATTTTTTTTGTGATTTTTTAGAAAAATTAAAATGATTTTGATGCTTTTCGGATGTAGAAATAGGGTGCAAATGCAAAAACTTAGTATTTTTAATGTTTTGAAGTGCAAAAATGAAATCTATATGAGATATTCACTAATGCAATTTTGAAAACCCTAGGATGTAAAACAATGCAAAAGCTAATGCAATGAGTCCTAGGATGTAAATACAAATGGAAATTAGAAATATAATGTTCAATATGTAGGTTCACCAAAATGAACCATCAATTTTTAGCATAGGGTGCTATGACTCTCTTGCACTATTAGGGTTTTTCACCTAAAGGAGAGAGATAGATCCTACACAAAATCAAGGTGGTTCAGTCAAGCTAATGCAAGTACAATGAAAATATGCCTAAGTGCAATGATCTAAATGGATAAAACTAATAAAATGGATTGATTATTTATGTAAAACCTAAGAAATATGAGATGTTTGAAAACACATTGTGATATGCAGAAATGAACTAGAAACATAAACAAATGAAAACAAAACTTAATGAAACTTGTCAGGGTGCACCTGGAAACTGAAAATAGATCTAGGAAGGTTCTGGAATGTTTCAAAAATAACTATTGATGGCCACTCTCGTTCACCACTGATGGTGAATTAGTCTAGGTTCTAGTAAATTCTACTGAAACAGGTTTTAGGATGTCGAGAACTAAAAACTTCATAAAACACTTTCTCCAGCCAGGCAATGGGACTCATTCACCATTGATGGTGAATCAGTCCACCTACAAAAATCTACAAATTCTGAAGTCAACTCTGTGGGTTCAGATTTGTACTTGTCTTCTTATCGGGTTGACGGAACTAAAATTACATAAAATGGGTTGAATGATGTCTCCAAGCTTGAATTAGGTCTTTGTTGACTTGAAAAGCTTTGATGACTTGTTGACCACTTTTCAACACCTATCTCTTTGACAAATTTTCCTACAAGACCTGCAAACACAATTGCAAAGAGGGGGAAACTGGTTAAGGGTTAGAGTATAGGGGTTTGCCTTGGTCAAACCCCACTTTGGTAATCAAACCCTTGATAAAGAAATAAAATGAGAAAGGAATGATTAACAAATAACATGCAAGTTTCATGAACTCACCAAACCCTTGTTAAAATCTGAAGATATGTCAATGGCTACTCCAAAATGCTTGATAATTGCTTGATTGAATGATGCTATGATGCTCAAATGAATGCAAGAATGAATACTTGAATGAATAGGTGAATAGGGGTTAAAATGGATAGAAAAACACTTATTTATACACACTTATGCTGTAATTTCCCAAAAATACATCACAGGCCGACCTAAGGTCTTAATGAATAAAAACCTGAAAGAAATTTGAAATTATTTTGAATTTTGTGCCAAGAGGGACTCATTCACCACCCATGGTGAATGGGTCCCACTCAAGGCATGCAAGTGGGTGTTGGGGATTAAGTTGTATTTAATGATGTTTATCGGGTTTATATTCAAAAATACACTTAATTATGACCTGTAAGTGCATAAAGGGGCCAAATAAAGCATAAGAAAGGTGTAATTAGTGGTGACAAGTCTAGAAAAGCATGAAAGTTTGTTAAAACACTTTAAAACACTTTAAAATAAGACTTTGGAAGTGATAAAAAGGGAATATTTAGATGAATTATAATAAGAAGAGTTTAGAAAAGTGTAGAAATGTGTTACAACACTTCACAACACCTTCACAAGTCATCATAAAGTCTTAATAATTTGAATATTCGAGACCTAGTGTGAATGTATGAGTTACATTACAACATTAAATTTGAGAAGAATAAGCCAAGCATCACAAGAGAAAGACCTAAATGACCATAAAAATTTCCAAAGATCCATTTTTCTACGGTACACCACTTAGGATAGAATTCCTTTCTTTTCCATTATTCTCATATTCCTTGATCTCATCATCACTTGTTGGACCATTAGCAAGCACAACATATCCTTTTTCAACTGATTGCTAGACACCAAACCCTAGAGAGAAAAGAAAGGATTCCATCCTAGCTTCCTAATAAGCATAATTCATTCTATCGAACATAAGAGCTTTGACACCCTTCTTGTGTGCCATCTGAATCTACCTCAAGTGTTTAAGCTTTCTCCAAGGAACCACAACTCTGATACTAATTGTTGGATGCACAAGACAACTAAGAGGGGGTGTGAATTAGTTGTACATTAAACATTGAATACCTCATTAACTTTCAAACCCATATCAACATTTAACCCTCATTAAGTATTTGTAGAATGTAAACATGTGAAACAACAATGCAAACACAACCAAACACAATAGAACACCATATTTATTTAGATAATCCTAAGTAGTGAAAAACCATGGTGAGGATTAGATCACATATATATGAATAGAAATACTAAATACAATAGGCTCACTGTTGGAGGGATCACTTCCCAAAAGAGAAGAAGGGCTCATTTCCCAAAGGAATCACTATCTAGAAAAAAAGAAGAAACAAAGAAAAATGTTACAAAGAGATTACTATCTTAGGGTAACAAGAAAGATCTACCATATCAATTATGTACCATCCACAACCTTTGGCTCACTACCTCTAGCAACTTCAAGTATGCTAAAAATGTAGACAGCTTATGCTCACTACATTTGGAGTCATAAGTGTTTAATCTCACACTCATATCACCACACTTAATCACATTTTCATCATTGCACACATCCAAACTTACCACCAACAAATCACCTTGCATTTATACCATACGTGACCTAAATAATCTTGATTAGGTTGGCCTTAATGAAACGTATGCACCTCAAGTGTGCAACACCAAATAGGTCTGAACCAAACACTTCCAAAATAGAAAGAAGTGAAGGAAGACCACACCAAGGGTTAAAAATGACCCAAATCTACACTTTCACACATCACCACACTTCCACAAACAACAAACAACCTCTACAATTAGTGCTAGCATGCCAAGTCAACCAAACCTACATTAACACTAATAAGCGACCACATACACACCTCTCCAAATTTGGAAACACCATGCTAACCACATAGAAACATTCCAAAACATTCCATAATATTACACATCATCAAAAAATCCAACACCACTACCAAAACCACCTAAAATTGAAGAACACATTCATTATGTGCAAACAAACACAACTTATGAATCCAAGCTTGTGGAGAAACTCATCACTCAACACTTCAAAGGGAAAGTAGATACAAACAATATAAGAACATTCCAAAATCTGTAAGATATGAAACAACAATGTGAAGAAATGCAGAGCAATATCATTTCTCCCAAACAACCATCTTCACAAGCAAACACACTATCAAACACATCTTCCACTGCCACACAATCCAGAACCTAAAACTCTAGATATAGAACCTTTGAACACCTCTGGTCATCACATATAAACCACACAAGCATCTCTTAAACCATGAATAAATGTAGAACACAACACAAAACACACTTCTATCTCACTTCACACTCTTTTATTCAAATTTTCTCAAAAGAACTTGGAAACCAAGTGAACCAATTGCATCAGTAACACTGCAAAAATCTCCTCATCCTATCTACAACACCCGCAACACTTGATCATAAACACTTTCTCAACATGACGACCTAACATGACTATACTAGAGGTTGACATCAAACCACAATATAGATGAAAATATGGTGCAACACTTCTTCAACAACTCCAACAATCTCCACACTAGGGGTTGACATCAATGTGACATCAAAGCACAACATATCCACATTTAGCACCAACATTGACAACACTGATGTAGACACTGAAAAATGTCCTAAATGATATCATACACTCGAATCAGGTATACTAATATCATTTCCTCTTTAAACCCATCCTCTTTTTGCTGAATTAATTAAATTAGCCTCGCTAATTAATTAATGGCATCATTTGCATCTATTAACCTAATTTGTCAAAACAAGTTAATTCATCCCCTTTCATGCAAACATTTTGTTTCTTTAAATTAGATAAATCAAAATATTTAATTTAATTCCCTAATTCTTCTTATTTAATTAAATAACCCTAAGTTATTTATTTAAATGTCATTTCACCTTTCATCCTTTCATTAAATCATTTAATTTAATGAATATCACTGTATTCTTCTAATTCCCCTAATTGCATGGTTAAACCCTTGTTTAATTAGCAATTATCTAATTAATCCAATTCCTCCCACTTGCAAAGGAATATTCCTCCTTTGCACAATTTAATTTAGTTTTAATTAACTAAATATCCTTTTCCCTCATCCATGAGTATTCCAAAGAATATTCTCTCTCCAATCATTTGAGAAAGGGAATATTCTCACAAAACTTTAAATGCAAGTTACCTTGTGACTTCTTGTGCAAGTTAACTTTTGACCTCTTGTACAGGTCAAAAGTGTGCTTGTTTGGAAGGAATAAGAACCCTTGATTAAATATCATCTTGCATTCTCACCTGTTGATGAGAATCCATGATCCATGCCTCCTATTTCTTCCATCCTTGACCATTGATTAGCCTTTTTGATCTCAATCCTCCATTTCTCATTTGCTTTCCTATAAATAGGTCACTATTTGGAGACAAATGGATCCATATTTTAACATCAAACTTATGTTGTTGAAATCACTTACACTCACACTCATATTTAGCTTACATTTAGCATATTTTAGTTTAAAGTAGTTGCATAATATCTTAGCTTCCATTAATGGCTTCCATGCATCCATTTAGCTAATTAGATAATTAGGGTTTGAATCTTTTTTTTTTGGTTTAAATCTCATTTAGATTAGCTTAGCAATTGCATATCTGAATCATTTAGCATAAAATCATGGTAGATTAACTCTTGCATCATACTCATTTTAGTATAAATCATGTCTTCATCCACATATCACAATAGTTTCATCGATTCTCTTCAATAGAATCAATTGAAACAAGCTCATTGATCATGGGATTGGGAAAGGGTCAGTGTTCCACATCAACACGACACCACTTCCAAAATGAGATAAATTTCAAATGGGTTAGAGTAAACATTTTAATGTTTTCATATTTAGAATGCTTTATTTCAATAAATGTTTAGTTTATCTTTCATTTAAATGATATTGTTTAAGATTGAGTATTAGTGGCATGGATATGCTTCGATTCTTAAAGGATCAAGCGTAATCGGCCCATACTAATATCCTTGATCACAACCACCAACAAATCCAACACTAGAAATATCCATACTATTGACATCAATGACAACACCTACAACATACTTGTAACATGTATCACCTCCCCTTTCACTTTTATGCATTCTTTCTATCCCTTTTCCCCTGGAAATTGTTAGAATATGGTAGTGGTATGATTTCATGTGTTGGGTTGGATTGGATTGGATTGGACCAACACATATACACTTTGATTAGAAGAGGAAGTCGACCTTCTCTAGAGATCTGACCTCATCTACAAGGTCCCACACCTTGAGGTCAGTTCCATTGTGTCATTGGAATGTTGAACCCCATGTTCAACATGGTGTAATTTCATGTGACAACAATAACCTTTAAGGCATCAGAAAGGAAGAAATGGTAGGATGGTAAGGGAAAGCTAAAAACTATGAAACATTGAGTACTTAAGAAAATTTCAAAGAGTTCAACAAAGTTTTGGACCATCAAAGATATATGGAAAGAGGTATCAAAATGGGGGATGACCAAAATTCTAACTTTGATAAGATACATATAAAAATTGGTGGAGTTTTAGGCTGTCGAGGGAGGCATGTACAAGATGACAAGTCCAATGAGGATGGATAGAGGAGCAATTCTAAAAGTTTTACAAATGCATGAGACTTAGGAATTTTGAATACTTTTAGGCTTTAGAGATTGAGAAGAATTCATATTGTATGCCAAGGATTGGAGCATCAAGGAAATGGTGAGTGGGGGAAATAGGAACCAAATGATTGATGTATAAGAAAGCATAAAAATTTGAAAAACCAAACACTTATAAAAAAATAACATTCGAACTTTGAGGATTGAGGAGGCATAAATGAGGCATAAGAGTAAGGGAGAGCTATACAGCCTGAAAGATTGAAAACTTTCATACTTAGCCATTTTCACAAAGCTTCTAGGAAAGATTTTGGGACTGATAGGAAAGGAATGTACGTATGGATACCCTCTATTGTGTCTCAAATCCACACCCCATGTTTCCTTTCCAAATGGTCCCAAATCTCCTTTTTCTTCTTCCATTTTACTTGCTTTATTCTCATTTTTCTCATTATCTTTTATTTTCTTTTTGGACTTTCATGGTTTATCATCTTGGCCTGACAATGGAATTGCCCTAGATTCTCCAACACTTCCTTTTCTTCTTTTTCCTCATGTTCTTAGCTACTTATAGACTTTTGGAGCTAGTTATCCTAGTGTTATTTTAAAGAATAATTTGACCTCTTGATCCCTGATGATTTTGTGTAATCAATAAAGTTGCCCTATCAAAGTTTTAGAGTTTTTCATACTAACATTCCAACAAGAAAACTTCCAATGCTCCACCATTTGGCATGGGATATCACTTGTCCTCCACTCACTACCATCACTATATTTAATTCTCTAATGCCCATTAATGGTGATTTTATGGTGTGATTTTGAGGTTTAATTATGGTTTTGACTCCATTTTTGTCTTCTTCCTTTCTATTTTTAGCTTGTGCATCCTTCTTACCACCTCATCAAGTTGTGAAGCTATTGTTCCATTTGGAGATTGTAGTGGTTGATTAGGTATTTTTTTATTTTGTGTGTGGTGTGTCGTGGTTGTTTCATGGCTTCTATGTCTCACCCTAACATATGCAATTTGTTTTCCTCTCTTCTACATTCCTCCCTACATCATTCCTAGGTAGGTCTTCAACCTATGCTTGCATGTTAATGGTGTCTTCTTTTGGTCTATTCCCACAATGGGTTTGTTTGGTGTTTTTTATTGTTGAGTAACTTTTATTTTTGTGATTATGTGTTTTATTTTGGATTCAACATGGCCTTTCCTTTGTTTCATTTCATTTTGGTTTTTTTGTTTGTTTTTTTTGTTTTGGTTTGTTTATCTGAGTTGAATCCATTTTTAGTTTTGACACATCATTCAAGGATTTTTATGACATTATCACTTTTCTTTTTTAGGTCATCAAACCTTTTAATGCTTCCATGATAGTTCTAGCATGATATTTATAGCATTCTCAATTCCCAAACCCTAATATTTGGTGATTTTATGTGATCTAAGTTTTTTTAGCATCACTAATTAAATCTCTCTTATCATCTTTCTTATTGGCATGAGATTGAGATTATTCTTAATCCTCAATCCCCAATAGTCCCTAATTTGAAAACATATTTTTGAGAATTATTGGGTAATACATATAATATTTAAAATTGAAACACAAAATTTGGTTTCAAAAACCAACTCTACAGTAGTTGTGGTTTGAATTTTAGCAGGTTTATCTATGAACTCACTAGAATAATCTTTGGTTAACACATCTAAAATATGCATTCTCTTAAATCTTCTATAATGAATGAACAGACATTTGAACACATACTTACCAATTAATCAGCTAACATGGATAGAAACAACCTGAGTGAAGGTCGATGTCATGTATCCCTTTCTCCCTTTACTCCTATCATGCTCAGTGCCTCGAGCTTGCATTCCTACAACACAATGTTCCTCCTTAGTTCTCCCACTTTCATAGAGTGCTTCAATTGGAACTCGAACACAACACATTTCTGTGTTAGTTGATGTTTCCACACCACACACCAAATCATCAAAAATTAGAAAGATGAAAGATTGTTATTCATCTTCCAACATAAAGTAAAGATTTACTTCCCTTTTAAATTGTAAATCCCTAATTTTTGGCAAAAAAATTGCATTTTCTAGTTGTTATGTCACATTTGTTTCCTTGTAATTATCTACACGTGCACATTTTTGCAATCCTCGTTGTCCTACTTTCCTGCAAAATATCAAAGATATTTCAAGGTCCTGCCTCCTTTATTGTGAATTTTCTGAATCATTACCACAAAATTTTGCATTAGTACACTTGTTAAATCTGGCTTTTAAGGTTTTAATGACTTTACCTTTGTTCAAATTGCCTGTACCCCCGACATTTAGGCTAAGCTTTGGTAATATTTCCATCCTTTTAGCACTTAGGGAAGCTTCAGTTAACAAGACTATTTTACTAATGTCCAAGCTTATCCCAATTAAAAAAAAATTACACTCAATTTCACTATGATGTGTTGTATTATGAATTCAACATCCTTTAATTTGTCCACAAGTAAGCAAATTTCAGGGAAAAATCTTATTATTAAGAATCCTTTAGATTACTTCAACTTCCAAGCTATAATCTATTATAAGCCACACTTAAAAACCCCAAGTCTTTTAAATTAGGCCCTCCTAACACCAATACTGTTAAGCATGGTTGTTACGCACAACAACAGGTAGATAAATCTTTGCTCAAATGAACATAAGAACCTATCTTTACTTGAAAGAATCACTAAGTGTAGAACCCCAATCCTAATAACTGCAAAACACAATAAACAAACACATAGTTAGATCAAATGCAAGAAAAAATTAAGATTCCCCATGAAATCCATTAGCAATGCTCAAAATAGGAAACAAGAATGAAGAACACAATGAAAAGGTAATGAAATCCTAATTAAGCAAGAAAACTCTTGATCCCATGGGGGAATTGGTGCCAATTTGATGTGAAAATTGGCCCTTTCCCAACTCCAATGATGCAATGTTGATGAGTGATGAAGATTGATCCACTTTGTTGAAGATTCAATTGAGCTCCATGATGAAAAACCCGCATAACCTAGCTAAGACTTTGATGAAATGGAATAAAATAGAGATGCTTGAAGATGAAATTGAGTATAATAAGTTTGCTCAAATTTTGGATGATCAAATGAGGAGAGAAACCTCTTATTTATAGAAAGAAAAGATGGAGAAATGCCCAAAATGAAGCAATGTGGGACTAACTTTCAACCAATGGCCAAATGCCACTTGTCAAGATGTGAATGGGAAAAGGATGTGCACATTTTGATGAATGTGCCCATAAATGCAATTAGGTGGAATTTGAAAATAGTGAAATGACATATAAGAGGGGAAAATGAATGACTTAAATGCCACTTGGCTCAATGCACAAGGACATGTAAGATGAAATGAATGTCTTGTTGGAAGGACAAAGTCCACTTGGAGGGATTTCAAATTTGAAGGAATATTCTCTAAAGATGCCAAGTTGAGAGAAAATAGAGATTTAATAAATGAATTAAATCTATTTTCATGTGCAAGTGGCAAAAGCTAGAGGATGGGACATGGATTAGAATTAAATTAATCAAGGGTTCACTAATTTAATGAGGGATTAGATGATGTGACTAATTGATTTAGATTTATGGGTTGATTTAAATCAAAAGATGAGAAGAATGTGATTTAGATTTAATAAATAAAGGATTTGATTTATTTAACTAAAGAGGATGATGATAGATTAAATTAAACAAGGTTTAATTTATTTAATTAAATAGAGACTTAGGGTTAATTAGATCAGATTGATTGATTTAATTAACAAGAGAGAGAATTACTTAATCAGATAAATGATTATTTAATTAAGAGAGGAAACTTGATGAATTTAATCAAATAAAGGCTATTTGATTAAATGGTTAGACAGAGGGATTATTTAGGACGAAACAGTGTTAGTAAAATCACGATCAGATGTGTAGCGTCAATCAGTACATTTTACGTGTCTACACTAAGATTTTATGGTTAAAGATTATCTTAGCTATCCCAAGGCTTAGGAATGTCAGGTATTGATGAACTAGGTTCACTCAGGGTTCATTGTGCAAATTTTGCTATTAATCACGAGGGGTCTTTGGTTTTTAAGGTTAATTACAATTATATCAAGTAGAGTACTATAAAGATATAGCTGATTTAACATATATTGCTCCACAACTTCATGAATACGAATGATTTGCAAGAATATTTCATGAATTCAAACATTTCAAAGCATTTTCAGGAAATATTTAACATATACTCTAAAGAAAAGCATTAAAAATCATAAAATTTAAGGTGATCCTAAAATTTAAGGTGCTCCCAGCTATTATCCATGTATACACCATGAAATAAACTAAGACAAAGCAAAACCACTCTACACGTCACCAGATTGCTTCACGGCTAGGCATAGAATGATGCAAGAGTTTAAAGAAACATGAGATCATTTGCCATTGAATAGTGTCAATAGGCACCCAAATCTAGCACAACACATTGGCTTCTTCGATAGGAACAAACAATTAGCTACATAAGATTTCATATCAGGAAATAACTTTAAAATTAGCTTTGATATTAGTAAGCTTCAATGGAGCATACAAGTTTTTAAATTGGAATAGAATAGAAAATAGGAAAAATAAATAAAACTAGTAAAATATTCCAATCTTATGTCTCTGTAATTCCATAAATTCTAAACCTCTATAAAAAGAACAACTCTCAACTTTTTATAGAACACAAGGCTATCAAAGAGTTCAAAAAAACCTAACAAAATAAAAAAAAATCATAAGGCAGCACATGGCACATGATAGTTGGCACTGGAATATTATAGAACAAGTCAAAGGGACTTTGACTTCTCTTTCTTACTCAATCGGTACTTTTAAACCAATATCAGACATAGATCAGGTTCCCCTTGTTTGTCAAACAAAATGTAGGAACTAGCTAGATACTTAGAGCAATCAGGTGGATATAGAAATTTTAATTCCCCAACCTTGCACTTTCACCTCCACACTTCGAGTTCGGAAAACACTTTTGTTTATGTAACACTAAAAAAATTTACTTGATGTCTGCTCGCTCTCCAAAGAAAACATGAGTTCCCGACTCTTAGATTACTTGCATCCCCGCATCGTACGCTTTTCCCGCACACCTTCTTTCATACTGCACATCTTCCACTTTGTTGCATCGTATGGTTCACTTGTGTAATCAATTTTCCTGACCATCCATATTGTAACCGTAGTCCACCACCTATCACATATATAATTAGAACACCCTGCATTACTTCCTTTCCAACTTACCACATCAAAGAAAAAGAAATATTATTAAAATGGAATGCATTTAAAACCTATTCCTATGATCATAATAATTAAAGTAGCACATTTCACAATTTCCTAGGAAAACTAGCTCATGCAGGTTTCTAGACATTTAATGTTGTCAAAAGTAATAAGTGACACTTTTGAACTTTAGCTTGGCTATTATTCTTTCCCGAATACCCAAAACCTGAATACCCAAACTTTTGTGTTACCCTCTAAACAACCTTCATCAAAACTTTATCTAACTGCCAACCCTTTAGGGGTAAATCACATTTACCTCACTTCCACACCCATGAACCTTATATTTTCCATGGTGGTAATTTACTCTACTTTTTCCTTATTGGAACCAACCAGCCATATCGTACCTCAGTGCTCTATTTTCTAAAAACCCAATTTCTTAGTTTCTCGACAATTCCTTCCATTTAACCTTTTCAAGAGTACTTTAATCCCTTCTTCATAGTTATTACCTTTTGATATTCTTCCAAGTGAATAATTTTTGAACTTGGATCCCCAAGCTTTGTAGTCTTGGGGCATGTTGTGAGACCACACAACACATACCCATGCAAAGGAATTTCCTATTTCATCGTGAAGATGGTAGATGGTAAGATAATTGACTAGGGAACTGTTGTTAATGATAACCTCCATGAGAAAATCATTGATGTCTTGGAGAGTGCCAAGTTTCATACGACTTCATATCTAGTATACCTTTTGTCTTATCATGCCACATTTGTTAGATTGAGAAGATTTATTACTCTTGAATTGGGTGAAACAAAGGTTCATTTCCCTTAGGTAGAATTGAAGGAAAGCTAAATAAATTATTATATTTTCAATGATTCCTTCATTTTTAATATTATAAGAAGGATTGGGAATGATTTCACAAAAATATTATCCCTGGAGGTAGCCACTAAGTTGAAGAACTAAGGGAATTGGTACATCTAATTCAAAACTTTCACATACATTAGATTTTTTGGTTTCCACAAGCCACCCTATAAGATACTGTTAAGTTGGGAAAGTGAAACCTAGAGTTTAATTAGGATTTGTCACTTTTCTCCTAATATAGTATTTGAATTAGGGGTTGGAAGGGTATGAGATTAACTTGCAACTTGATAGGTGAGTCAATCATCCCTTAGTGTGTGATTATTGTGGATTTGGAAATGGATTTAAAATGACAATTCAATGATACAACTAAATGACTATGAGAATGCATTGTTCTTATATGAATGCAAAAAAACTAGAAACTGGTAGTCAAGTTTAAAGACCAAAAATGGATAAAGAAGAAATGTGTGCACCTATGATTCAAATTTAAGCTAATTTTTAGTGTACTAGGGAACAAGGATGCCCTAGTATGGGTGTCTAAAATAAAAATCCAATTTTGCAGTTTGCAGGTCCTTAGTCTATAGCTTCTTCCTTTCAGATTCCATTGTTGAATCTTTGTTTGTTGTCGAGATATTGTAGTTTTTGTATCTTGTCAAGTTTTAGGGTTTAAATGCATGAATGAATGGATTGTCTTCAAATATTCCTTCAATCCTCTTCAAATATGTACCTACACACTCAAAAGGAGATAAAAGATTGTGCCATAGAGGGGTTTTCCTCAATCAAACCTCGTGTTGGTGTTTCCACCTCCATAATGGTAAAGTTGATGATAAATGAATGATGAATCAATAATTGGATGCAATTCACCACTCAAATTGATATCCTTGAAGGACTGAATTCATGCACATCTCAAGTCTTGATTGCAATTTGGCATGGATTGATTTGAAGACCTACAAGTGTTAGTACTCACAAAAAAAATGTATTCATAAACATGAACAAACTCACATAAAACTTAACATGATTCTTTGATGTTGTAATGTTGCAATAATATTTCTCTTGAGTGCTCTTGACTTGATAATGATTGCTTGATAGTGCTCTTTCTTCCAAAATATTCTCAATTATTTCCACTTAGTTTCACTTGGATTGTGAATGATGAAATGAATAGGTATTTATATGTAATTGATATAATTTCCTAAAAATTAAATCCCAATAAGCTAAAATCAGAATTTAAATTTCAAATAAAAAATTACTACCATCAACACTTTGAATTTTGGTGCCACATTAAGGGACTAGGGCGTAAGGACGCCCTAGTCTAGATCCCTCATTTTTTGGGATCTAAAGTGTTCGGAGACAAACATTAAATGTATAATTTGGTCTTGCACATTTGATTTCTTGATAAATGTTAAAATAGGCTATGGGATGCATAATTTAAGAAATTAGGTGTACAATTAGGTCCAATCACTTAGGGGTGAGCAATACATAGTGTGAAATTGTCAAGGGTGACAATTTACGATGCTACATCTACCTAGGTGCCCTAGTGACAAGATAATATTGTCAGGGCCCTATAAACAAGTTACATAAATACATAAAACAATAGCTATTGAAAACAAGTTTGGGTGTGTCTTCCCCATTAAGGTGAGAGTATATTCTTTTGTCAATATATAGAATGCAAATACTACAAAAGTTAAAATTTCCCCAATGGTCATGGATCTTCTTGGGGATGTAAATTACAAGTTTTATGTCATTAGAAAGATTACCCCATTAATAGGGGAATTCTTAAAATATGAGCTTGCTATGGAAGATCATTAAGCCAATTATCTAGATGAACATGAGGTCAGGATCAAGGATTACAATAAATTAACTTTGGGAATGATTGGATCCTATGATTTGGAAAAACTACTTAAGAACTTGTTTGAATATGGAAAGTTCCTACATCCATCTTACAATACCAACAAAATATTTAATCAACCAATTGATAATGTGAATGGTTTGTTTGTGATGATGCTTCAATGGACAACCAAGCCATAAATATTATTAATGCAACATTACAATTGTCAAAGGACCCTTATCTTATATTGGACCCAAATAAAATAGGTAAGGGGAAGAAAGATAAAGTTGGAGATTCATCCAATGTAGTAGCTAAAGGAGTGCAACAAAAGGATAAAAGAGAAATCAAATATAGAAAGAACAAACAATGATAATTGAGTCGAGTGAGAGTGTAGATGAAGAAAACCATGTATCACTCGTTAGGAGGAGAACAATCCAAATATCTCCTCTTTTTTCTAGGCCACCATATCTACCTCCTAAAAATGATAACACTCCTTCACCACCTCATGATTCACCCCTACCAATCTAACCTACATGCCAAGTTGCATCTCCTAAAAAAATTCCTATTCCTTCCCATGAGCTTCCCATGAGCTTCCCATTTCAAGTTACCTCCTCATTATCCCTCACACATAGAAGTACCCTCACCTCTGAATTTTGAGTAGGTAAGCCAGTTTGTGGCTAAAGGTGAATAGTTAGATGATCTTCTAAATGAGCTAGGAATGGAAAAACTTGACAATCTAGTGTGAAAACAACTATTTCACCTGAATAGAAAGCTAAGAGTTATCCAAAAACCATTGGGATTATGATTTTGAATCTTCCTCACTATCCTCCTCATATTCCACAAGCTAAATTTTTGTCTTCAATTTGGCTCAACCATATCCAAAAGAGACAAAGGACATATGTCCAATAGGAAGAAGATTTCTCAGTATTGGAAAAGTTGTTCAAATTCCAACCTAGAAAGAAAATGGCAAGAATACTCTCCATAATATTAGTAGATGGAAAATGTGGTAGAGTTTATCAAATAGCCACTCCAATAATAGATAAAATAAAAGAAAAAATGACACCTACAAATTGTACATTACAGTAGATCAATTTAGGTTCCATAATCAGTGAAGGAAAAAAAAATCACTATAATTAGTTGTTTCCACATACTTGAGTGGATTTAGAAATATGAAAACCTAATAGAGGAACTCAAAGCTCAAGTAGGAAATCCAAATTCATACATTAATTGCGCCTAGTGGACCAAAATATTCAATTGAAACTACTCCTCTTTTGGTAGCATTGAATAAGGAAGTGCAACATCCAAACCATAAGGACATTCTTCTTGCTACATGCAATTGGAGAGAGGGACGACAATATTTAGGTAGTAGGGTGATAAAAGAAGCATCAAGAAACTATTGCAACATTAGTGATGAGGTAAGTTTGGAAATTGAATTAGAGACATAAATTGATAAATAAATTTTGGCATGGGATGAATATATCCCAATTTTGTGGAGAATGAAATTTAATCCTTCCATTGAGTTAGATAGATTGACAATTTTTATGATCATGATTAGGAATTGCTACTATAATGGTTGAAAGTTGGTCAACTCAAAATAAAGACAATCTAGGAATGCAAAGCAAAGCTAAATAAGAGGAGCTACTCAATTGATAAGGAAATGGCCAAGGAAGAATTTTTTATCAAGGATCTCCCTTGAACCTTCTAGGATAATCCTTCATTGTTTTATCTAGTAGATAGAATAGTAAAGGAATTAATAGATTCCATTCATCAACAGATACTTGAAGAAGCCATTAATAATATGATGAAAGCTAAAAATTTATTATGGAAGTTCTAGGAATACTTGATTAAGTTTGGAGAACTTCAAGGTAAAATAAAATGGTCAGAATTTTCTCAAAGAATAAAAATCGAGTATCATAAGGGTCCAAATGTGAATAAATTGAACAAAGCCATCATTTCACTTCTTGGTCATTTTCTAGGCCCAACATGACATTTTTTTAGAATGTTTGTTTAATTATTTTATTCATTATTCTTTTAAAAAATGTAATAAATAAACTTATGTGAGTTGTCTCAATTTTGAAGGTTCTTAAGGGTTGACTTTATTAATAACTAAGTCTTTCTAAGTTTAGATACGATTGTCAGAATTAGGGTTTAGTTTACTATTTAAATTCCTAAAATATTGGGTGCCCAAGGTTTTTGTTAATTACCTCCTTGTGGAAATTTATAAGGGTTGGAAATTTTAGTGTTAACAATGTACTTATACAAATTTGGTTTGGGAACCTTGTCGAACATTGTAAATTTTAAAATTTTAAAATCAATCAAAGGATCATGCATGTTGTTTCTTTTATGTTCCAATCATAGTGATGATTTATTTCATTTTATCTCTTTAAGTTGAATAAACTGATAATATAGGTTTATTGTGCTTATATAAATTTATGTATTAAATCTATGCATAGAATATGGTGATTTAATTGCATTAACCTGAAATATCTCATGCCATAATTTCCTTAGATGCTTGTGTTGATATTATGAATGGATATTTGAAATATTAACCATTACAATATAAAAAATTTATGCATCTTGTCTAATCAATTCATATATGAGAGATTAAGTGTGATTTATCATTGTCTATCTATTTATTTCAGTTCCTTTTCCTCTAATCCTAATTATCTTTTAACCTTTCTTTATTCCAGGATAGTTTCAGGTAGATCTATATCTATGTTAGAAATCAATTATTGAAGGGTAGTTTATTTTGTTAAGGTAAACTAGTGTAACAAGCCCAATGTTTTACCCTTTGATTTTACCTATGTTTTAACCCAGAGCAGTTTATGTTTACCAACACATAACATTGATTTTTTCCTTTCTATTTTAATAACAAGATGCACATTCAAAATAATCCCATTTTAAATTCCCATTGTATATATAAAGAAACATTACATAATCCCAAGTAGACGACTTCATATTACATAATCCCATGTAATGATAACATTTTCCTAATACAATCATAAAGATAGAGAAACATCAATACATACATAGCTTCCAAAAGCTTCATTGAAACAAAGTAAAAAAAGTCCAGATGTCCCTTCTTGGGCATACATCCTCAAATTTCAGCTACCAACTGTAAGAGGGAGAGTATCACCCAAGCACTTTTCCGCCAACCACGAAATTATTTGAAAGGAAGTTGAGTGAGTGGAAACAACTTCCTACACTAATCTAAGTAGGGGAGAGTTACAAAAAATTTGTTTTAACACCTTTAACAATTACAACAAGAGAAGTACATATAAAATAATGGAAATAGAACAAGTACACAATACAACATACACCAGATATACGTGGGGAAAACCCTTTCAGGTAAAAAAACCCCACCCTCCAAAAGCATAGTACTTCTATATTACTTCAAATAGGAATTACAACATAGCCCAAGTACAAAGCTTCTACACAAGTGCTTCGTCACAAACACCTGTTCTGGAGTTAACCCGACAACACTTCATACCTGCAAACAAACTATGCATTCTACAATGCAAGGCACTCATTTTATAGAGAGATACAAGCTTCAAGAAGCATCTAGAAGGAGAGGGGCATCCAAATCCACATAGAACAACATCCAATTCCTTAGACATGTATTTGGACACATGTACAACATTCCCTTACATCGCTTACAATGGTCAAACGTACAAATATTCTTCTTCCAAGTTTGGGCACCTAGAATATGCTAAAAATAGCTTATGGTAGATGCCTTTTACATCTTACAACTGTCATAGCTGACAAAACTTACAACTATAAGAGAATCTATCATAACTGACTAAAAATAGTCGATTCTCTTAGATCCTATCATAACCCAACTTGGGCGCCAATTTTCTCCCATGCATTTAAATATTCCTTATGACATGTCATAGAATCTGTCATTTGTCATAGATTCCAAAATGGGACGCCTATGTCCAGTTGGGATGATTATGTGTCATACAATCACTTCCAACGAGGATCCCACCCAGTTGATAGGTCCCAATATGTGGCATGATACCATAGGCATTTAAATAATATAAATTAATAAAATAATACACCAATTAAATCAATATTAGGACTCTCAGGTTGAGACACCTTAATCCCAACATTCTCCCACTTGTCAAAGACCTACCAAGAGTCATATGGAATCATCTGCTTAGGGCCCCAAGGCCCATAGAATCAGAACACCATTTGAACTTCTCTATGCTCACTGGTTTTTTTAGTACATCTGCAACATTCACCAAAGTGTCAACCTTCTCCAAGTTCACCTTTCCATCCTCTACCATATCACAAACAAAATGATATTGTACATCAATGTGCTTTGTTCTGGCATGGAAGGTAGGATTCTTTGCTAGACAAGTCACACTTTGATTGTCAAAACAAACAATAATTTGTCTTGCATCTAAACCAATATCAGAACACAATCTATTAAGCCAAATAGATTCCTTAAAAGCATGAGGGCTGCCATATACTCTATATCTATCATGGATAATGTGACTACATCCTACCACTTACTCATCCAACTGATAGCACCACCAGACATCATAAACACATAATCACCAGTGGATCTTCTATTGTCAATGTCACCTGCCCAATCCAAATCCACCTATCCTTGAATGCTCACAGAATGTTAAGGTCTAGAAGGATAACCATTAAAACACAAGGCATACTCAGAAGTACCTCATAAATATTTGAACACTCTCCCAACTGCATCCCAAAGCACTCGTCCAGGATTAGCCATAAAATGACTAAGGACTCTCATTGTTTGGGTAATTTCTGGTCTCATACACACCATCACATGCATCAGACTGCCAACTACACTTGCATATGGTACTCTGGTCATGTCCTCCATCTCAGTAGGATGTTTTTGACAATCATTCATAGAAAGCTTTGTCCCCTACATCACAAGAACAACTAATTGTCTACAATCTACCATGTTGAATCTCTCCAACACTGAGTTCACATACTTTCTCTGGCTTAACCAAAGATTTCTATTAGCTTTGTCTCTCACGATTTCCATTCCTAGAATGTACCTAGTTTCACCTAGGTATTTCATCTCAAACTGTGTTGACAACTAAAACTTCAAATTGGAAACCATACTTTTACCATTCCCAATAAACAACATATCATCTACGTATAGGACAATAATGAGAATGCGACCATTATTAGTTTTAAAGTATATGCAATTGTCATATTTAGATCTCTAAAATCCCAATGACAACACATAGGTATCAAACTTTTGATACCACATTCTAGGAGACTGTTTCAAACCATAAAGAGAATTCTTTAGTTTACAAACCAAATTTTCTTTACCTTTTTCAATGAAATGCTCTGGCTGTGACATGTAAATCTCTTCCTCCAAATCACTATGAAGGAACATTTTCTTCACATCTATCTATTCCACTTCTAAGTCATATGCAACTGCAAGAGACAACATAAGTCAGATAGATATCAGCTTCGCTACATGAGAGAATATCTCCCCATGATCAATTCCCTCCACTTGGGAAAACCCCTTAGCGACCAACCGTGCCTTATATTTCTCAACACTACCATCCAGACCACACTTTTTTTTGAAAAAATATTTACAACCAACAGGTTTACATGGAGTAGGCAAAGGTACCAAATCCCAAGTCTTGTTTTTTCTTTAATGAAGCCATCTCCTCATAAATGGCTTGCATCCAGGAATCTGAATCATTCATACCCATTGCCTCTCTAACTGTCCTAGGCTCATTAGTTTCAGTAATCAATGCAAAGATGCAACTGGAATCCAATAACGAATAACCAAACCTTTATGTTTGTCACCTAACTCATGTAGACCTCCTCAAAGGTTGAGGTTGAGGTTATCCTTATTCTTCAAAACTTTCAAAGCTGCTTGATCTCTCCTCATCATTAGGTCCACCAGGAGTACTTGGTTCTTCTTTTTTCGAAGTAGGTGGAATATGCACTACCTCCTTCTCCAATGTCTTCTCTTTCTCTAGTTGTAGCTCAATAGTGAAAGGTTTAATCTCTTTGAATATCACACTTCTGTTGTAGAGAACCTTCTGAGCTTCTAGATCCCAAAGTTGTACCCTTTCACACCAACACCATAGCCGATAAAGATACAATTAATAACCTTGTTCTCCAACTTAGACCTCTTCTCAATCGGAACATGAGCATAAGCTTCACAACCAAATACTTTGAGATGTATCATCAGAGGATTTTTACCAGGCCACACCTTCATGGGTGTCTTACCAACACGCATTGATGTAGGAGATCTATTGGTTAAATAACATGCAGTGCCTACCACTTCAACCCAAAATTTATGTTCAAGGCTAGCACCACTCAACATACTCCTATCCCTCTCCATCAACATTTTGTTCATCCTCTCTGCAACTTCATTTTGTTGTGGAGTGTAGGGAGTTATCTTATATCTCTCAATCCTATGCTCTTTACAGAACTTGTCAAACTCTATAGAACAAAACTCACCACCATTATTAGTTCTCAAACACTTAATCTTTCTGCTAGTTTGATTTTCTACCAAGGCCATAAACTCCTTAAACCTACTAAAGACTTCAACTTTACTTTTGAGGAAATAAATAAATGTCCTTCTACTATAATCATCTATGAAAAAAAAAAAAAGTATATAGATTTTGATAATGAAGGAACATTCACAAGACCAAACATGTCTAAATGAACATAGTCCAAAACCCCAGAGGACTTGTGAGAGCTAGAATAAAAAGAAACACGATGTTGTTTTCCATATACACAATGTTTGCAAAAGTCAAACTCGAGATTATAATCATCAAGGCCTTCAACAAAGCTCTTATTTTCAAGGTTCTAAGTCCCTTCTCACCGATGTGACCAAGTTGTTGGTGTCATAACATTGTTTTCTCTGTAGGAAGCTTCATTTCCATGGAATGAACATCCTTGGGTACCCAAAATGCACAACCATTAGATGTAGTTGCAACATGCTTTTTCTCTGTATGATTTGATGGTGAGGATGAAGAATCCAAAGACCTCTTCTTCAGTACATTAGAAGAACTATTACACTATATAGTGCATGTATCAATCTGAAACAAAGTGCCAATACGAACAAACTTAGCCAACACCATAGCCCATCTTGTCATCTTACATCCTCCACTAGAGAAAACAACTTGCACTCCTGAATCATTCAATTTACTTACAAAAAGTAGGTTTCGTTCCAAACTCAGGATATGTAAGACACCATCAATCCCCTTCACTCTTCCAACATAAAATCTTATTTTAACTCTTCCACATCCAACAATCTTCAAGTGAGAATCATCATCCAGGTACACCTCTTTTCCATTGTACTCCTCATACTTCAAGAACCAGTCTCTATGAGAATTCATGTGAAAGGATGCACCCGAATCTATCAACCACACATCATCTGATGCATGGGCTTCCAAGGCTGCAATAAATACTTCCCCATCATCTTGAGATGACTTCTTAGATTTAGAATCAGAGAAATACTTGTTTTTCTTATTCTTATCCTTCTTGCAATCTTTCCGAATGTGACCAACTTCACCACAATTCCAACATTTTTCCTTGGACTTCTTACTAGGAGACTTATATCTCCTCGGAGACTTTGACTTAGTTTTCTTGTCTTTCTTTTTTCCTCTCTCCTTTGGTCTTCCATGAATTGCAAGGGCCTCCTTAGCCATCTCAAAATACTTTATTTTTATCTCTTCAGATAATAATGAGGAAACAACCTCATCCATATTAAAGGTGTAAGTAGTGCTTACAATATCCATTACCAAGTAATCCCAAGAGTTTGACAACGAGCACAAAAGGAGCATGCAATGGTCAATTTTATTAATCTTGTCTCCAACGGAACCCAGTTGTGCAACCAACAAGTTAAATGCATTAGATGATCTCCTACGGATCCTCCATCTTCCATTTTCAGAGAATACATCTTCTTTCTCAGGAAAAGCTTGTTTACTAGGTATTTAGCCTGATAGACATCACCAAGATTCTTCCTCAAAGAAGCGTAGGTTTTCTCTTCATGGAGATTCAGGAGGACGAAATCATCCAAAAAAAGTCTAATAAGACCCTTGGCTTTCCTATCCATGAGATCCCAATCTTTGTGTTTCATGCTTGAAGGTTTGGTTCCAGAAATAACAGCCCATAGATCATGGTCTATGAGCATGTCTTCCATTTTGAGCTTCCACAACTCAAAATTATCGTTGTTAAACTTCTCCATCTCAATCCTCCTAGGTGTGATTGTCATCTCTTTCCTACAACAAGGTAATGAAACACACACTTCTACAAAACTCCCACTGAAACAAAGATCAACTCAAAAAACCCTTCTAACCCAACAAAGGAACCAAGGCTAGCCAGGTTTTGATACCAACTAAAAGGAAGTTGGGTGAGCATAAATAACTTCCTACACTAATCTAAATAGGGGATATTTACAAAAAAAATTGTTTGAACACCTTTAACAATTACAACAAGAGAAGCACATATAGAATAATGGAAATAGAACAGCAAGTACAAAATACAACATACACCAGATTTACATGGGGAAAACCCTTTCGGGTAAAAAACCCCACCCTCCAAAAGTGCAATACTTCTATATTACTTCAAATAGGAGTTACAACATAGCCCAAGTACAAAGCTTCTACACAAGTGCTTCATCACAAACACATGTTCTAGAGTTAACCTGGAAGCACTTTGTTACCTGCAAACAAACTATGCATTCTACAATGCAAGGCACTCATTTTATAGAGAGATACAAGCTTCAAGAAGCATCTAGAAGGAGAGGGGCATCCAAACCCACATGGAACAATATCCAATGTCTTAGACATGCATTTGGACACATGTACAACATTCCCTTACACCCCTTACAATGGTCAAACATGCAAATATTCTTCTTCCAAGCTTGGGCACCTAGAATATGCTAAAAATAGCTTATGACATATGCCTTACACATCTTATATCTGTCACAGAATCTATCATAGCTAGTAGCACTTACAGTTGTAAGACAATCTTTCATAACTAACTAAAAATAATTGATTCTGTTACATCCTATCATAACCCAACTTGGGCGCCAATTTTCTCCCATGCATTTAAAGATGCCTTATGATGCGTCATAGATTCCAAAGTGGCCACCTATGTCCACTTGGGATGATTATGTGTCATCTAGTCACTTCCAATGGGGATGCCACCTAGCTGGTGGGTCCCAATATGTGACATTACACCATAGGCATTTAAATAATATAAATTAATACAATAATACATCAATTAAATCAATATTAGGACTCTAAGGTTGAGACACCTTAATCCCAACATTATTGTGGTCCCCCGCACATATACCTAACTGGTAACATGGACCTACCCTTCGATGAAAATATTGGTCTGGTCACCTCATAATACTAGCCTTCTTGAGCTTGGTGTTGTGTCCTACATAAATAGAGCTACCATAGTGGCTACAACCTACATGCATGACATTCCCAACCTAGTATGCAAGCTTGACTCACATTGAAAGGACAAGTGTAATCAATGGCTACTTACACTTCTTTGGCCAAAGATTTCATATATATACAATCAATCAGTAATTCAAGCGTAGTCATATGTTCACCCACCCCTTAGCTCAATTTGGTAAATGACCACACATACTCTTTTCAATCATAACATAATTTCAACCTAAAAGGTTATGTACATCTAAGTGATCTAATTGATCAACTAGGTTACTCCCATCAATCCTAGGAATAAACAAAATAACCACATGGGTACACATAATGTCAAAAAATGATAATTCAATATAGCACTTCAATGCAATATCATTTCTCATACCTCATGATCCATTCCAAAAAGTATAATCCACTCACAACATTAAATGACTCCATTTCAAAAGTATAATCACAACATTGAATGACTCCATTTAAAAAGTATAATCACAACATTAAATGATCAATTTAACCAGATAGGTTAATCACAACCTATGGCTTGAATCAAAGAGTAATGCAGCAATCAAGTGACCTTAAAAATCATGAAACCTCTCTTTCAATATGACTCAAATATTCACATGTTTATAATGTTCACTACTTTCATGTCTAATCCGAAAGACATTATCAACTTGAGAGGAGTTTGTGCTTATGCACCTATAAGTCATCTTCATATTACAACATTGGGTTTCCAGAACATAAGTCCTTTTCTAGAGCTCCATGAATAGGAATAAACTCATAGTCAAGTATAAGAAAATAACATAATCAATATATATATATATATATAAAAATCATTGATGGTTGAATATTTTGTAATTCCTTTACAAATTAAAAAATAGGGATTTCAACCACAACTATGATGAGAATGTTCTCTCCTCTCAGAAAGGGGAGGATCCCTTCTTACTGCTTATTGGAATAAAAAGTATTTACACCAGCTTTAACCATGTGGGGTGTGTTAAATTCGCCATTTTCTCTTCTTTCAAAAAAGACATTTACAATGTTCCATGATAATATTCTGCAATGCTTTACACCTCTAAATATGTACCTAAGCAATAATCACCAATATTCTTGATTAAACTTAAGATTAATCAAAGAATACCAATACAACTAAATAATAAGTAACTGGAAGACACATAAAAGCCCAAAGTCTTCTTATTGCCTTCTATGATAGCTTTGAAGTAACAAATGACGTACATTGCAACATAAACCCACTTCAATAATAGATCCATGCACAAAGTGAATAATTCCAAGCCCAAAGCCTCGATAATCCTTCACCAAGAAATACTTATGACACACAATTTCAAGTAAGTGATATAACTCAAAGTTTATATATCCTATCTTGAACATCCTTCCAATCATAAGAAAGAACCACCACTCATCCAATTAACAACAGGAGAAATCGGCAAGAACAACGTAAGAACATTCTTACTCATACAAACTTGATTCAAAACAAATGTTGAAATCAAAATTTTCCTCCTTTTATTAACTGAATTTGAACTTGAAATTTGAACAAAAAGTTTCAAAGTTGAGTCACAATTTGGGTAGCACTTCATTGCATAAGATTAAAATGTACTTAATACAAAAGAACTCCCTCATATATATAGAGGAGAGTTGAGAGTTAATCTAGGAAAATAAATAACTACTTTGACTTATTCAAAGAGGAGAGTCCAATTTGATTTGGGACTTCTCTATTTTTACATGTAAATTGTTCAGAACTAATTACAAAAAGCATAAAAATGATAAAAACTAAAACAAGGTAGAATCAACCATCTCCAATGTCCATCAAAAAATCATCATACTTCTTCATGATGGCATGAACTTCATCTTTATTTGGACCTAAAGCATGTTTGGAAATGGAGAGGAGTCTTAGGATTGACTCCTTTAGTGTATTGCAAGCTTCATCATGCCTTCCTAAAAATACTTTTAAGTTGTCCAAGGTCAACTAAATATCTAGCAGGCAATTTAAACCCAGAACCATAAAGTAAATGGGTTTAAAGATTTGATTGATGACTTGTAAAGTGCTTGGGAAGTTGGATAGGACAACAATTTGAACCTTATCAATAGGGTTGAAGAGATTCCTTGTAAGTTGTGTGATGATAATAAAAAGGTCCTCTCAAGTTAGGATTTGTAACTTGATTCTAGGTTTAAATTTCCTGCTTGAACTTGGAGCATCACTCTTGTTCTTTGTCCTCAAATCTGACTTCTTTCCTGTAGATTCTTGTGTTTCTTCTTCCAATCCAGTGAGAAATAATTTCAATTGTATTCCCCTTTCTTGTAACCAGACATTGGTTTTAGAAAGAATAGGTTCAAATCTTTCTCAGATCAAGGTTACCTCTTTTTGAGACCTTTGAGTGGGAGGAAGAGGAGTCCTTTAATGTTTTTCTATTCATAGGTTGGATCTAAGATGTTACCATAGTCTTCCATGCCTTCAAGAATGTCGGCCAAGTCCAACTCCTCAATTTGCTTCAAGGTGAGCCTGCAATAGTCCAACTTTTGGATTTCCTCCTCTATTTTTATGTCAACCCATATATCCTCAATTCGGTGCACATGTGAATAGGCTTTCTTGATTCGATCCTTCATACCTCAGTAATTGAAATCAAGCCTTCTCTTGAACATTTTCAATGTTACCCATTGCATCTTTAACTCAACAACTTTAGCTTTAGGAGAAGTTTGAATAGAATACCTGCCAATTGTTAATGGAAACTTGAAACCTAGCTTATGGGATTCCATTTTCTTAATATGCACTACAATTATTTGTCTGCACAATTCCATGAAGACAATCTTATCACTGGGGTACCATGGAAGCATATACAGATACCCAATAAAGCAAACAACTCGCAGATATGTGAAAGTAGGAAATTGAAGATAACGACAACCATATTAATTCACAACTTTCCAAGCCTCATTTGATACTCTTTTCCTTTCAAGATCTAGATCAAACGCACACATGAATAGACCAAAGAAAACTTCACCCTTCGAAAATGATGAATTCTTTCATTTAGAGTTATTTGTGAAAAGTAGTTATACACTTGGGTCACCCTTCTATTTTCCTCTGTTGACAAACCCAAAAAAATCCTTGTTGCTGCAGTGGTATATACCAAGTAAGAACTCATGTAAAATTTATGTGTTGTAAGCACCTTGGTCAATTACTCATGAATGGCATCACTGATTTGCTCACCCTAGAAGATCTGTTATTTCCTCTTCAAAATAATCTTGATATAGAGATACATCCAATTTTAAAAATTGGATGAGATAGGAAAACCTTGCACTCTATTGAGAAGAGTGATGAGATCGGTCACCTCTTCAATGAAATCATTGCGAGGAAAACTCTTGGGACACCTAGAGATTCCTGGCCGAGGTGTCTTCAACAATTTATTATTAATTGCCCACTTCGCAGTGTTTGGGTCTTGATCATATTATACTTGTGTAGATTCTTTAGAGATCTCCACATACCTATCAATGCTCAAACATATGAAATCATTGTCAAAGAATTCAACATCCAACCTTATAATCACATTCTCATTTGTATCCTCGATGCTTCTGGTATCCTTGTCATAGTGTGAAGCAACTTGTAAAACAAACTCCGGGTTATGTGTTGCAATAGGAAATGAGGACACCAATTGAATATTACTTTGAATAATGGACCTCATACCATTGTCCAATGGATGCTTTCTTGTCCTCTCTAGAAACTTTGACATATCAACATGCCCGATTTCTATATCCTTAATCTCATCAATGTTAAATGTGATCACAGTGGCCGCAAACACTCCTTGATATTTTTATTTCATTTATTTAGCCTTGCTAGGAGACGAATCTAAAATTTGAAGAAAATTGTGTCTTTGAAGAAATACAAATGTGAAGATCTCAAAGTATGCGCATAAGAAACTGCATGAAATTTTTTAGCATATTTGCAGTGTTAGAGAAATTACATATTGGAAACCACAAAGGTGGGAAAATTCAGATTGATTGTGTGAACTTAAGGGCTTAAGAGTGATGGACATGAAAAATAGAGTGCGAGTGATAAAATTGGCAAAAGCAAAAAAATTCTCCAGTGTTAGAGATTTTTTTCATTTTTTGTTAGGTCACTAAAAATCAGCACCGTTGCAGGTAGATATGCATTTCTGGATGTTTGGGTGTTGAAATTTAGTGATGTTGCAAGTGGATCTAGACGTTTACAATTTTTTTGTAAAGTCATTAAAATTCAACAACATTGCAAGTGGAAGTTTGTTTGTTTATTGCAAAGTCGAAGAAAAAATCTGACTTTGCAAATAGGGGTAGAACACTTAGTTCTTTATCGAATCAAGGTTTTTACTCGACCTTACATGTGGCATTGCATCTTTACACATAAGCGAGAAAAATCCCAACTATGCAGCTTATCTTTGGGGCAAACTTTTAACATGCACAATCGACAAAATTCATCGATAGTGCACACAAGGGTAGTTCACTTCTTGTAAAATCAGTGAAAAACACCGATCTCTCATAACAAGTTGGTCATACCTAGGTTTTGCATTGTCAGTGAAAATCACGACACTGTATGTCATACTTAGTTTTCATGCACAAGCAAAGAAAAATCCCACCCGTGAATTTTCACTTTGGAAGTTCATTTTTATTTTGCACGAGCGTTGAAAATCTCCGCCAGTGCATACAAAAGGGGTCAAACTGATCATAATGCTTGAGTGGTATTTTTTGACACTCATACATTAAAAATTAAATGGAGCCTTAATGCATCATTGGTAAAATTACCAATGATGTAACAACTACCAAATTAATCGTTGATTAATTATGAAAATAAATGAATAACATGAAGCTAATCCATATCCAATTTAAAGGAGTTAAACAATTGACTATTTTTTTTCTAAATGATTCTGCAACTATTACCATTATCACAAATCCATTTACAATATCTTGATATAAGTATAAAACTTGAATCATAATAAGTTACAACTGCTAGTACACATATTTTGAAATCAGATTTATAACATATGCAACTAATCTAATTATAACAACCATTATCTTCCATAATAATTCAAGTTATCATGTTGTATATGATGAATATAATTATTCTAGTAAGAGTCATTTACTCATCTAATAAGACACAAAATAAATAATATATCATCATCTGCATTATAGAATGTATACCATTTCTTTCTATAACTAGAAGTGGAAGAAAGAGAGAGCATCATCGAGGTGATATCCTCCCTACTGCGAAGCGTTAGCTTCCCTGTGCTACTCCACTAGAGAAGCCTGACCCATCACAAAGGATCTAGCAATATGTAGCAATCATGAGTGATGGAATCTATTTCACTCTGTAAATCACTAATGACCTATCATGCCTACATGCCCATACATCATACATACGAGCACCTATCCATTTGGTATACAAAATTTGGAAGAAAATGTAACTCAATCCAAGTAATGCGATCAGGGGTGTGAATCAATGATAATCCATGTTTTTATCATAAAAATGCCCCAATCATATCACTATGATAGCTGGACATTTAATAGGATAGATAAACATCACCTGATTACAAAGCTCATAACTATTTAGTTCCTTGATATTTAACTTAAATAGTGTATTTCCAAAGTGATTATATTTACTCATTATTTCATTAGAGAGGAATAACCAACAGATGACCAGTCCATAAAGAAGCTAGTCCACAACCCAAACACACTCCAGTAACTCCACTCAATATCTAGTGATACGGAGGATCCAACTTTCTCCTCATGACTTAATTGGTTGTAGTTTATCACCCAACAATATGGAAAGTAGCTCATGGAAGGATTGTAACTTATTTATTAATTTTTTTCTCATATATGGCTAGTAATTATAATTATCATTTAGACTCATGTGATTGCAATTTATTAATCAACTAACAATTCCAACTTGCAAATTTTAGCAAAAGGATAGAATTCAAATAGTCATAACTTTTGTGTCTCTTACCCAATTTTAAAACCTCAATATGTTCTAGAAAGGGGAAGGAGCAAGGAGCAAAACCTAGAAAGCATTTTGTAAGAAATTCAAACCCACACAAATAGTTTTCTCTATAAAACAACTCACTAGATTACCCAAAATCAATAGTTTGACATGGGATAATCTTATATTATATGATAATTATCTTCATAAATACACTCTCATTAAATCAATATGTTTTTAATGATTTAGAGATTTGAAGGTGTATTTTCAATCTTAGACACGTGTCTACACATAAATGTTTGAGAAAAAAGATCCTCTACTCTTACAAGCACATTTATAATGGATGCCACATATTTGTGGATTTTAAATAGTTCCACAAATTTTACTTCTTAAACAAGTATATTAGTCCATTGATTCATGTTGAAACAGGGAATGGTTCTACCTCTTTATTTAATGAATTGAATATATTACTTTTGGAAGAGATACTTGGTTGCATTCTTTATTCTATGACAAGAAAAATACCAAAAAGATAGAGCTTAGCCTTGATATAGCCCTCCTTCTATCATTGAAAACAAGGGATATGACAAGCAAAGGTATGAACCTAGTAAATAAGTACATTATAAATTTTTGCATAGAAAATGAATTAAAAACCAAACCTTTAAGTCATGCTTCCATTTCACTGCTATTTTCTACCGCTAGTGGCTACATTATACTAACCATAGTATGGAAAAGAAGGGTTTGGCTGCTAACAAAAATGTAATAAAATGAACATTGCAAGTAGTCTCTCACAAACCCTTAAGCATAATTAAATTTAAAACAAAACAAAACAAAAAAACTATAATAGAAAGAGGAGTGATCTTCTTCAATCTATTTGATTCATTAACTTCAAAGAGGGAAAAGGTAGACATTACTTACAAAATTCTAAAAAAGAAGCAATGGAAAACTCACTAGATTTGTTATATTAAGAATAGTACTTATCTTCCAAATTTTCTTTGGTCCTTCCATATTGGTCTCTCAGAGAAATCAAGATACTTTGGAAAAAATCCCATGTCAAGCAATTTCATAAACTATTTGAATTATACATGCTTCCTTGTATGCCATATTTTCATGAATTGAAGCCAAATTTTCATTGCAACTGCCACTTATGCTATGGCATACTCCAATTTATAAGACAAACCCCCTCATTTTAATGCCCATCATTTATCTTCTTTACTTTTTCCTCTTTTCCTCGTTGGTATTTCTTCTCCCATTTCTTTCAAAATAATACTTAAAAACTTTTAAACAAAACAATTGGCAGATGTAAAGCTAAAGTTTTCAACCTTTCTCCACGTTGAAACTTATATAAGATGGTGAAGCCTCTTTGAGGCACGTGGGGAGAGATTTATAAGCTTCTCCTAACTTTAGTATAATTTTCCTTTTAAGATAAAATAAAGTATAAACATATCTTTATTAATATATGCCCTTTTTTTAATGAAATTAGTATTAATATCACTTTATCCCTTTTGTAAAATAAAATAAAATATTAGTATACATTATTAAAATATAATACTATTTTTCATCTATTTACTATAGTAGTAATATTAAAAGGCAATGTTATTAATTTAACATTATTATTTTTTATTTCTTTATCTTGTTAATAATTAAATAAAAGGAATGCATTATTTGCATTCCCTTGTCAAATCCCATTTAGCTTGGGACCCATTTCAATGGATCACCGGAATAAAATTACATATTAACAAGTAGCACATTTTTGTGCTTGGCTCATGACCCAATACTAACATAAGCTTTCTTGATCATTTAATTAACCTAGATTTTTATAAAAAATGATTTCAATCTCATATAATTTATATATAAGAACCATTTGTAAAATAATACAATTATTCAAATATAGGAACCTGAAATGTCTATCCTTAATCACACACATATACGCAACCTAACTACATAAGTCTAAGTGCATATGTGTGATTCCATCATAATAGGTTACCTCCACTTGCTATAACCTTCTTGATGATACTCTCTCTCCAATATGAGAAAATGTAAACAATTCATGATGCACTTATACATTAGAAGGCATAATTAATCATCATCATTATAATCATTTTTCTTAATTACCCTTCAAGCAATATTTAATGTAACCACATTATCTTTCCTAATCACTTTTTATTAAATAATTAATGTAATAGTTAAGTGTTTAAGATAATCTAATTAAATGGTATGTGACATTCTTTTTGTTGGCCTTGTCATTGCGCCAAAAGGTTGACCTGTCAATGCCCAATACAAGCGTCAGTTAAGATTCACAAGAGACGGTTAGACCATGTCACAAACCTAAGCGTTGTGCTAGACAGGGAAGACCAAGGGACACACCATCTTGCAACAATCCCCCCAACACAAGCGAGGGGTTTGAACCTGTGACCAACTCTAATACCAATTGTTGGCCTTGTCATTGCACCAAAAGGTTGACCTGTCAATGCCTAATACAAGTGTCAGTTAAGATCCACAGGAGGTGGTTAGACCATGTCACAAACCCAAGCGATGTGTTGGAAAAGTAATACCAAGGGACACACCATCTTGCAACACTTTCCCCCTAAGAATAGTCATGTCTCGATGACTATATGATATGAAGGTGATCATTAGAATGTCAAGTATTCAAAATCAACTCTATTTTACATCATTAAAAAAATATGAAAGATTTATACCTTTGCTTGTCATACCTTTGTAGCTTGATTAATTGGCTAAGTTGCCTTGAAGTTGTTGACAATGCACCTAATATGGTCTTTAAGTTTGATCACAAATTAAACTCTTGCACTAGGGTGTTATCTTATCACAAAAGCTTATGAAAATCTCAAGGAGTGTATCATTTTAACACTCCTAGTCTAAGTTACTTATAATAACCTTAGATAATATTACTCAATCACAACTAGAGAGTAAGCCACACATTAATATAATATACTATTTCATATCATGTAAATGAAAATTTTAAGATTCTACATAAATTTAAATTTTGCAATCATCTTTTTTTGTTTCTCTTTAAGCATGGTGAGTTGTTATAAAACCAGTTTATCATCTCAATCCATGCCCTTGATTTTTTACAATTATTTAGGATAATAAGCATTTATCCTTCTTTAGATGAGAACCTCACTATCTCATTCAAAATTTCATACAATTTTGTAAAAAAGACAAAAGTATAATTTTGTATCATACATACCTTCTCATATGTGTTTTTTTATCTTTCAATCATGTGACCTAGACAATATGTTCATCTTGTCATTCATGCCTACTTGCATGTGACCTAAATAATATGTCCATCTCGTCACATGTGTGAAATCTATGTTGTCATGAAGTAACTGACACTTGCAACTTATTTAATGATTTATGGCACCAATACCTATGCAAATTCCCTTTTGCTCATGAAGTGACTCAAGCTTTGGCCAAAGCATTTTATTCTTTATTTACACCCTCAAGATAAATTGGGAGCCACTTAGCACCTTTCCAACACATGCCCCTCTTTTTATAAGAGATCACAATTATGTTCATCTTATCATACATAATTTATTGTACCTGAACATATTTGACTAGTTTCATGATATTTATTGTTCATAACCAACCATAGGTCCTCCTTGGTTTACTGTCAATTGTGATGTCATACCAAGCATCTCAAATACAAAAGAATCAACATCATAACTCTTTAACAATTATATCAAAATGAAAATGTCAAGAATCTTAAGAAATAAAATTTTAAACATACTAAATCCACATCACCATGAATAATATCATGGACATCACAAGTAGGAGCATCAATAATATTAACATATAGCCTAATCTAATGCATATGAGACAATCTTTGGCAAAGATGTCACAACAATAGCATCCATAGAGGCATCTAAAGTATACCAATTAGTAGTATGAAAACATACACAAATACACAAGGGTCATATCATTTCATAATTCCCCAATTCTCATGGGAGTGACACATCGCATATACATAGTGGCTAGTTCATATAAACATCACAAGTACAACCATGATTGGCTCATATGCATATCACAATACAATGGTGAAAAGCTCATGTATACATCACATTACAATAGTGATTAGCTCAATCATAAATCATAAATATCTATTGTGATAATCCACACAATACATCACATGTTCACATGAGGAACGATAAGTAAAGTGGAAATGGTTGCACCATATTGCATGCATCAATCCACTACTTGATTCACAATCACATAAGCCTTCTATGACAACAATAAAGCATCCCATACTACTCAATGTCATCACTATCAAGGGCACCAATATATCAATGTACACAACCCTGGGCCATTTATACAAGTACTTAGGGAAACATTAGTGTATAAATACACTCAATTACACATAGGTTCATTTCACTTCATGATCCCAAGGATTACCTACCCCTGATAATCTAAGATATCATTTTCCACATTAAGATAGGCCAAAATATAATATGAGGTTTGTTCAACTATTACCTACCTTCCTTTCTAATGCAATCCATCAGATGGCTAAGCAACCAAGGACCTCCATAGTATGCTCCTTGACTATTGTCAATCTTGAGCATGCATCACATACCTTAAGTGCAACATCGCTCATAATAAAAGGTTTAATCTGATGGTAACCGTAATATTAAACTTAGCATATATAGAAGTTTGCATTAAAGGATCAAAGTATGACCACACTAATTTCCTACCCATGACAAGCTCATGAGTAAGCCATAATCATGAAATACATTAATCACAAAGTATGTGATGTTCAAGTATAATTTCAATCAATCAACATTCAATCAACATGAATTTGAAGTCATTCTAATAGACACACATCATAGATAATTTCCTTTCATACATAGCAAATAATAAATCATACAAAGCAATTTCATTCTAGATTACTATCATCTAGTCATTGATCATATTTCCCTTACCTGATTCCCTTACTGAACCATCTAAGAAACAATAAGACTCAAACTCATCCAGATATCTCCACAATTCTAGGATTTTTCTGAACTCTCCAAAGAAATGCAACTTTAACGTAGTAGACTCTAGGCCCTAGTCTTGAATCAAGAGCTATGATACCATATGTTACAACTACCAAATTAATCATTAATTAATTATGAATATCAATGAATAACATGAAGCTAATGTGGATCCAATCTAAAGGAGTTAAATAGTTGACTATTTTTTTCTAAATGATTTTGCATCTATTACCATTGTCATACCATTATCACAAATCCATTTACAATATCTTGACATAAGGATAAAACTTGAATCATAATAAGTTACAACTTCTAGTACATACATTTTGAAATTACATTTATAACATATGTGACTAATATAATTATAACAACCATTATATTCCATAATAATTCAAGTTATCATGTTGTATTTGACAAATATACTTATTCTAGTAAGATTAATTTACTCATCTAATAGGACACAAAATAAACAATATATCATCATCTACATTATATAATTTATACCATTTCTTTCTATAACTATAAGTGGAAGCAAGAGAGAGCATCATCGAGGTGATATATGTTGGATATTGTGGTTGTGTTGCTGATATGTGGTTGTCATTGATGTCAACACTATTAGCATTTGGTGTGTCAATTGTTGTATATGTCGAGGATATTGAGAAAATTATAAAAGAAAGTATTCTAGGTTCCTAGTGGAACTGTGCAGGTCATGAAGGAATCTTGTTATTTACATTGAAGATTAGCTAGTGTGGATTTAAGGGTTTATTTGTGAGTGTATCTAGATCATCTACTAGAAGTTTCAGAGGTCCACGTGAAGTTTTGATTATATTATGGTCTTATAGTGTTTTTGTTGTCTCTGTCAGTGTTTATGAATGAAGATTGTGTGATTCTATTAATCTCAGTTGTTTTGGATGTTTCTCTGTTGTTTCCTGGTGTTCAAATCATTCTCTATCTTTGTGGTACATCCACATTAATCAGAGAGCTTGTGGTTGAAGATCTTTTCTTGCACATGTTCAATTTTTCATGTTCCTAGCCGACATGTTGGTGGTAGCGTGTTGTGGATCTTCGTGGTGAAATTAATTAAAGTATTTTTGTGTTGGAGATGTTAATTTGGGTCTCCACTATGTTGTGGCTGACCTTGGTGGATACGTATTAAAAATTTATTTGTAAAATTGGGCTGACATTGCAAATATGTTTTATTTCCTTGGCCGACCAAGTTGTGATGAAATCTCATGTAGCGGATATATAAGAGCGATTGTTTCATCGGTGTAGCAAGTTGAGTGTGTGTGTGCTTCATATGTTGAAAGTGATCATATGTGTGTATGGGAAAATATCATTCAATAGCATAGCAGAGTGTGAAGAATATTGAGCAAAGTGTGAAGAAGGTTTTTTTAGCTTAATTGGAACTGTAATCAGGCTTGTGCAGAAGCTATTTTCTTAGTTCGTACCCTCTGGATTTTAATCCTATTTTGTATTGTTGGGCAGTGAGCCCCTTTTGTATATGAGCAATGAGCTCTAGGCAGTGTGCATGAATGCATGTGCATTCCCCTTATCATTTCTCTTTATACTTTTGACAGGGTATAATCTTGTGAACTAACATCCACCATGGTTTTTCCCCTAACAAGGTTTCCACATAAAAATATTGGTGTTCTATGTCTCTCTGATGAGTTAATTGTTTATGATTGATTGCTTGTTCATCAGATCTAAGATTAAGTTAAGTTAAGTTAGAAAAGTTTAAGTTTCTATGACAACTGATTCACCCCCCCTCTCAGTTGTATGTCCTTGTTTTGCCAACAATATCCACCCTACCATGAAGTGTTACCTTCCTTGTGCTATTCCACTAGAGAAGATCGACCCATCACAAAGGATCTAGCGATATGTAGCAATCATGAATGATGGAATTTGTTTCACTCTATAAATCACTAATGACCTATTATGCCTACATACCCATACATCATACTGTTGGAAAAACAAGGACAAACAACTAAGAGGGAGGGTGAATAAATTGTCACAAAATATTTAAACTTTTCAAACTTAACTTAATCTCAGATCTGATGAATGAACAATAAACCATAAACAATCAAGACATCAAAAACATAGAGAACACCAAGATTTTTACGTGGAAACCATGTTAGGGGAAAAACCACGGTGGATGTCAGTCCACAATATTATACCCTGCTAAAAGTATAAAGAAGTATGAATGGGAATGCACATGCATTCAGGCACACTGCCTAGAGCTCACTGCTCAATTACAAGAGGGCTCACTGCCTAAAGAAGATTCAGATTAAAACCATCTGGATTTGAACAGAGAAAATAGCATCTGCTAATGCTTGAGTATAGTTCTAGTTAAGCACATGAACACTTCTTCAACCTTCTTCACTCTTCTTCACACTCTGCTATGCCTTCGAATGATCTGAATAATATTCGCATAGAGGACTCACACACTTCACACTTGCACACTTCCAAATGATAAAAAAATCACTCTTATATATCCGCAACATGGAATTACATCGCTTCAAGTTGGCCACAAAGAAATAATAAAATGAATACAAATTGTCGGCCCAAAATAATAGATAATTTTTAATGCGAATCAACCAAGGTCGGCCACAACATAGTGAGGACCCAAATCAACAACTCTAACACAAAAACACTTCAATTAATTTCTCCTCGAAGATCCATAACACGCTTCAACACCTAGTGGCCATGAACATGAAAAACATGAACACGCAAGAGAAAATATTGGATCACAAGCACAACGATCAATGCAGACATGCAACCAGATAGAGCACGAACTAGAAACATCCACAAACACCATGAAACACTAGAGAAGCATCCACAACAACTGAACTTATACAAATCACTTGATGGGTAAGTGCAAGAGTTGAGTCCACAAAATGTGGAAGTTTTTGCCTTAGCCAAAAAAACAAAATCGACATTGCAAAAACGAGATCTCGCTTTTTAAGAAACGGGATCCCGTTTAGCTTCGGGATTCCGAGCCTAAATTAAAAATGGTTCAAAACGGGATCCTGTTTTTAAAAAAAATCATTTTTGGAAATTTTAAAAGTGGGATCCTATTTTTAAAATTTCCAAAAACGGAAATTTCAAAAATGGAAAGTTTTCAAAATGGGATCCCAATTTGAAAACTTTTCCATTTGAAATTCCGTTGAAAAATTTCAAAAGCGAGTCCCATTTTTAAAATTTCAAAAAAAAAATTGTTTTTGGCAATTTTGAAAATGGGATCCCATTTTGTAGAACCATAAAAAAAATTATTTTTTATGAAATGGGATCCCGCTCTACAAAACAGGATCCTGTTTCCAAAAAATTGAAATTGGATTTTCTTTGTGGTCAGGTTTCTGCCTTTTATTTTGGTTTGGGAAAAGCATTGGGAATCCGAACCTAGGCCTTCAACCTGGTTTCACCTACAAGGTAAAGGTCCTAACAATGTTAGAGAAAAATATCGAGTTTGGACATATGGCTGACGACTTTTTTTGTAGAATTTTTTGAGGAAATTAAAACCCATTTTAAATGAGACAATGCAAATTCCAAATATGTAATTTTTTTTACAATTGGATTATTTTTTCTATTTTTCAATTAATTTCTGATAAAACTGGTCCACAAACTTTAAATATCAGGGTTTTTTACTATTTTAATAACTTTTGACCAACATAAAATTTTGACGAACGGATTGCACGAGAACAAACTTCAAACAATTCTTTTCAATTTAAAAAAAAATCAAAAAATGATAAGTTTAGGTCATCTTATGCGTGTCATACATGACGATTTTTCAAAACGACAAATATGCCTAATAAAAAAAATTAAAAAAATAAATATTCAATAAAAAATTACAAAAAATATTGAGAACAAGCTTTAGTGAGTCACAAATCTTTTCCCAAAAGGATTTAGAAAAGTATGATAATTTAGGTAAAAATATGGATGTCGTACATGTGCATGGTATGGTAAAAAAAAATTGGCTTTTAAACAGTGGTTTTTAGAAACGCCTATTGAAACTCAATTTGTACAATCTAGGTATTGAAATAAATTACATATTTGGAAACTAAACTCCGAGTACTAAATTTTATGATTAGTGACTTTTTTGAAGATTTCATCTCTAAGTGCTTCAAATTTTAAAGTCAAATGTGTCAAATTTTGAAAATCAGGAAAAACCCTTCCACTTTTTGGCCAAAAAGTGGACTCAACTTCTTGCCAGCACCCTAATCTTCATTCAAGAACACAAACTGAAGTAATAGAAAAACTATCAGAATACATGTCTTCATAACTTGATCACAACTTCACGCGGATCTCTAAAACTTGATGTGGATAAACTAGATACACTCAGGAAGAAACGCTTTAGTCCACAATGACTGATCATCAACGTACTGATCATACCGATAAACTGAACTCCACTTCACCACTAACAACCTGTAGCACTTCTTATTACAATTTTATTAATATCCTCAACATATACAGCTTACAATACATCAATGCTAATAGTGTTGACATCAATGACAACCACATATCAGCAACACAACCACAACATCCAACAATCTCCCCCTTTGGCATTAATGGCAACACGTGATGTGAAAAATACCATCAACACAACACTTACTCCTCCTTAGGTTATGACCCTTCTCCTCAACTCTTCTCTTCTAGAAATATTTTTCACATTGCACTTCTCCCCCTTTGACATCAATGTCAAATATCTCTTCTATGCAAGCTCTGAAACACATATCTGCACATCTGACTACTCCCCTTGAGTAGTAGGCACCACAACATCAATTTGGATCAAAATATGATCATGAAGTGCACAGATTGATGCAAACCAATGCATCCTTAGTTCATATTAGGAGGGGTAATCACCCCTAGCATCCCTTTGAGATACTCAAAAGTATCCTTTGGCAATGGCTTGGTGAAAATGTATGCAATTTGTTCTTTGGTAGGCACATACTCTAGTTTGACTGCTTTCTCACTTACTTTCTCCCTCAAGAAGTGAAACTTGATTGATATATGCTTGGTCTTAGAGTGTAGCACCGGATTCTTCGATATGTTTATTGCACTTGAGTTGTCATAGTGTATGACAATAGGCTGATCATATACTACTCTAATATCTTTTAGCATCTATTTCATCCACAAAACTTGAGTACAATTATTCGTAGAAGCAATATACTCTGCCTTAACAGTAGATAGGGAAATGGAATTCTGCTTTTTACTCAACCAAGACACCAACTTCTTCCCTAGGAAGAAGGCACCACCACTAGTGCTTTTCCTATCATCTACATCTCCTTCCCAATCCGTGTCAGTATAGGAACTCAAGATAAGATCATCATCTTTAGGATACCAAAGCTCAAAATCAACTGTTCCTTTCAAATATTTGAAAATTCTCTTTATAGCAGTCACATGAGATTCTTTTGGATCAGCTTGAAATCTAGAAACCATACACATAGCATTCATGATGTTTTTTCTAGTCTCAGTTAAGTAGAGCAATCCGCCAATCATTGACTTGTGTCTTGTTTGATTTTCCTTAGGAGAATCATCATTCTGTGTTAACTTGCATCTGGTTACCATGGGTGTACCAACAGGCTTTGAGTCTTCCATGTCAAACTTCAACAACTCTCTGACATATTTGGACTGAGATGAAAATACCATTGTCCAACTAAGTGAATTGCAATCCCATAAAGAACTTCATCTCTCCAATCATACTCATTTCAAATTCACTTTTCATTTCATCAGCAAACTTCATACATAGATCATCTCCTCCAAAAATAATGTCATCAACAAAGACTTTAATAATCAACTCTTTATCATGATCCAACTTAAAATACAAGTTGATGTCAGTAGTACCTTTATTGAATCCAAGCTTTAGTAAGTATTTATCAAGTCTAGCATACCAGGCTCTAGGGGCTTGCTTGAGTCCATACAGAGCTTTCTTCAATCAGTAAACCATGTCTTCCTTATCAGTCAGTTGAAATCCATCTGGTTGTTCAACATATACCTCTTCTTCTCACTCACTATTTAGAAAGGCTGACTTCACATCCATTTGATAGAATTTATAGTTCTTATATGCAACATAAGCAAGAAATAATCTTACAGCTTCAATTCTGGCAATAGGGGCAAAAGTTTCTTCAAAATCAATACCTTCCATTTGTGAATACCCTTTACATACTAGTCTTGCTTTATTCTAAACCACTTCACCTTGTTTATTCAACTTGTTCCGAAAGACCCATTTAGTACCAATCACATTTTTATCTTTAGGTCTGGGAACAAGAATCCATGTATCATTCTTTTCAATCAACATCAGTTCTTCCTTCATAGCTTCCATCCAGTGTTCGTCATTACAAGCTTCATTGACATTGTTCGGTTCAGTCTTGGAAATCAAACAATACTCTTTTGCAATCCTTCTTCTAGTTTGCACACCTTTATTCTTATCTCCTATAATTTGATCTTCAGAATGATTTAGCTTTACATACCTTGGAATTTTAGGATTCTCTCACACTTCTGGTTCTTCTGTTCTTTCTACTGCACTTCCACTTGTCTCTCCTTCCTGACTTTCTTGATTCACCAGAACAATTTGAACTTGATTTTGTGTTTGAGCATTCTTCCCTTTGTTTTTACTATCTTTCTATTCATCTAAATCATATCCACAGTATCTGGATGATCTAGTAGAGTCCTCATCAACTCTGACATTTTCACTTTCAACCATTTTTCTCAATCTTCTATTATAGCACCGATAAGCCTTGCTTTTAGTAGAGTAACCTAGAAAGATTCCTTCATCACTCCTTGCATCAAACTTGCCTATGTCCTCATCTCTCTTAATATAACAGTTGCTTCCAAAGATCTTGAAATATTTAACAGTAGGTTTATAACCAAACCATAGCTCAAAAGGAGTCTTACTAGAAATACCATTGACATTTACCCAATTTAGAGTGTACACAGCAGTGCTTACAGCTTCTCTCCAATAGATGTGGGGAACATTTTCTTCCAACATTATTGTTCTATCAACATCTAGAATTGTTACATTCTTTCTCTCAACAACTCCATTTTGTTGAGGGGTTCGAGGAGCAGATAACAATCTTTTGATTTCATGCTCTTCACAAAAAGAATTGAACTCCCGGGAGGTGAACTCACCACCTCTGTCTGACCTTAGGAATTTGATCTTCAGACCTGTCTCATTCTCTACCATAGCTTTGAAACTTTTGAACTTCTCTAATGCTTCACATTTTTCTCTTAAGAAAGCAACCCATATCATCCTAGAGTAATCATCAATAAGCAGCATAAAGTACCTTTCTCCTTGTAGACTTTTGATTCTAGAGGGACCGCATAGATCATTATGCACTAGCTCCAGTACTCCATTAGAATGATGTCATTTACTCCAAAAAGAAACTCTAGTCTATTTTCCCATCTGACATTCCTTGCATATTGTGTTAGTAGGCTTCACTAGGTTAGGTAGATCTCTTACTGCTTGAGTGGAGCTTCCCTTGACAATTTTATCAAAATTCACATGACACAACCTCCTATGCCATAACCAGCTTTCATCCACTTGAGCAATCAAACAACTTACATCAGCACTCACGTGAAAAATATTACCTTTTGTCTTTGTACCTAAAGTAATTTCATTTCCAGAACTTCCAAGTATCTTGCATCTTCCATTTTTTAATTGAAGATTGTAACCCTTGTCCACCATCTGTCCAACACTCAACAGGTTATGCTTCAAGCCTTCAACATAAAGGACATCATTAGTGTTATGTTTACCACCAAGACAAATAGATCCTTTGCAATGAATCACACCAGCATTGTTATCTCTGAAGCTTACAAGCCCACCATCATATTTCTTTAGACTTACAAATTTTCTTTTGTCACCAGTCATATGATGTGAACATCCGCTATCAATAACCCACTCATCCTTTTCTTCAATTAAGATTGCAAGAGATTTCTCAACTTTAGCAAATTCAATAGCCACTAGACCATTTTCCTTGATAGCAATAAAAGTCCATTCATCTGCATTTCCATTTTCTTTATCATATTCTTCATCAATCACACCTTCTTCAACATAATAGCATTTATTTTGAAATCTAGGTTTGTAAGGCTTAGACCTAGGAACTCTTTCAGGACACCTTGAAGCAAAATGACCTATTTTTCTGCAAGAGAAACATTCAATAGGCAACTTTCCTTTATATTTACCTTGTCCTTTGCCTTCTTTCTTCACAATCAGTGCTTCCATATCTTCTACGTCTCTTTCTTCTTCTTCAAGTTGTTTCATCTCTTCCTCATACTTGAATGTCTTTCTAGAACTTTCTCCTGGATCATATCTTTGATTGTTTCTTCCAAATATAGAGGCCTTAAATGCAAATTCAGTCTTAGGGGCAAAATCACCAAATTCACTCAACTCAAAGGCAGCAAGTTTTCCAATCAACATATCTCTTGTCACATTTGTTACTATTTTAAGCTCTTCAATAGCATGAGCCTTTGATTTGTAAGAGGGAGGAAATGATCTGAGCACTTTAGCTACAATGTCTTGTTCATACAGGGTACCACCGACACATCTAATACCCATCACAAGTTCATTTACTTTTTACATAAAAGAAGAAATATTTTCATCTTCATCCATCTTCAAAGTTTTGTACTTGCCTTTCAAACTCGTTAGCTTAGCAACCTTCACAAGTGCATCTCCTTCATACAAAGTCTCCAGCTTCTTCCAGATATCATGAGCTGTCTTTAGATCCATCACATTTGTCATTTCTGAATCCGTCAGAGCACTCAACAAAGCTTCAATAGCCTTGATGTTAATCTCAACCTCTTTAACCTCATCAGGAGTGGAAGGACCATTCTGAGGAATAATATATTTGTTCTTTGTAATCTTCCAGAAGGGTTCACCAATACACCTCAAATGACACTCCATTATGTATTTCCACAGAGAGTAGTTTGTTCCATTGAATATAGGACTATCCTTCTTGTATGATGTCATCTCAAATCACCTCAAGCTTTTAAACTTCTTCAGAGGAACCAGCTCTGATACCAATTGTTGGAAAAACAAGGACAGGCAACTGAGAGGGGGGGTGAATCAGTAGTCATAGAATATTTAAACTTTTCAAACTTAACTTAATCTCAGATCTGATGAATGAACAATAAACCATAAACAATCAGCACATCAGAAACATAGAGAACACCAAGATTTTTATGTGGAAACCCTGTTAGGGGAAAAACCACATTGGATGTCAGTCCACAATATTATACCCTGCTAAAAGTGTAAAGAAGTATGAATGGGAATGCACATGCATTCAAACACACTGCCTAGAGCTCACTGCTCAATTACAAGAGGGCTCACTGCCCAAAGAAATATTCAAATTAAAACCATCTAGATTTGAACTGATAAAATAGCATCTACTAATGCCTGATTACAGCTCCAGTTAAGCACATGAACACTTCTTCAAACTTCTTCACTCTTCTTCACACTCTGCTCTGCCTTTGAATGATCTAAAAAATATTCACATACAAGACTCGCACACTTCACACTTTCACACTTCCAAATGATAAAACAATTGCTCTTATATATCCACAACATGGAATTACATCGTTTCAAGTCGGCCACAAAGAAATAATAAAATGAATACAAACTGTCAGCCCAAAATAATAGATAATTTTTAATGTGAATCAACCAAGGTTGGCCACAACATAGTGAGGACCCAAATCAACAAATCCAACACAAAAAAACTTCAATTAATTTATCCTCGAAGATCCACAACACGCTTCAATACCTAGTCGGCCATGAACATGAAAAACATGAACACACAAGAGAAAATATCATATCACGAGCAAAACGATCAATGAAAACATGTAGCATAGATAGAGAACAGACTAGAAACATCCACAAACACCATGAAACACTAGAGAAGCATCCGCAACAACTAAACTTACAGAAATCACTTGATCTTCATTCAGGAACACAAACTAAAGTAACAAAAAAATTGTTAAAATACATGTCTTCATAACTTGATCACAACTTCACACGGATCTCTGAAACTTGACATGGATAAACTAGATACACTCAGCAAGAAACCCTGTAGTCCACAATAACTGATCATCAACGTACTGATCACACCGATAGACTAAACTTCACTTCACCACTGGCAACCTGTAGCACTTCTTATTACAATTTTCTCAATAGCCTCGACATATACAACTTACAATACATAAATGCTAATAGTGTTGACATCAATGACAACCACATCTCAGCAACACAACCACAACATCCAACACATACATACGAGCACCTATCCATTTGGTATACAAAATTTGGAAGAAAATGTAACTCTTGATCCAAGTAATGCGATCAGGGCTGTGAATAAATGATAATCCATGTTTATATCATTAAAATTCCCCAATCATCTCACTACAATATCTTGACATTTAATAGGATAGATAAACATTACCTTCAATTACAAAGCTCATAATTGGCATTTAGTTCCTTGATATTTAACTTAAATCATGTATTTTCAAAGTGATAATATTTACTCATTATTTCATTAGAGAGGAATAGCCAATAGATGACTAGTCCATAAAGAATCTAATCCACAACCCAAACACACTTCTGTAACTCCACTCAATATCTAGTGATATGGAGGATCCAACTTTCTCCTCATGACTTAATTGGTTGCAGGTTATCACCCAAAAATATGGAAAGTAGCTCATGGAAGGATTGTAACTTATTTATTAATTTGTTGCTCATATATAACCAATAATTATAATTATCATTTAGACTCATGTGATTGCAATTTATTAATCAACTAACAATTCCAACTTACAAATTTTATCAAAAGGAAAAAATTCAAATAGTTGTAACTTTTGCATCTCTTGTCCAATTTTAAAACTTCAATATGTTATGTAAAGGGGAAGGAGCAAGGAGAAAAACCTAGGAAGCATTTTGTAAGAAAGTCAAACCCGTGTGAGCAATTTTCTCTATAAAACAACTCATTAGCTTACCTAGAACCAATAGTTTGACACAGGATAATCTTATATTATAATGATAATTATCTTCATAAAGATACTCTCATTAAATCAATATGTTTTTAATGATTTAGAGATTTGAAGGTGTAGTTTCAATCTTAGACACGTGTCTACATGGAAATGTTTGAGAAAAAAGATCCTCTACTCTTACAAGCACATTGATGATGGATGCCACATATTTATGGATTTTAAATAGTTCCACAAATTTTACTTCTTAAACAAGTATATTAGTCCATTGATTCATGTTGAAACAGGGAATGGTTCTACCTCTTTATTTATTGAATTGAATATATTACTTTTGGAAGAGATACTCGGTTGTAGCCTTTATTCTATGACAAGAAAAATACCTAAAAGATAGAGCTTAGCCTTGATATAGCCCTCCTATCATTGAAAACATGGGTATTCATCAATTGATACAAATTAAGTAGCAATAGAAAAGAGAAGGCATAAATGTATTCAACTATCATAGATTTGTATTGTCATTGCTTGTAGATAATTTACATTTGTTGTATGAAAAAAAATTCCATAATAAATGTATTTGGATGTATTGAAAGGGGCTAAAGTTTGGTCAATGCCTAGTTTAAGTCTTTGTTGTTTGAACCTAGTAAATAAGTACATTATAAATTTGTGCATAGAAAATGACTTAACAACCAAACCTTTAAGTCATGCTTTTGTTTCATTGCTATGTTCTACCACTAGTGGCTACATTATACTAACCATAGTATGCAAAAGAAGGGTCTAGCTGCTAACAATTAAGAAATGTATTAAAATGAACATTGCAAGCAGTCTCTCACAAACCCTTAAGCACAATTAAATTTAAAACAAAACTATAATAGAAAGAGAATTGATCTTCCTCAACCCATTTGATTCATTAACTTCAAACAGAGAAAAGGTAGAAATTGAAACAAACATTACTTACAAAATTCTGAAAAAGAAGCAATGGAAAACTCACTAGATTTGTTATATTAAGAATGGTACTCATCTTCCAAATTTTCTTTGATCCTTCCATATAAATGCATGTTGGGTCTCTTGAAGAAATGGAGGTACTTTGGTAGAAATCCCATGTCAAGCAATTTTATAAACTATTGGAATTATACATGCTTCCTTGTATGCCACATTTTCATGGATTGAAGCCAAATTTTCATTGCAACTGCCACTTATGCTATGAAATACTCCAATTTATATGACAAACCCCCTCCTATTAATGCCCATCATTTATCCTCTTTTCTTTTTCCTCTTTTTCCCGTTGGTATTTCTTCTCCCATTTCTTTCAAAATAATACTTAAATTTTTTTAAACAAAACAATTGACAGATGTAAAGCCAAATTTTATAGCCTTTCTCCATGTTGAAACTTATGCAAGATGGTGAAGCCTCTTTGAGGCACGTGGGGAGAACTTTATAAGCTTCTCCTAACTTTAGTCTCATTTTCCTTTTAAGATAAAATAAAGTATAAACATATCTTTATTAATATATGCTTTTCTTTAATGAAATTAGTATTAATATCACCTTATCCCTTTTGTAAAATAAAATAAAATATTAGCATACATTACTAAAATATAATACTATTTTTCATATATTTACTATAGTAGTAGTAATATTAAAGGGTAATGCTATTAATTTAATATTTTTTTTAAAAAAATCTTTATCTTGTTAATAATTAAATAAAAGGAATACATTATTTGCATTCCCTTGTCAAATCCTATTTAGCTTGGGACCCATTTCAATGGATAACCAAAATAAAATTACATATCAATAAGTAGCACATTTTTGTGCTTAGCTCATGACCCAATACTAACATAAGCTTACCCTATCATTTATTTAACCTAGATTTTAATAAAAATGATTTCAATCTCATATAATTTATATATAAGAACAATTTGTAAAATAATGCAATTATTAAAATATAGGAACCTGAAATGTCTATCCTTAGTCACACATATATGCAACCTAACTACAGGAGCCTAAGTGCATGTATGTGATTCCATCATGATAGGTTACCTCCACCTGCTAGAACCTTCTTGATGATACTCTCTCTCCAATATGAGAAAATGTAAACAAAATTCATAATGCACTTATACATTAGAAGGAATAATTAATCATCATCATTATAATCATTTTTCTTAATTACCCTTCAAGAAATATTTAATGTAACCACATTATCTTTCCTAATCACTTGTTATTAAAGAATTAATGTAACAATTAAGTGACTAAGATAAGCTAATTAAACTGGATGCGATAAATGATGCATCACAAAGAAAACCTTGTGATTTATCAACAAATTACATTGAGTTAGCATGTTTCACAACACAAAATGATGTACTCCATGTGAACGGAGAAAATACCTGCTCATGGTATTGGAGAATGAGGGTTTAATTCAATATATGTTGGTGGAGAAAAACACCGCCTACACAAATCAGAGTTTACAAAGGTGATTCATGAACACAAACTGGTATGTAATACAACTTTTTAAATCCATGACACACATAGGGAAAAACAAAGGTTTCGTGTCATAAACCAACAAGGTATACCCGACAGTTTGTATTGTGATCAAAACAGAAATGCGAGGAAATAAAAACCCTAAAAACAAGACTTACATGAAGAGAAAAAAACAAAACCAGTGTTTCGTTTTGAATAGTGGAAACTACAAATTACAAACTAAAAAAAAAATGATATAGATGCAATATAAAAGACGATATATACAAATGACAAACATAAAAATCCCTAAAAATATTTAATAGCATAAACAAAAGGAAAACTTGGCATTACATACCTAGGCAAGGATGAAACTAAGTGGCAAAAACCCTAGCTTGAACCTACAAAAATCCAGAAAGAAACTATGCACAATTCATTTGAACATGAACAATCTTGGAAGATTCATGTGGAAAAAAACAATAAAAAATGAAAACTAAAACACTTTAAACTGATTGAAAACCCCCCACAATCATAAATGAAAAACACATTAATTACAAACTTGTGTGAGGCCGAAATTGAAGGGACAGGAAAAATCAACACCGACACAAACTAAAAAATGAAAGAAAAAATGCAAGGTCACTAAAAATCAGTGACCTTGAAATTTTTTTAATTTTTGCATTATGACTTGTAGGGGCACTGAAATTTAGCGCTCCTACAAGTGTAATTTTTTTTCTAACTCCTAGAAATTGAATTTTCACAACTTGAACCAAAAGGAAAAATTTAATGAAACAGAAAATGGTTAATGCTCAGAATGATGTTCCAAGGTTGGGGAACCACACACGATGACCAAAGCAATTTTCCTCATTTTGCATGCTTAGAGTACGTGAACTACAAAATAGACAAGTTTCATAGGGGTTATCCCATGAATTGAGCACAACTGAATTCGAGGATAATAATCTATAATACGTTTTCAACCCTATTGTTGATTATTGATATAATCATAATCAAATATATTCCCTAACCCTAGGAATAAACTTTTCTCCTACCTTTAAGGAGATATGAGTATCCAATCAAGGATGAATTAACATTATGGTTTGCATCATAACCTAACAATTTCAGTATACCACTACATGATCCATGTAAGCATACATATGGTCTATATCAACCTTGGTATTATACTAATTCTCTATGGTTATTTTGTTTAGCAAACACAACCACGTAAATTCCAACATAATAGATAAATATATAGGTATCAACCAACAAGGTTTCACCAAAAAGAATTCATCAAAGATCACACAAGTTCACTAGAATAAGAATCCATCAAAGTTCATGCAAGCAAGCTTAACATACATATAATCATCTTTCCTTCAAATAATTGTATTCATAAACAATTTGATTTCAACACAAAAAGAATAGAGAAGAAAAATCAGCATGCCTAGAATTATAGCTCCCAACGAAGATATTGTTTCCTAAGTTTAATTCCCACAGTCACACTTGTTGCTCCTTCTATGATCAACCTATCTCCAATCCTAGCCTTTCTCAAAACTCTCAACAAACTACAAACTCACAAAGAAATCTCTCTTTTCTTACTAGTGCACTCAACAACCTATTGCACAAAAAACTATGGCAATGAACTTCAAATGAATAATTGAAAGATAGCGAACAAATGACCAAAAGGTAAAGAAGTTGCCTCTACTTATACTAAAAATTGAGAAACTTATTGCTACAAACAATTTTTACAATCCGCCACCTTTTCTCTTCCAATTGCCACCACTTAACAACAAAAACCAACTTCTCCTCTAAATGATTCGACTAAGCCAATTGAAGTGAAATGTGGGTGCTCAAACAGTTGATATGCAAACACATATACTGTCCTCGCATTTCAGTCACCCTTTTTAACTGACAACAACTACTCTTTTACCGATTCAAACACAAAAATATTTACCTATAGGTTTCTTATTGGCATTATGGCTGCCACAACAAGTCAACTTATTCCTTAGCTTCAACTAGCTCGTGGCTTTTGACAATGTCTTATGCTCAATATGGTTGTGCGTGGCTTTTCAACGCAACAGTTTGACTTTAATTTGCATTCTCTCTTACATGGCATAGCATAATATCTATTAAAATTCCTTACAAATGTTTCCCATATGCTTCCATCTTATGTGCTTTACTTTGCAATAATAAACAATCCACATTATATGTGCTATCAACAGCAATAATATTCGCACGTATGTGTGAGCCTTATGTGGAGCGTATGATTTATACTTGCTATGTTCCTTATGTTTTCCACACAACCTTGCATCATTTACTTTATTCACACCATCGCATAATATATGCGTGGTAGGTTTGACCCAAAACAAGCCCTTCCTTAATCACATTATGTATGCACTTATATCATTGCCTACTTCTTCGTAGCCTTTAAACGATGCTTTAAGTAGTGGTTTGACCACCTCCTTGCGTAAG
>VDFB02058242.1:769921269-769945210 GCA_007258455.2 Sequoia sempervirens
ACATACATACATATGCATATGCATATGCATACATATACATACATATATACATATCTATGTATGTATGCATATCTATATGTATATATATGCATGTATGTATATGTATATATGTATGTATGTATGTATATACACATATATGTACACACATATTGATGAAGGGAGACTCTCCTTCAAACACACCTTACACATAAAATAACATTCAAGAACAAAAACCATGCAATTTTATTATATTCTCAGAAATCATCTACATACATGCAATCAAATGCATTAAAACTATCTGGTCACAAGACCACTATTACAAAAATTTGGGCCACAAATACATGCAAAAAATCAGACATGCAAGTTTGTGAATGGCAATATTGGCCATTGAAACCCGAACCTTCATTATGTGTTGAAAAGCAAGAATTTCATCTATCTTGTCATCCAGAATGAATCCCTTTTCATCATAACCACTTTATATGATATTTTCCACTTTCCAACAAATTGTCACTTCTATTTTCGACACCAAATATATTTAGTTACCCCTTTACCAACCTTAGAAAATTCCTAAATTTTAGTCCAACTTTCGAGAGCAATAACTTTTGACTTGAGCATTAGATTGACAAACCATCTACATTATTGGAAAGATCTTTTCAAGTGCGAGGTCTGCAATGGTATACTTATAGTATACCATGATTTTTTATCATTTTTTAGGCCCGTCTAGAACCTCTAGGTACCTCAAAATTGACTTTGAATATTTTAAAAGGGATATTTAATATAAAACATTAACATCTCACAAATGACAAATGGTATTGAAGTGATTTCTTCACATTGTCTTCATTTCACCATTTTGGAGCTCTATGTAATTTTTCGTGTTTATACGTACACAAATGCAAACTTACTAAAAATTAAAAAGTGTCATTTTTAGACCTTCCAACTTATGAAAAATAGTAAGTAATCCTACCATTTTTAGCCCTTAAAAAAATTCACTAAACCTAAAAGAAATCAAAATAAACAATTTTTTGGGGATGCATGATTTCTGTTACACCCTAGATGCTCATGCATCACATATATAAAAAAATACATGCATAGATACATACATACATACATACATACATACATACATACATACATACATGTATACACACATACACACACACACACACACATACATACATACATACATACATACATACATACATACATACATACATACATGCATACATACATACATACATGCATGCATACACACATACACACATACATGCATACATGCATACATACAAACATACCTACCATATTTTTTGAACATGTACACCTAGAGATTGAGAGGGGGGTGAATCAATCTACACAAAAACATAACCCCTTCTAGATCTTGAAACTTATAGCAAAATCAAACCTTCTTTATCATATAAAAACCTTAAAACATAATAGTAACAGAGAATGATATAGCAGTTTGAATTCGTTAGCAACTTCAACAACCTTTAAGCAATGGAAGATATAGCCATTCTACTTCTAACCAAATTAGCAACAGTGAGAAAGCAATAGAGGACACACACAAGCACAAGGAGAACACTAGATTTATGTGGAAAACCCAATGAGGGAAAAACCACAATGAGAGTTAACTCACAATATAAAGACTCACTTCCAAAAAGACTTGTAAGAAGGCTCACTACCTTAGAGAAAGATACAAAGGAATTGTAGGAATGAAGCCAACATAACTTCAAGAGCAAGATATAGAGGACCTAATGAGATTCACTATCTTAGAGAAGGATATAAATATTTAGATAAAGATTACAATGCTTGTTAATATAACACTCTATTGACTAAGGTGTTATAACACAATTGATCTTTCCTTTCACTCACTTTGTACTATCTCTATTGGTTATGCAATAAAATTTGCACACACACTTCTTCACACATGTACACTAATCCATCTTGTTGCATCTGGAATTATCTTACATTTATATCCACCGCGATACTTCAAAACTTTAATTATGTCAGCTAAGAAAAGGATAAATAATGAAATCAATTCGTCATTCACCAAAATATAATGTGGTCCTATCTAGAAGATAGAGAGGACCAAAAATAGTTCTTATCACTTCTTCCAATGTGATCCAAAATAATTTACATGTAGACGCACATCAACATAAGTCGACATCAAGGAAAAATGTGGATAAAGCATTGAAGCACATAACCAATTAGCCCATAAACATACTTATTATTGAATTAACTTGATGTGGTCCCAAGCAAGATAGGTCAGGACCAAAATTTATCATAACACATCTTCCATTACTGGCACAACCCCCAAGCATACAATGCAAGCAAAGGAACAAGCCCTATCAACCAGATATCCATAAATATCCTAGAAATCCAACTCAAGACATAATGTGACACCAAAGTGGCTAATTAGCAATGTTTGAACCACATGGGGATGTTCCCTGAACATCCAACAACACTTTCATAAACTTACTCCATACTTTCATGCCATTAATAGCAACTGTAGATCAAACAAGTATAAAATACTTCATTCAAGAAGCACAAAATACATAGCCAGATGATGTATCAATAGTAGAACAACTTGTGGATCACTTCAACATGTCAGATATGAAATAAGATACTACACAAACATTGAGAGCACATTCACCAAGCTACAAGAGAAGATACATCAATGCAAAGAAACGTGAAGCATTTCTCAAACTAGTCTAGAAAACCAACAACACTATAATTCATAGAGATCTCCTCGACAACACAGGTGACCTAAAAAGATAGGAGTGCAACATCCATATAACACCAATTTTGAATACCAAACTACAAGACCAAATCATCAATAGAGGGGGATTGCATGGAATTCTCCTAGATAGACTTCAATGCAGCTTCTTGAACCAAAAATGCTTAAGCAACTTGTGGAGGCTAGAACTTCCTTTCAACAATAGATACTTTAGCAAGAACATCAGGATAGAGAATAAGACATACTATATACCTTAAACATCTCTCCACTATCAATAATGCTTCTAATCCTCATCTTAATGCTTTTAATCCTTATCTGAATATATCATTATGAAATCAACTCGGCTGACAACAATAATATATAATGCAACTTTATTTGACATGAACTTTAGCACCTCTTCTCAGATGAGCTTGAGTAACTCTTCTTTGGATAAGGCATGACATCCAAGCATGAACTTTAGAAATTATTATTTATATAACACATGACATCCAACCATGAACTTCAGCAATTCTTCTTTGGATAAGGCATGAAATCCAACCATGAGCTTGAATAATTCTTCTTTGAATAAGGCGTGATATCCAACCATGAAATTCAACAATTTTTCTTTGATAAGGCATGGCATCCAACCATGAATTTCAATATTTTTTCTTTGATAAGGCATGAAATCCAACCATGAGCTTCATTGCTAATATTATCCCAAACTGAATATAACAATGATAACTAATTCCAAGGACTAACTTACTTCTCAAGTATTGACATCAATGACAACAACTATGAACAATCTCCTCAGTGAACATTGATATTAATGATAACAATTGCCAACAATCTCTCCCTTTGGTATTGATGGAAACCTACACTACTCACTCTCCCCTTTTGACATTAAGGACAAAGGATCATACACTCCTACATAAAGCAGCAGGACATTCTTTAGGGGACAAATAGTAAAAGATATTCTATTGAAACAACAACATATACTCCCTCTTTGACTAGCAGTACATCTTCAACTAGTAACAACTACACAACATATTCATGACTCTCCCTTTCTACCAACTCCCCTTGAGAGGTAGCACTCATCAATCCAAGTGTAAAGGATATGACATGAATTTCTCCCATGGACAAATGCACCATTTATGCATCTAGTTAGAACAAGGAGGGGCAATAACCCCTAAATTTTGTCGTAGATACTCAAAATTATTCTTTGAAAGTTCCTTAGTGAAAATGTTTGCAATTTGGTTCTTGGTAGCCACATATTCCATTCTAACTTCATGTTCTACAACCTTCTCTGTCAGAAAGTGATACCGGATTGATATGTGTTTAGTTCTTGAGTGCATTACTAGATTCTTGGAAATGTTAATTGCACTTGTATTGTCACACAGTATAGGAATAGGTTCATCATAAACCACCTTAACATCCTTCAAAGTATGCTTCATCCAAAACACATGAGTATAATGAAATGCTACAAAAATATATTCTACTTCTATTGTGTACAAAGACAATGAATCCTACTTTTCTACTGAACAAAGAGACCGATATGTCTCCCAAAAATAATTCACTTCCACTTGTACTTCTTTGGTCATCAACACAACCTGCCCAATTGGCATTATTATAGGCACTCAAAGAGAAATTTTGATCCTTTTTGTACCATAGGCCATAATCTTGTACCCTTCAAGTATTTGAAGACTATTTTCACAGCTTTCTCAACCAAACATATCACTTGCAAAGAAAACCTGAAAACTAATTGATATGTTCAAGCACCAGTTGGTGCAAGTACCCAAACATAAGTTATGTAGAACAAATAGATATTGTAGCACATTGTTATTTGAAAAATAGAACTTTTCATCTCACCAAATCTTCTCATACAATAAGATACCATACACTAGAAATGTCCACATATCTATATGGAAAAAAAATTTCTACTAAAATAATTTCATAACATTCCAAAAAGCCTTCAACATCACTTCACTATGCCAGACTAGAACCCTATCACTAGCATCTTCTACTTTAGAAGGTATCTGAACTTGAAAGCTTGGATATGATCCCTTCACAACTTGATTAACTTAGCTTTTGGACCGCAAGACATAACCCTTTTCTATAGAGAGGAGTAGACAAAAATACCTTGACTCTTTTGAAGAGAGTGTACTATGAATTTATTACTTTTTCAAAGACTTCTATTTGTGTGTGGTACACCAAACTAGAATGACATCAATTAGAACGGGATTACCAAATTTCACACACCATCCTCCTCCATTGGGATCTTCAATAAAGGTCCATTTATGCAAACCCGATCTACACACCAATTGATTTGATTCAAATCTTCTTTCATGTTGAATTCTTCAACACCTTTTTATTTTCAAGGGGCAAAAGGTTTTATCTCAGTTTGTCTTATAATTTTGTGCAGAATGCACAAGTGTAGTGTCATGTCCTTCTTCTCATAGTCTTCTTTCCAAACCTTTTCATTTCCCTTCCTTTATTGATTATGGTATTCAACCTTTTTCTAAATTGATGGCTTAGCAAAGCTAATTCTGCAATAGTTTGTCTTATGTCTCATGTTATTGCATTTTTGGCACACAATAGTGTGCTTTGGAACAAAGTTGTTCCTCTTGACCTTAGATTTGCACTCATCATCCTTGTGACCATAGTTATTGTAGGCATAGCAATATTCATGAAAAAAAAATATTATTTCTTTGAGATGTGAATGACCTTTTACCCATGTTATTATTCCTTCTTTATCTAACTTTACAATTATAGTTGTATGCCCAAAAATACTGCAAGAAAAATATTAACCTTGAAAGGGTCAATTGAGCCTAGAAGGAGCATGTCATTTTATAGATGGAGAACTTGTGAATCCTCTTTACTTCTAGTTAGGATTGGATCCACTTTCATTATTTCCATTTTGAATATGCTTTGCATCTCCTAAGGAACTCTTCTCAGAATCTTCAATGCAGGTTGAACCTCTTTCCTCTTTTGTCTCACCATTTTTATTTGATTTGGAGCTATCAATACTAGGCTTCTCTCCTTTTTCACTATGTTCTTTTTCTCTTTTCAAGGAATTCCTTATAGTGAAAATTTCCTCCTAAATCTTTAAACATTCAGCAGCTTTGTCATTAAGCTTGACATTCAAGCAATCTTCAGTCCTCTTGCCTTATTCAACCCTTATTTTAAAACCAAAGATCATACCTTTTGCCTCTTATAGTTTTATTTCACATTCTTTTCTTTTATCAACTTATATTTTCAATTTGTCATTTTCTTCCTTTGATTTTGCAAGAAAGCATTCATATTTTTTATTTAGTTCCCTTGCTTCATTCAAGTCTTCTAGAGTTGACCATAGTTTTCCTTCAAAGTCTATTCCCCAATCATCTAAATTGAAGTCCCAACCTTCACGTTTCGTAGATTCCAAATTTGGATTAAAGGAAAACATATCTTCATCACTCAAGGAGTTAGATTCCATACATTACTCAATATTACACTTTTTGCTAGTAGTATTGAAAGCCATAAAGAGAGTTTCATCATTTGAATCATTCTCCTCATCTTTAGAGGAACCGCTACTTTCTTTGGAATAGAGACCCTTTTTGAAATTATCTATTTAATTTCTATCACCTGATTCTTTCTCAGGGCATTTAGATGAAAAATGACCTATTCTTGCATAATTAAAACACTTGAATGGTAACTTACCTTTGTACTTGCTAGTTCCATTCTTCAATCTTCTCACAAATTTTGCTTCAACCTCATAAAGTAATGACTTTATCTCATCATTTTCGTCCTCCTAGCATAGCCCCCTTTTAATTATTTGACCCTTTTCCTATGTCGGGAAACATCAATTTTATTTTGTGACTTATAGCCTTAAGTCTTTTGTCCCAAGGGTCTTGTTCCCATCGACCAATTCGAGTCCCCTTTCTACAACTAAATTTTGTGCATGTGCAGATTTGTTAACCATTGGATCAAGAGATTTGATTTTTAATCGTTCCCCGTGCAGCCCAAAACAATAAAATATTCATTAAAGTAAAGCCATAGGGTTAGTGGAATTTTATCATGGGGCATATGTGTGGCATCGGGCCCATGGTTTTCAAAGGCCTGGTGAGTGTTGTGGTGGGACCCGTGATCGAACGACAGATATTAGGGTGCAAATCGTGGCTAAATCTTGGCCGCTCCCCACGCATCTCGCACATATAAAATATTATTTTCCAAAGTCTTGCGGGGTTAGTGGGTTGGTGATGCATGTCCCTGGTGGGACCAACGGTGGTGGTTGTGTTTGTGAATGGTGATGTCACAGTGACGGTTGGCATGGATCAATGGTGGTGATTTAAGAGATGGGATGGTGCTTTTTCTTTCTACTAGGGCTTTTGGTGAATCTTCGCTTAGTCTCATATATTTAGCAAAAAGTGGTGGAGATTCATCCATGTGGGTGTGTGTTGACCGTCGATGAAGATGATGGTGCATGTGGTTTGAATGGTTAGCGCTCCAAGTGGTGAAGTCTTATTGGTGTGATTTTGTATGACTCACATCGTTGTTGTGAGTCATGTGATGTTATGACAATGATGATTGTGCGGCCTTGATTTAAAGTGTTTAAATCTAATGGTTGGGTTGTAAAGTTTTTTACAGTGAGCATTAGGCGTTGGATCTTGGTGTAGTTAAGACAGATCGATAGCCACATTTTAAAATTAGATTTCCCCAATAGTTGGCTACTCTTGTTTGTGGATAGTGAATATACAGTAATGGTGTATCTTCTCCTTAGCTACCAAGATCGATCCAAGACAAATACAGATCATATTTTTTGCTTCTCCCAAGAAGAATTTACTACTGAGCGGCACCATTGATGTCCCGATGTGTTGCAGAGAATGAAATTGATGTCAAGGTATGTTCTTCCTGACTATGATCGTGGATTTCTTGGGAGTGCCATGCCTATTTTTAGAATGACTCTACTAGAGTTTGCTCGAGGTGTCAAGAGTATTCAAGTCTAGTGGTTGCATCATTTTGGGGAGAAATTCTCAGCAGACTGTGGTTTGACCTGGGTGTTTTGGTCTGAAACCCTAGTTTGGTTAGGGTTAGCAATTTCAATTTGAATCTGAGTTATGCCTACACTATAAAGACAATTTTTGTACAATTTTTGAGGTTCCATCCTATCTGAATCTTTGTAAGTCTTTTTCTTAGTCTATATAGTGATTTTTGCACTTAGTAAGGAAATGTTGTAAAGTTTGCTTTGTAATAACAATAGATGACCTAAATGTTCATTGCATTTCACATTTTATGTTTGTATCAACTTTATCATTCTCTCTGGCTTTGTACTCATCATCTTTGAATCAACATAATCAAGGATTTTTTTGGTTCTCAATCACATTTATTGATCTTGAATGTTTGATTTGTTAGTTTCTATTCAAGGATTAGAGTAATTTCTTTCAAGTCATATGTTAAGGTAGTGATGATGCAATTGGGAATTCAAAGAAGTCTGATATTTTTTTTCTTTTGTTGGTTTCTTTTTGTAAGGAAGCAAGTATATAAGAATCCAAGGTGGGTCTATTGTAAGAGTGTTACTTCATTTCTGGACTCTCTTTGGATAAGACACTAGTCATTCTATGTTCATAAGCCTAGGTCTAAGGTGGATCCAATTTCAATTCAAAAAGAACTTTTTACTTTCCTATATTTACTTTTATGGTTTCTTTCCATACTACCATAAAAATTTGAGGAAAGGAGAGAGATGTGTAGATGATTTATCCCAATTAAGGCTTCCCACCATTGTAGTGTGATGATCTACATTAATGTATAGGGATACCCACCTTGGTCCTGTAGAGCCTAAAGTGTAGAGGAGAGGCTTGCCAATCAATTATCTCCTTTCGTTGGCCACTGACCTAGGGTCTCTAATTATGAGTAGCTACCCTTTAGGAGATGCTAGACCATCAGCTGGAAACACCAACAAAGAACACCAAATTTATGTGGAAATCTAAATGAGGGAAAAACCACAGTGAGAGTTAACTCACAACAAAAAGGCTCACTACCAAAAATAATTAGAAGAAGGCTCACTACCTTATCTAGAAAGATACAAAAGGGTTTGTAGTACTAAAGCCAACATAACTTTAGGATAAAGATATATAGGACCTGATGTGACTCACTATCTACAAGCGGGATTCAAAGATTTATATAAAGATTACAATGCTTATTAACATAACACTCTACTAACTGAGGTGTTATAACACAATTGATCTTTCCTTTCACTAACTTTAGCACTATCTCTATTGGATATTCAATACAATCCACATGCACACACACACAAACACACACTTCTTCGCACTTGTACACTACTCCATCTTGGTTCATCTTAAATGATCTTGCATTTATATCCATCACAACACTTCAAAACTTCAATTAGGTCAGCCAAGAAAAGGATAAACAATGAAATCAACTAGTTAGACACCAAAACATAATGCAGTCCTATCCAAAAGATAGAGAGGACCAAAAACACTCTTATCACTTCTTCCAATGAGGTCCAAAATAATTTACATGTAGGTGCACATCAACCTAAGTTAGTATTAAGGAAATGTGTGGATGACATATTGAAGTGCATAACCAGATCTTAGACTCTGTAGGAAATTGATCTATACTAGAGATTTGACAAGTTATCCCTTGCAAAGTCACCAATCTATTAGTTTTTTTTTAATTCCCAACCAAATCTCAGAAATAATCTATAGGATTTTCAATCCTAATGATTAATTATTTGGATGGATTGACCAACAAATAGGTGAAAGTTTGAAATAGCTTTCCATCTATACTTTGGGATATATAAACTTGGGAGGGTAGCCCCTTATAATGTTCTTAAGATCTCTTATGTCAAATTATCCTATACATTGTAACTAGCAAATTTGTCCTCTACAAATTTTCTTGATGATTATGAAAATATTAGGATCTAGAAATATCCTTTAATCTTTTAAACAATTAATAGCAAGAGAACAAGAAAAGACATGAAAATTTAACAAATAAAGTCTTCAAATGAAATTATAAGTTTTCTTTGTATGTGTGACCTTGGAGCTGCAATTAGATACAAATTCAAAAGACTAGTGCCTTAACCTAGGGCAAAGAGTCAAAATAGATGTATTTGAAGATACTTAATAACATTTTACCCAAACATTAGAGAGATTTACAATAATTCCTTACACTATTTCACTCATAGATTTCTAACCAACTCTACTTTAAACTCCTTGCATTAGTTCATACAAATCTATATTCCTATTTTAGCATTTAACTCTTCTTTGAACCAAATCTAAAAGAAGAAAATACATCAAAGGAAAGACAATGAAAACGAGATGAAATATCTTTGATCATTTTTATTCATAGTTTGTATAAAATGTACATTAGGAGACAATTGGCTAGAAAATTATGTCATTTGTATTCAATAGATGCTAGTACAATTAAGTAGAACCTATAAAATACATACAATTCAGACTCAATAACCTAGAAAGGACTTAAAATCTACTCTTTGTGCACTACAATTACAAAATTCTCTAAAATATCCATACAAATGGCCTTGAATTCCATTTTATAAGAACAAGGGAGAAACAAGCTTTAGGCCAAGTACACATGTCATATTTTCATTTGAAATCCAATTACATTTCAAAATATGAGCACACTTGCTTGTAGAGAGAATATTCTAAGGACAAATACAATTATATTTAATTGTAATTTTTGTCCTTTTTAAAAAGTGCTCGATGTAGATAGTTATGCTCTTTGGTACTTCCATCATCTACTAGTCGATTGGAGATTTGGATAGGCATGTAAGACAAAAATTTTAACCATTAGAAGAAAAAATATTTTACCCGAAGTTGTTGGAGAATTTTGCTAGCGTTGATTGTACAAATAGGACAAAAAGAATGTTCCAAATCATCTAAAAACTCTACAATTTTGGAATCTTCAATTGTATTTCTTGTCCTAGGCATCATATTCTTCTTTAGTAGGCCACTTGAAATCCATAAACTCATCCAATTTAGTTCTATATGTGCCATACATTTTGACAATAGAATTTTCCCCTTTGTCAAAGTCCTCAAGGAACCTATTTGTGTCCCATATCTTCTCAATGTAGCTCTTTATGAGTTCCATGTCAATAGGGTCCTTTTCAAAAATCATATAAGCTAAGGATGGTGCGATATTCTTCAGTTGTGTTTTCCAATCTTTAAATGAATTCGCTCGCCCATCAACATCCCTTATATCAGGCAGTATTCCTATATTTTTTTCATCAAATTCTTTTATCAATTCCTTAACCCTCTCTTCCATGGGGTTGACCATACCCTGATATCCACTTGCTAATTTAACAATCTAATAGGTAGGAATGGCATGTTCAAGCTTATTACTGTCATGGGTAGATCCTTTGATCATTCCCATCAATGAACTCAACCTTGGTATCCATGTCTTCATCAAAGGAATTACCTCTATCTTATCTTTAGCAAACATATCAATGGCAGTTATCATCAAAGAATAAGTATTCTGCACATTATTAGCTTTGTTCAAAATCTTCCCCATCAAATGACCTAACACAGTAGAAGTGATGTACATGTTGTCATTATTAGTTCTAGGAGATGGTGCAAAAGAAGTACTTGGAACCTCAAGCCTTGGTTTCCATACAACTATTGCATATGATGGAGGTGGTAGTGAAGAAGGTGATGTAGGATCTTGTTGTTGTTGTTGCACTTTTTTTTGTATTTGTTGCATCTGAGGTTATATTCCCTGTTGAACTTGTTGTTGAAACATTTCCAACTATAATTCCAATTGAGAAATTCTTTGCTTATCCTTATTGTACTCATTTTACAAGTCCTAATATTTCTTGAGGGCTTGATCATGTTGCTCCTGCAAAGATTCAGTTGCTTCCTTACTGAAATGGGAAACATTCACAACCAATGTGGTTGCTTCAACTGTAGATGTATCTAATACTCTCTTAATTATTGGCTTGTTTGTATTTGGGGCAAGAGCCCAAATAACCAATGTGTCCCACTTCAGACTAAATGTAGACCCAATCAAAGCATCCAATGCTTCATCCTTTGATAAAAAATGTGCATCATGATTTTTTATAGTTTCTACCCTAGGGAAATAGTAAATGCTATGTCATATTCAAATAGGAGGAGGACACCACTTTCCCTCACAAGTTCCCTACCTTCCTCTGGTTTCATTTATTTTTGGTCTTCCTCCATCTGAAGCACCAATCTATCTAATATTTCCTTCCTTGATTGATTATGGAACATAGAAATCTCCTCATTCAACCTCCTCTCAAATGCATCTTTTTTCCTTCTCCACAAAAATTCCTTAGAAATATACTCTTAACAAATGCATCATCATCCATGAATTTCACACAGGCCTCTGATCTTATATCATCAATGTTGTCTCTTCCTCCTATGATAGCCCATGTCACCCTTCCCTTTGGGGCTAGCAAATCATCATCTCTTTGAGGAGATGACATTTATTGCAACATTTCCTCTCTAGTAACAACAACATCCTCCTCATTTGAATCAAGAGGATAATCAACCAACTATTCCTTCTCAACTCTCCTTCTCTTTGGTGAGAATCCCCTAGGGGGTGAATCCAAATCATGGAGCTATAGATTCAATAGATGGAGAAGGAGAAGCCCTTGTTTTCTCCTTCATTAAAAATAATTTAGGTCTCTTTGTGAAAACATAAGGCCTCTTTGGACGCTGATATGTTGGCCTCTCTTCAAGTATAAGGGTTTTTCCTTTGTCCTTTTCTTCTTCCTAGGTGGCCTTTGATGCCTCTCCAACAATTTTGTCAAAGTTTTGTAAAATGGCTTGAATCCTCAAGACCAAATCATCAACATCTACCAATGTCCCCTTAAAAGAAGGGTCCCTCTTCTTCTTAGAATCTTCAAATTTCTTGTATGTTGACAACTTGGCTTTTCTATCTTGTACTTCCTTCTCATCAAGGAAATTCTTGATAACATCCTCTACATAATCAACACCATGATAATATTTTGACCTATTGATATTTATTCTTAACTTATCAATAAATCCTTTAGGGTAAAAAATTCTTGCCCTTAATGGTTTCATTCTATAGGGTGCCAATATGTTAGGAATTTTCTTCCAACCCTCTATTTTCATGAAAAAATCTAAAAATATGGTGAGGAAAGTGAAGAAACAACCTTTTCTCTAATTAGCTAGGTGGGTCTCCTCAACATAAGACAACTTCCACATCACCTCAAAAAAAATCAATCCTCAATGGCACATATGTGGGTAGGACATTTGGTGATAAGTGACATCCATACACCCTTAAAATGGTGCAGTTAGAATGGATTATAACATCACCTCATTTGTGTCCAATTCTAAGCCCATGTCTCCTCTCTACTGGCCTTAGAAAATCATGAAGCACTATTAGAATTCTAGGAAATTGGCCCTTCAAAAATTATATTATCTTTGTTGAGAAAATATTTGTGAAAGTCTCAAAGTTGTACTATTGACAATGCTTGTCCAATAGATGTGTCCACATTTGGACTGGGAAGTCATCACCCTTCTCATCCTTCATTTTAATTTGTAACTCTTGACCCAAGTCTTTCCATCCCCAAGCTATGAACATGTGGCACAAAAGTGAATACCACCAAAAAAATTCTCCCTTCTCACCCTTTTTGATTTTGACTAACCCTTTATGGATGTCATAAAACAAGTAGGATACAAAGTCATATTCCTCATTCACCATTACATTTTGGATGTTTGCAGCCTTAAACATAATAACAATAGGCATCTTTTCCAAAGGGTTAAATTCTAGAACTTGTAATAATGAATGATAAGTTTTTGCAAAATATCCCTCAAAAATATCCACTTTAAAAGGCTCTTGTTCAATTTGGGATATTCCAACAGTCTTCCTCTAAGGGTCCTTAACCCTAAATCTTGGCAATAACATGACTCAGTATGTGCTCTTATTGATGCAAGAGCATCTAGCAGTGTAGAGCAATCTTGCATCACCCAAAAACAAAATGTTTTCTTTATTTTCTTTAGTTGTTTTGAGTCCCATGATGGAACTTGAGGGGTATAAGACTATCAGGCATCAAAAATGGCAAAAAATGAGCACTTACTATTTTTAGTAAGTGGGCCAAAATAGGCTCGTATGGACATGAAAATTTACCCCAAGGAGCAGAGCTAAAAAAAAATTCCGATCACAAAAGAATCACCTCAATACCCTGCACGGTTTGGGAGAAATTAAAGTTTTTGTCTTGAGAAATTTCTCCAATGTAGCTTCAAATTCAGATATAACACTTTAGAGGCCCCGAAACAACTCAAAAAGTGGTTGAACCAACCTATGGTGGGCTATTGCTTTGTAGATTTCATTGAGAGCTTTCCGACAATATGCAATAATAGCAAATCAGACACTCGGATCAAAAGTTATGGCCCCACAAAGTTGGTCCTCTAAAAAGTGAATTTCATAAAAATTACTTCCTAGGCTAGAAATTGAACAGGGGGACTTTTGGTGCCAAAAAAAAAGGGGAAATTTGATCTTTCTAGAACATTCTAGGGTGGTTATTGGGGAAAATAAAAAGGGTTAAGTGAGGGTTGTAGAATGTGGCTCTGATGGTGCAGATTGTGGCTTTGTACAGTAGATTTTTCTTTTCAGAATTGATTTTGTTGTAATGAATCAAGCCCATGCGGCTATAGCATGTAAGCTTTGAATCTGTAATTTCATTTTCTGAAAATAATTGAAAGTGATTCATTTTTTTGTCTTGCATTTTGTGTGTTGGTATTTGTTATTGTGATTTTTCTAGGTTTTTGCATTGTGTCCCTCATCACTTATTGTTCTCATATTGATCTTTGAACTTATCCAAGTTGATGGGCTTGTTCACAAAGTGGTTGAGCTCAAAAAATACTACAATAGATTCTTTATCCAATATAACCATGACCCTACCCATCAAGGTCCCTACAACCTAGACTGTATCATCATAATTTTTTGCTATGGCTTTCAACAAATCAATATCAAGGAAGACATTAGGGATAACCAATTTCCCCAAGTTAAGTCTCCACACATTACATGTGGGGGAAAGGTAATTTCTCTTTCCATATCGATGTTTAAACAAATCCCACCATGACAAGGTCAATTCAACATCCTAAACTCCATGGTAGTCATTGACAAAACCCTTATTTGCACCAGGGCCTTGCACCCTAACCCTTTGATTGGTGAACCCAAGTAATCGAGACTTAGGTCATCATGTAGGGCTCATTTTAGGGTATAGGTGGATGGTTGTGATTTAGGAGGTGACATTTTGACAACAATTTGTAGGAAAATAAGGGTTTATGAGATGCTCTAGGGCTTTGATGTAACTGATAACTCAATTTAGGCAAATACATACAATTTTATATGCAACAATAAATTTCTAGCTTTGAAATAAACCCTAGAACACAACCTTGTTGAACAAGAAAACTAAGGGGGGGAAAATCAGTTGTAACAAATTTAAACTTTTAAATCATTCACCAAAACTTAGATCAATCACAAATCCTTAACACTAATAAAATGATAAAACATTAAGTGCAAGTGCAGAAACTGAAAACCATCACACAAACATAGTAACACCAGATTTATGTGGAAAACCCAATGAGGGAAAAACCACGGTGAGGATTAACTCACACTAAAGAGAATATTAAAAAAAATTACAAATTTTACTGCCTAAGAAAAAGTCTCACTACCAAAACAAGGAAGTTCACTATCCAGATCGAGACTCACTATCCAACAAGGTTAACCACCTGGAGGGTTCATTGCCATAGAGATACAAAGAATATAGAAGAGCTATGTTACAAAGAGAAAACAATCTCAATGAAATAGAGATTTCGACCATAATTTTCTCAACCACTTGTAGACATGCATGAAAGATAAAGTACACCTTCAGCTCACTGCATCCAAAAACTCAACATTTAGACTTTGCATTGATCTACCACACTCACATCACACACACATACTGATTTGCATATATCTGCTCTATTTCTTTGCACTTATCTCTTTTTACATCTTTCACCAATAACTCATCCCATATTTATACCATCTTCAACTTTTAAACATATCCAAAGTTGACCATCCATCATTAAATTCAAATTAGGTCGATGCCAAAACATCCTAGGGTGGAATTAGAATGAGAGCGACCCAAACACACACTTGATGAGGAACCAAATAGGTCCCAACATGCTTCATTAACTTCAAAGGTAGTGTTCAACACAAGGTCGGCCAAACCAATGTAAAACACATAGAACAATTAAGCACACACAACCCTTAGCATGATCAAATCCTTCCAAACAAAAAAATTATCTTCAACACGATCATATAACAACTTAACTCTAGAAAGTCATATGACTTCACCAAAAGGAAACTAGACCAACAACATTTATCTTGAACCTTAGCTAGACACACAAAAAACCACAATTCATAACTGGTGAACATAAGTCACATTATACAATCAATCAGAAACCAAAAATCTAGATATAGCAGCTTCCAACAACCATGGTCAACATGTCTGAACCACACAAACATAGGAGCAAATCTAAGAGAAAATATTGGAGCAAATCTCAAAGAAAAACCTAGAGCAACCGTTGAACACCTGCAACCTTTCTTCATTACAATTTTCTCAATATCCTTGACATATACAGCCAATAACTTGCATTCATGACATCAATGACAATAGAAACTAGTTGATAACCAATTGACCAGTTGACATAAATGACAACACCTTCATTCTTACAACAATCTCCCTCTTTGTCATTGATGGAAACACATGATGTGAAAAGACATCAGAGACAACATACTAGCTTTAAGCATGCTTCTCATGATTTTTCTTTCTATTTCTCCGCCTTAGTAGATAAGATTTTTATCATGATACTCTTCTCTTTTTCACATTCTTCCTCTCCCACTTTGACATCAATGGAAAAGGAAAAAGATATTTTACATTGATTTCCCATAGAATACTCATACAATGACAACACATGACACTACGTGCTCCCACTAAGAGGTAGCCACCAAAGCAATAGTCCAGAAGCAAAAAATAGATCCATAGACCCACTAGACTGATGCATCTCCATATACATCTAGTTCAAGAAAGGAGGGGAAATAACCCCTAACTTCTCCTAGAGATACTCAAAAAGTATCTTTAGGAAGAGCCTTCATAAATATATTAGCAATTTGATCCTTCATAGGGACATACTCAAGCTTTAATTCATTCTCCACAACCTTCTCTCTCAAGAAATGATATCTGATAGATATATGCTTTGTCCTCAAGTGCATTACTAGATTATTTGAAATCTTAATTACACTTGTGTTATCACAGAAGATAGAAATAGGATCATCATACACAATTCTGATATCTTTCAATGTTTGTTTCATCCATAGAACTTGTGTACAACAAGATGCAATAGCAATATACTTAGCTTCAATAGAAGACATGGAAACTGAATCTTCCTTTTTACTCAACCATGCCACCAATCTATAACCAACAAATAATGCACCACCACTTGTACTTTTTCTATCATCTACACATCTAGCCCAATCTGCATCTATATAAGAACTTAATGTAAAGTCAGTATCCCTAGGATACCATAACCCATAATTTGGAGTGCCATTCAATTATCTAAATATTTTTTTAACAACAACATGTGTTTCCTTAGGATCTTCTTGAAATCTAGCCACAAGAAAAACATCATGCATAATATCCAATCTAGTAACCGTCAAATACAATAGTCCACCAATCATAGATCTATACTTGCTTTGATTAGCCTTTGATGAATAATCACCTTTACCTAATTTGAAACCAGTCACCATAGGAGTGCATACCGGTTTGGAACCATCCATCCCAAACTTCTTCAACATCTATTTCACATACTTTGACTATGAAATAAAAATTCCTTTCTGTGTTTGATTAATTTGTAGCCCAAGAAAGAAATTCATCTCTCCAAACATAGACATCTCAAATTCTTTTTGTATTTCTTCTGCAAACATATTACACATAGTTTCATTTCCTCCAAAAATAATTTCATCAACATATATAACCACAATCAATATTTTGTCATTTTCAATTTTAAAATACAGATTAGTATTTATCATACCTTTGTTGAAACCTTGTTGAATCAAATACCTATCTAACCTTACATACTAAGCTCTAGGAGCTTGGTTCAATCCATATAAATATTTCTTCAATATGTAGACCATATCCATTTGATTTGATAACTAAAATCCTTCTGGTTGTTCAATGTAGACCTTTTCTTCCATCTCACCATTCAAAAATGCTGACTTGACATCCATCCAATAGACCTTGAAATCTTTATGAGCAAAAAATGCTAACAACATCCTTATAGCTTCCATTATTTCCAGTAGAGAAAAAGTCTCCTGAAAATATACACCTTCTACTTGTGAGTAACCTTTATACACAAGCCTTGCTTTGTTTCTGACCACTTCTCCATTCTCATCCAACTTATTTATGAATACCCACTTTGATCCAATAATGTTTTTATCTGTCGGCCTTGGGACCAATTCCCAAATTTGATTCTTCTCAATCTGCATAAGTTATTATTTCATGGGTTTCATCCAATGTTCATCTTTACATGCTTCACTTACAGTCTTCAATTCAATCTCAAAAAGAAAATGCATATTTACCTCATCAATAGCATCTCTACTTCTTGTCAACATTCCTTTTGTTTTGTCTCCAATGACTTTCTAAATGATTCTTTTGCACATATCTAGGTATCTTAAGGGACATCACCAAAACTTCTTCTTTTTCTTCATTTTGTTTCTCTTGCTCATCCTTTTCTTATTCTTCCACAATTTCTTCATCAACCTTGACATTTATACTTTCTACAATCTTCCTCAGTCTTTCATTGAAACATTTGTAAGCTTTTCTTTTAGTATAATATCCAATAAAAATGCCTTCATCTCTTCTAATGCAACATTTTCTTCCAAATACCTTGAAATACTTAACAGTACTTAGGAATTCTTTGACACCATAGCTCATAGGGGGTCTTTGTACTATTTTCTCTTGCTTGAACTCAATTGAATACATAAACAATAGTGTGAATAGATTCTCTCTAGTAAATTTCTGGTAAACCAGCCTTAGTAATCATTGATCTAGAGACCTCTTGAATTTTTTTGTTCTTTCTTTCAACAACTCCATTCTGCTAAGGAGTTCTTGGAGAAAATAATTGTCTTTTTATTCCATGCACTTCATAAAACATATTAAACTCATGGGAGTTTAATTCACCACCTATGTCAAACCTTTAGCATTTTAGATCCTCAAATTTACTTCATTTTCAACTATAGCTTTGAATGTCTTGAATCTATCTAATGCATTAGACTTCTATCTAAGAAATGTAACCCATGTATATCTAAAATAATCATCAATCAAAAGCATGCAGTACCTTTCACCTTGTAGACTTCTCACTCTTGTAGAACCACAGAGATCTGTATGAATTAAATCTAGTAGTCTAGTAGTAGATTGTTCCTTTGATTTGTAATGGCTTCTTGCTTGCTTTCCAAACTGAAAATTCTTACAAATAGCATTAACAGGCTTTGTAATCCTTGGTAAATCTCTCATGGCCTAAACTGCACTAATCCTCACCAAGTTATCAAAATTCATATCACACATTCTTTGATGCCACAACCAACTATCATTAATCTGAGTCATAAAGAATTTTCCATCAACACCCTTAAGTTGATAGATATTTCCTTGATATTTCTTTCCTGTACCAATCACTATTTTGGATCCTTTCCTGATTTCAAATCTCTCATCCTCAAATACAAGATTATATCCTTTACTACACATCTGTCCAACACCCAAGAGATTATTCCTTAAACCCTTAACATAGTAGACATCATTAGTATTATGCTTGACATAAAAACTTACTGAACCTATCCCACAAATCTTAGCACCAGTATCATCTCCAAACATAACTAAGCCTCCATCATATTTTCCAAGTTTAACAAACTTACTCCTATCACCAGTCATGTGATGTGAACAACCACTTTCAACAACCCAATGGTTCTTTTCATGTTTAGCATGTAGGGAAGAGATTACAATACCTTCATTTTTCTCCTTCTTTGGATGGAATTCCTTCACCTATTTTCCAGAATTAACAGAAGTAGGTTCATCTTTTATAGAGAAAAACAAGCATTCATTGTCATCAAGATCTCCAAAATCAGATTCCTCATCAGATATACTAGCATCCTCATTCACATAATATGCTTTATTGATCTTCTTACCTTTCTTTTTTTTCTCATATCTTTGTTTATTCCTCTTAGCTATTTTTGGACACCTTGAAGCATAATGTCCTATTCCTCCACAACTAAAGCATTTAAAGGGTAACTTACCTTCATACTTTTCAGAGCCTTTTCTCATCCTTCTCACAAAGTTAGCTTCTACTTCATCGTGATTTTCTTCATCCAGATCTTCATCTTTTGTATCCTTAAAAGCAATCTCTGATTTGAATCCATTTCTCAAGTTCGACTTTCTCATCTCGTAAGATTTCAAAGTTCCCAACAACTGATCTTTAGTGTAAGTCTTATAATATATATGTTCTTCAATAGCATATACCTTTTTTGTTGTAAGCATTAGGGAGATTTCTGAGAATCTTCTTTACAATCCTAGTTTCATCTATAGTAGCACCAAGTCCTCACATTCCATCTACTACCTCATTCAATCTATGTACATCAACTTTAACATTCTCATCTTCAAACATATGTAGGAGCTCAAACTACATCTCCAAATTCTGAAAACTTTCCTCTTTGACCCTTTCATCACCTTCATGTGCCTTTTCCAAAGCATCCCAAACTTCCTTAGCAGTCCTTAGACTCTAAACTCTAATCAACTTGGAATGTACAAGACTATTCTTCAAAATGTACTTCACCTTATTTTTCACTTCATGTAGCTTGATCTCATCAACCTACTTGGACCACTAGCAGGAGGAGTGTAAGGATTCTTCTAAGATTTCTCCACATCATATCCACAATACTCCAGATATTCTTTCATAATTATTTTCCATATAGCATAATTAGTTCCATCGAACCTCAGATAATCATGAGTAACTTTTCCAGCCATGTCAGACCTTCCTTAAGCAATTAAGCTCTTCTCCAAGGAACCAAGCTCTGATACCAATTGTTGAACAAGACAACTGAGAAGGGGGTGAATTAGTTGTAACAAATTTAAATTTTTACATCATTCACTGAAACTTATATCAATCACAAATCCTTAACACTGATAAAATGATAAAACATTAAGTGCAAGTATAGAAACTGAAAACCATCACACAAACATAGTAACACCAAATTTATGTGGAAAACTCAATGAGGGAAAAATCATGCTAAGATTAACTCACACTATAGAAAATATCAAAACCGATTACAAAGGCTTGTTGCCTGAGAAAAAGGCTCACTACCAAAACAAGGACTCACTATTTAGATCAGGACTCACTGTCCAATAGGGTTAACCACTCAGAGGAATCATTGCCATAGAGATACAAAGAAGATAGAAGAGATATGTTACAGAGAAGAAAATATCAATGCAACAAAGATTTCCACCACTTGCAGACATTCATGAAATATAGAGTACACCTTCAACTCATTGCATCTGAAAACTCAACATTTAGACTTCGCACTAATTTGCTACACTCGCATCACACACACATACTGATTCACATATATTTTTCATCTATCTTCTCTATTTCTTTGCACTTATCTCTTTTTACATCTTCCACCAATAATTCCTCCTGTATTTATACCATCTTCAACTTTGAAACATATCCAAAGTCAGCCATCCATCATTAAATTCAAATTAGGTCAGTGCCAAAACATCCTAGGGTGGAATTAGAATGAGGGTGACCCAAACAAACACTTCATGAGGACCCAAATAGGTCCCAACATGCTTCATTAACTTTTAAGGTAGTTTTCAACACAAGGTTGGCCAAACCAGTATAAATCAAATAGAACAATTAAGCACACACAACCCTTATCACGATCAAATCCTTCCAAACACAAAAATTATCTTCAACATGATCATAACAACTTAACTCTAGAACCACAATCCATAAGACTTAACCAAAAAGAAATCCAGACCAACAACATTTCTCCTAGACCTTAGATAGACACATAGAAAACCACAGTTCACAACTCGTGAACATAACTCGCACTGTAGAATGAATCAAAAGCCAAAAATATGGATATAGTAGCTTCAAACAACCATGATCAACATGTCTAAACCACAAAAACATAGGATCAAATCACAGAGCAAAACTTGGAGCAACCACTGAACACCTGTAACCTTTCTTCACTACAATTTTCTCAATATCTGTGACATATACAACCAATAACCTACATCCATGACATTAATGACAACACCTTCATTCTTGTAAAAAACCTAATATCAATAGAAAACAATAGTAGATAATTTTTCATAAATTAAGCAAGTATCAAGTAGAATTTCACTTACAAGCATGCATATGAAGAAACCCTAATTCTTGATGGAGATTGAAACTTCACCAAATTTGATCTCCTTGTGCTTTGAATGCTTTGATAACTTGCAATAATGCTTTAATTCATAACTTTTATGGTGAAAAAGAACTCAAATTTGACCCTATGGCATCTTTTCTGCCATTAATCCTCACTCATGCAAACCAACAAGCTTGCAACTACCCATTCTATGCTTTTGAATTTTATTTGTTGATTTCTAGTTGATCAGATTGATCCTACGACTTAGGAGTCATTCAATATTTGAAAAAGATTGACCAGATTTGACAAATGCATGTTCTAATCACCTTATGCCATGTAGACACACTTTTCTAGGTCACCCAAGGCTCTAGCTCCTTTGAATATGTTAGTCAAATCCACATGTTGCTTCCCTTCATTTCTACGATCATTTTTTGGGTCTAATGTGTTCAGTCTATGCAAACATTAGACCCAAGATTTAAGACTTTATGATTTAATATATCACAAGAAAGGGGGTCATTTAGTAGGTCGACGGATTATTAAAGCATAAAGTAAACATTAGACCCAAGATTTAAGACTTTAGGCATAAGATGAAATATTTCATGACCCGCGAGAAAGGACTTTAATAAACATTTAAAATCACATGTGATTGGAAATATTACAAACAAAGGGTCGATAAATAAATAACTTCATTGTCTTAAGTTGTAACTAGTGTGACCAACAACCGGTTATGAGGATTCAACGAGTGATTAAAATAAAAAGCTAAGGCTACAAACTATTAGGGTTTAAAGAGGGTTTTAGAACTTTGGTGAACCCTCAATACGAGATTTAACAAACCCTAGCTTGCAAATGAGCTTCAAAATGCTCAAAATTTTGAAAACCCTATCAGTATTCTCGCCCACAAATTTCTATATATTGGAGCTTCAAATGACATAGTGATTCCATAAGTTTGTTTTGTAGGTTGTCGGAGTAATGAAGTGCTATAAAAATTTAGAGAGGAGTGTTGTATTAATGTGTACTTCATTTTAATATTAATACAAGCATTTCATCTCTTTGGGTGTGGACTTTTTTTCTCCAACGATTTCTCCACATATATATCGTGTGTCACTTATGGTTCTCAACTTGTGGTATTGTTGTTTCTCTTTCATTATTGGATAATATGCTAATCACATAATTGATAATCTTGAATACATAATTTCATATTTGTAATCACATTATTTTAAAAGTTCATATTTTTGTAAGTTTCACCTTGATAATCCAACATTTGGTATCAAAGCTAATGGTTCTATTGAGAGAGGGATGCATTTCTCATATGTGTTGAAGGATTTTTTTGGCTACATTGGGAGATTTTCCTTTGTGGGTTTTGCAAATATGTGAAGAATATTGAAATCCATGGCTTCTACCTCCCATCTAGATATTGGGAAATTCAATGGTGCTGGTTACGAGATGTGGAACTTGAAGATGGAAGATCTCCTTGAAGAGAGAGATTAGTGGTTGGCAGTTTCAAATGAAAAGAAGCCATTCGGTGTGTTTGATGAAGATTGGAATAAAATGGACAAGAAGGCATGAAGAACTATTTGGTTATGTTTTTTAGATTTTGTCCTCTTGAATGTTTTAGAAGACTTTATGACATACAAGTTGTGGAAGAGGATAGGTGTTATTTATCAAACTAAAAGTATAGTTCTAATAAATTATATCTCAAAAGATGTTTATATTATCTAAAAATGAAGGATGGTGATTATTTTTCAAAACATTTAAATGCTTTTAATATGGTTATAAGCAAGATTGCATCTGTAGTTGTTAAGATAGAAGAAG
>VDFB02058242.1:769945310-769991302 GCA_007258455.2 Sequoia sempervirens
TTATTCTCCCAAATTAAGATGACTATACTAGGAAGTTCAGGATTAAATTTATTCCTATGCTTTTTGTTTGAGCATCCATTTACTTTATTATTTATTTGCAATCATAAAGCTTGTTAAGGACGGTCACAAAATGTTCTTGTGAATAGATATTCATTGAATGATCCAAACTATACAACTAATGAAAAATAGAAAACAGAAAAAAGCGTGATTGATAAACCATTTCGTGGAAAGGATACTTTCCACGTACTTGAATATAATAAAAACAATGGATGCATTGGCTTTGGACAATTATCAGCCAGTCCTTTCCACGTACTTGAATATAATAAAAACAATGGATGCATTGGCTTTGGACAATTATCAGCCAGTCTTAAAGAAATTTCTTAACGAAAAGTTGAAATAGAAGCATCCAAAACAATGAAATCCACTTAAAATTGTTCTCTTTTTGACAAGGAGAGTACGGCTGAATTCCAATCAGTGGAAGAGATAAAAAGATAAAGGAAGAATATGGCAGATGATGCAAATGAAAGTCGAATAGTTGAATAGGGTTCCTGAGTAGCTTGAAGAATATGCGTGTACCCACCATAGGAACTGCTCAAGGTTTGCCTACACAATTGGAGGGAAAAGGAATAAATAATTCTGCACCGTACTCCTATATACCAATTATTTCAGCCATTTTGAGAGAGTTCTTACAAAGTTAGGTTTCCATAGCTCATTCATTACAATCATAGTCAGAATTTGTTTCATTAGAGATTTTGGGAAAATTATATTTTGTGAGTTTCATAATATTTTATTTAAATATTATTTAGATTAATGATCAAATAGTCAATAGTAATTTTATATTTCATGTACAATAAAAAAGGATTTTCTGGAGAAGAAAAAGACTACAGAAGTCAAGAAGACTCTGATGAAAAGTACGAAACAAACTGAACCAGAAAGACCTCACTCTCCCATCAAGCTAAAAGCACTATTTAATAGCATAGTACAAAATGATATGCTGAAGGAAACTATAGATTTGTATAAGGAATCAGATGAGGTGGACAAGGCCACCATTCTTGAGGTTATTGTCAAGTACATCCTCATAGTTGAAGTGGATATGAAGAATATCAAAAAGGATATTTTTGATGTTGTATGGTACATATTGGTGAAAAGAAGAGAAGAAGCTATTAATGAACACAAAAGGCTAAAAGATGAAGTCTTGGAAAGAGTTGGTGTTGCACTTTCAGAAGATGGCGGGGCCACATTAGCCACTGTATATAGCAAGGAAATGAGAACCAAACAAAGAATTAGAAAGATCAAAGTGACTTGGAAAGAATCCAAAACGAAATCAATGACAAAGCTGAGGAGATTGTGCAGAAGTTAGGATTACTTCTCATAATTGAAGAAGAAATGAATGTCAGTTCCAATGCTTTGGAACTTAATATAGAAGAAGAGGTACATGTTGATGATGCTCAACATGAGCATAATACTAATGAAGAAGTTAAAATAGACAACAACCCTCTGGAAGTGGAGGATATGCCAAATATGAATTAAGAAGAGGCAATGATCAGTTAAGACATTGCAAAGGAAAATATCATTACCCCTCCAATACAAAATGATGAAGTCATTCCTTTGGTAAATACAAAAACATTACAAAAGAAGTGAATGCAAATAAAGATGATGATGAGGAAAATATTGAAGAAGACAAAGCTGATGAAGAAGAGGAAGAGGAAGATAAAGAGGAAGATGAAAACGAGGACAAGGATGCATCTGAAGATGAAGAGAAAGACAAAACAATTGACTCTGGTAATACTAATGATAAGGGAAAGGCTGTAGAGGTTACAAAGTATCTTGGTGAATCTTTTAGCTCCTCTTGAGATTCTCTAAGAAATCTACTAAGTGTTCAACCTAGTTTACAGCTAGTTGTGTCCTCACAACTATTGCAACTACCGATGAATCAAGGTAATATGGAATTGAACAAGACTTCTCCTATCCACAAGCTTCAACTAGGAGACTTGTTCCATACATTTTCCAGAAAGGAGATAATTTATTCCCATCAAAGGAGTGCAAAACTAATGGATGAGGCAGTCAAAGCATTACATGAGATCATAGCTAGAACAAGAATAGATACATCTATCTCTGGTATCGATAATCTCAAACTTTTGATTGATTCTTTCAAAACATATACATCCAGATTGAAGGTATAGGTAGAGAAAGAGATTGAGAAGAGGATAAGTGACAAAAGGATGATGGAAATAATAGAGAAATGTGCTACTGCACATAAGAAATTTTTTGAATTGTTGAAGGATGTAGAGGCATGTGTAGGAGAGGCTAAGGCACTGTTACAGTATGGAATGAAGTGGCCCATAGCCACACTAAGTATAAGGAAGGACATGGACTCTATTGAGTCTTAGATCAATGCAACCTCTGGTGCCTATGACCCAACAGTTGGCCTTACTTGTGCTACAAGGAATATCATAGAGGATCTTCACAAGAAGTTCTAATTGCAGACACAAAAAGAGCACATCATTTTGTAGTTTGGAGAAGTAAGGGATCTGGTCAATCCCAAACTAAAAATTGTTTCCTGAGCTCTTCTCAATGTAGACAAGGCAAAGAAGATGAATTTGGTAACTGTTGTACTGGAAGAAGGAGAAGAACTGCTACAAGAGTTGGAAATACAGAAAAGGTTTCTTGTGGAGGCCAAGCATGAATGAGAAGATCATGTGAAGAAATTGCAGACATCAACCACCTCTTGTTGACTCATTTTCTATCTTTATATGCATAATGTTGAAGAATTGCACCTAGGGGCAATTCCAGATTTTTGCACTTTGCCTAGCATTTATGACACCTTAGAGCATTAATGACAAAAATCCTATGAGCTATAATTTCATGCCATGTGGACTTGTGGTAGAGCAATAGAAGCCTGATGACACGTTTCCAAAAAGTCTAGGCTTTGGATGATTGCACAGCACACGGATGTCTACATGATGTGCAAGCATCCTAGCAGTTTTTCGAGTTTGAAATAGGGAATCTGGAATCTTGACTCTCTCGACACATGTCCTAGTAGTCAAATTTCAGATGTCACAGCTCTTTTCCACCCTTGCATGCATCAAAAACCCCTTCCTTGCTCTCATTTGGGGTTGGAATTCATTCATTCAAGCTCTCTTACCATTTGCTCCATCTTTGAGTTCTCTTCATCTTTGATAGCAGCACTCTCACAAGCTAAGCCATGTCGGACTGAGGTCCTTCCAGCAACAACAACTCTCAAGCAAGCACTCAATGGTGCATTCATGTGCTCTGGAGAGGGTTTAAGCCTGTGGGTAATTCTCCCTCTCTCTCACTTTCCTTTCCTACTTGTTTATTTACTATCTCGTGGTGCAGGTTCTACTCCTGAAGCAAGTTTTGCTTTCACCACATGCTTTGTTTACTTCATTTGCACTCCCTTCCAAATTGGTTGTCTGTGGAGGTGGGAACACAAAAATGGGGGTCTAAATGAGGCAGACCCCTATACAGCCCCAACATTTTCCCACATTCTTCTATGTGTAGGTTGCAAAGTGGAGCTTGGAGTGAAGGCCCGAACATCCCATAGGAGGTAAGTTTTCTCCAAGTCCCCTTGTGTTTGTTATAGCTTCTAGTTTATTGTTTGGTTATTTTGTTCAGTACATCCTAGATCTAGGCTTAGAAGTGAAACCTGGTTCTGTCTGCTTGAGCTCCTAATCCCTCTATTGCTTAGGACACCAATGCACCCTTTAGACAACAGTGCATCGCGCTGGCATCCTGAAACTGCATTGTTGTCTTTTGGTTGAGAGCTCATTCATCTAAGGAAGAAATCTCGGGGTTTTACTCTCTTAGGATCTGAAGTGGCTTTCTCTAAAACATAACTTGGGTATACTTCTCTACATTTTTGTTAACTTACTTATGCTGAGGTGTATAAGGGCAATTCATTCCCTAGGGATATCTTGAGAACAAAGAGACCCATGTGCAGTGAATCCCTCTAATATCACATTTTGGTGATCCTGACGTGAGGACACTCTAAAAGACTTCTTAGAAGCACTTTCCCCTATCTATAAATATTCTAAACAAACTCCCCCTTTGCAAGTTGAGGAGTCGATAAATGTGGTTGTGGTGTTTGTGGCTCCTCTGAGCCCTAAGAAACCCATCATTTACGTGACCCCAGCCAAATCGTCCTCTAAGGAGAACTATTCTATCTATGGGATTTCGTGTCATAGTGATTCATCAGACTTATATTCAAGGTTCGTAAAAGCTACAAACTCCACTCCCTATAACACTATTGGGCACACATATAATAGAAGGAGAAATAAATAGAACTTGGATCAACAAGCTTTTGTTCCTAGATCACAACCCACTCAATTTCCTACTTCTTTACCACCTTCTCAACCAAGCCATCCTTCAGCACCTACACCTGCGATCAAAGCACCAGATGATTATGATCTTGTCGAGCAACTTCATGTTACTCTAGCTAAGATCTCACTTTGGGACTTGCTTTAGACCACTCCAGTTTACCAAGAGATGCTTCAAGAAGCTTTACAAAAGATTCTCTTGCTTGCGTCCGCTAGGCCCACAGATGTTAATGCACTATTGGCTTATATTTGAGCAAATTCATCGAATATTACATTCCATCTGCAAGAACTCCCACCTCCAGATATGCAGAAGCAAGTGGATCCCTTGATGATTATAATTAATGTTAATAATATCGGTATTAGGCGTACTCTCGTTGACACCAGTTTGGCTCTCAACATTTGTAGTATGGACCTATTACCTAAGATTAAAGTTGATTCATCTTCCTTAGCGGCTTCTTTTTTGTATATTCACGAGTTTGATAATGTTGCCCACCAAGCTCTAGGTGCGATAATACTACCTTTACAACTAGGTACAGTTATCTTGCCTACCTTAGTTTATGTGATGCCTGGCCCATTACCATATAATCTTCTCTTGGGGAGACCCTAGATTCATGCTATGGGTGTTGTGACCTCTACTTTCCACTGTTCTTTGAATTTGGACACAAATAATTGGGTGGTTACAGTTAAAGCAGATCCAAAATTTATTCACCTTTGTGAGCTAGTAGCTACCAGTCAAGCTTTAGTCGTATCCACTCTCAAGAATTGTATTCCATCCTTAACCGTTGATGGTATGGCATGTTCTTCAAAAATACCCTTTATGGAAGTTGTTCCCAGAGTGAGTTTCGTTAAAGACAAACCACCTAAAGCAGAGGACCCTAAGTCTCCCCCATCTTCCCCTTCTTCCTCTCAATTGAATGCTTTCCCTGGTGATGATTGGGGCTCCTTGGAATTCTCTAAATTCTTTATCATGGAATACAAGGCGAGCCCCTCTTGCATAGAATTTCTAGGTACTTCTGACACAAACATGGATGACACTCCCGCTCAGGAAGAGAAGTGCGGCCCTGTTCAAGAGACCACTCCTTCCTCTGCCGAGGAGAGTAATCCTACTCCTACAAAGGAGGTTAATGTTTGCGAACCTGGTAAAGAAGGTGGAAGCACTCTCGTAGAGACATTCGACATCCATTGGTGGAATGAAACACTCTACGTAGAGCCTCCACCTCCTAAATTTTTTTAAGTACTCTTTATGGGTTTGGATATGAACTCGCGTCTTGATACAGCTATGTGCAAAAAAGGCCTTGGGCATATCAAACAAGGAATTCAAGTCCCTATCCATTTTAAGCCACGACAGTGCTTTCTAGGTTTGGGATGCTCTATTGAACAGTTTAAGCAAAAACCTTGGTGGAGTGTTAACATGATTTTGGCTGAGCCATTGAGATTGGTTCATCCTGAGTTGATAAAGGAAAGGGAGCAGGCCAAGAAAATCCCTTTAGATGTCTTCTCTTCACATGAAGAAATGGGGGAATTCCTAGGTTCCTATTCCCTGTCACCTTCTTTTCATCACAAGAGACAATTCTTGTATCACCTGCATAAACAAGCATACTTTGAAGAATCCATCTTAAGTTTTGATGAGGAAGACCCTCTGTCTAATGTCAGTGATGATGTTCTGATATCTCATTCTAAAGATCTCAGTTCTCTCCTTAAAGGAGATACTATTGAAATTTCTATGGATCCTAAATCCTCAAAAAAAGTAACAAGATTGGGAAGTATCTCTCTTCGAAGGAAGTGGATGAACATTCTGATCTCTTGCATTCTAATCCTGATATCTTTGCTTGGACGTATGAGGACATGCTTGGTATTGATGAGTCTATAGTGGCTCACAATATCATTCTATGTCCCGATGCCAAGCCAGTTAAGCAAAAAATCTAAAAGATCAATCCCAGGGTGGCATTGATGGTCAAGATCGAGATAGAAAAGCTGTTGAAAGCAAGCTTTATCCGTATGATTGACTACTCCCCTTGGATTTTGAATATAGTCACTATTAGTAAGCCTAATTGTCACATTCATATATGTATTGACTTTCAAGATCTTAATAAGGCTTCTCTTAAGGATGATTTTTCGTTGCCTAATTAGATATGATTGTGGATTCAACTGCAAGCCATGCATTGTTATCTTTTATGGATGGCTTCTTAGGTTACAATCAGATCCATATTAACCCGGATGATCAATACAAGAAAAACTTCACTACCCCTTCGGGTACTTTCTGTTATGTGGTCATTCCCTTTAGGTTAAAGAACATGGGAGCAACTTACCAATGGGCGATGACCCTGATATTTCACGATTTTATTCATAAGATCTTAGAAGACTATGTTGATGACATATTGGCGAAATTGATTACTCGTCAAGACCATGTGAAGAACCTTCGTCTTATCTTCAAAACACTTTGACTCTATATAAGATGAGACTCAATCCTCATATGTGCGTCTTCGGCGTAGATGCCGGCAAGCTCAATATGATGATGCAGGGAAAGAGAGAGCAGTCTTCTACATCAGTCACATTCTAGTTGATTATGAAACTCATTATTCCTCCATGGATAAATAATTCCTTGCTCTTGTCTTTATTATGTAGAAGTTGATACACTACCTTCTCCATGCCAAAACATGTCATAGTAAAAAAGGATCTCTTAAAGCATTTATTCTCTAGTGTTGACCTTGCTGGGAGATTAGCAAAATGGGTTATGTTTCTCTCTAAGTTTGATATAAAGTTCATTACTCAGAAGTCAATAAAGAGTCAAGTGGTTGTCGATCCATTTTCCAACACTCCCTCATCTCGTTCCTTCCCAAGATTGGATTTATTCCTCGATGAGAATATTTTCACAATTAATTACGACCTTGAATGGAAGATGTCTTTCGATGGATTGAGGTGTCAAACTGGTTTTGGGTAGGTGTGGTCTTAATATCCCCCAAAGGTAAACCATTCCCTCTATCCTTTCGATTAGATTTTCCTTGCACCAATAACATCACTAATTACGAAGCTCTCATTGTTGGCTTGTGTGCCCCAATTGTGCTTAGAATCAAACATCTTCATATATTAGGCGATTCTAAGCTCATTGTGAGCCAGATTACGAGAACCTATCGAGCTAAACAAAGTAATTTTTCCTAGTACTAAGACCTTGCTTTGTGTTTACTTAATCGGTTCTCCTCTTTCACAATAGACAGTGTCCCTAGGAGGGAAAATAGACACACTGATGCCATGGAAAGTCTTTCTTCCATGGTACCTTCAGAAGAGGATACAAAAGAATACCACTTCATGGTTCAAGTCCTATGAAACCTTGCGGTTTTCGATCAACCTAAATCTGAATCCTTTGTGTGTTCTCATGTGGACTCAGGAGAATTTTTCTCTAGTATCTATAATTATTTAAAGATTGGAAACTTTCCCGATGATGCAACAAAGAATTATCGCACTCGTATACGAAAGCTTTCAGTAAGTTACGTCATTTTATCCGATGTTCTTTATTGAAAATCCTATAATTGCTTGCTTCTTAGGTGTCTCACTAAAGCAAAAATACCTCTTGCCCTTAAGGAAGCCCATTCAGGCTCTAGGGGTGGAAATTTTGGTGGTAGATCCCTGGCAAGAGATTGATACACATGGGGTACTATTGGAAACTGATGGAACAAGATTCCCTCGATTTTGTTAAAAAGTGCCTTCAATGTCAACAACACAGTCGTCTTATTCATGCATCTACTCAAGAGTTACAAAATCAAACCTCTCCTTGGCCATTCACAAAGTTGGGGTTGGACATTATCAAAAAAATATCACCTCTTTCTTCCAAGGGACAGACCTTTATTATTACCACTACAGATTACTTCACTAAATGGGTCGAAGCTATTCCACTCCGATCCACAAACGTCAAAGCTATCTATAGCTTTCTTATGAACAACATTATTTCTCTTTTTGGACTGCCCTGCCTGCTACACTTGTTTCTGACAATGGCACGACATTCAAGAACAAGGAAGTAAAGGTGTTCTTAGAAAAAATTCATATCCAACTAGTTAATTTCAAGAACAAGGAAGGAAGTCAAGTAGAAATGTCTAATAAAACTCTTGAGCTTATTATTTGTAAAATAGTTAATAAGCATGGTAAGGATTGGCATATTCAATTAATGTATGCTTTGTAGGCCTATCGCATGAGTGTCCATGTGGTGACGGGAACGACGCCTTACGATCTCGTGTATGGTGTCAAAGCTATCATGCCTCTAGAGTTAGAAATTATGTCCTTATAGGTTTCCCTTAAAGAGTTAATTGATGATGAAACCTACTAGGTTAACCATTTGCATCAACTAGGGATGCTCGACGATTGTTGATTGCAGGCCCTCGATCATCTTAAAGCTTATCAATGGTCGTTATCGAGACAATATAATCAAAGTGTGCTTCCTAGGACCTTTAAACTAGGAGACCTAGTTCTCTATGAAAACCAGAGAAATGTAAATGTGTTGCCTGATCAAAGAGGGAAATTTAGTCCTAATTGGTTAGGCCCTTACATTGTGATCTATGTGTATGGTTCAAGTGCCTATGGATTATCATCTATGGATGGGACGCCTCTAAAAGAGCCTATTAATTTGATGCATCTTCATCGATACAATTTGTAGTGTTCCATGTGTCATATGTGTGGTGTTCTCTCTATGAAAGGATAGCAGCATTACATATATTGACATTGTTCATTAACACATTATGAAAAAAATTTGTGTTATTATACGACTGTGTGTGTCTGTGTGACATACATACATGTGTTTCTCTATGATTTGTATCCATTCACTACATTACATATTTTAAGGTAATTAGATCATCATTGTATTTAATTAACATACAACCATGTGTGTTTATTAAATCATGTTAGCATCTAATCTAAACATACATCCATATGAGTGTATAGTATCCATAGCATCAACATACATGAAATAAGAAGCATACACATCCAAATAAACAATGCCATGATGTTAGAACTAATATGTCCATATATATATATATATATATATATGTATGTATGTATGTATGTATGTATGTATGTATGTATGTATCGAATGTTATGTACATGTATCGGGCCACTCTAGTATAAAAAATGAGTGGCTGCTAAATATATGTATATACAAAGGATCTACAAATATATATGTATGTGTATGTATCCCTCGCTACAAAAATGGTGTACAAAATCATAAGCCCCTATGACTATGGCACATGGCTCCCAAAGCCCTCTGGCTCTGGTTTCTACTCCTATACTCTCAGGAGAGATTGCACAGTGGTCATGGAATGGGATCAGTGCATGCGTGATGCTGACAAAGCTACCCGCATCCCTCTGATTTCCCCCTATAGGGAGCATATGGTCATCTCCGCCTATCTCAACTCCTCTCGTAGTCGTTGAACATCTATCGGGATCACAGTTGTCGGCTACCTGTAAAGGTCATCGAGGTAGCTCTAGAGGACGTCACATGCTTTCTCAGTAGCATCGACCCTCGTCACTGCTGCATCTCTCTCATCGAATGCCATTTGTAGCTCCCCTAACAGTTGGTCACGTTATCCCTAAACAGTAGTGAGCTCTACAGTTAGCTGGATAATCTTTGTTCCCCACTCCTCATAGGTTGTCCTTAGGCGTGCTACCGACTCAAAAGTGAGTGCATGTCGTCCTATAGACACCGGCTGGAAAGCCTCGAGGACCATTCTCTAGATCAACACATTAGGGGCTACTTGAGAAATACACTGAGCTATCAGCCCAGTCCATCCTTGTGCATCCTCTGCAACCATAGAAAAAAAAAATCAATATCACATGGCATATGTATATAATCATAAACAAAAGAAACTAGAAGTACAGAAACATAAACAATGTTCTCTATATACCTAAGTCCCCTAGCTACCATGTGGGATTAGGGTGAGGAGCAGTGTTGGGACCCGTGCAGCTAGCTTCGGTAGCCAGTCCCAATGATGCCAAGGTTGTCATCGCTATAACAGTAGGAGCTCGTGGTGTTGACAAGATAGGGGTAGCTACTGGGAGATCTGACCCCCTTCGCCACCTCGTTCTCTGAGGTGCCACCTCATCCTCCTATGACCTCTCCTCCTCCTCCCTAGCCTGCTATCGCCCTCTCCATTTGTCCTATGGGAGTCGAGGTGGCAAGTCCCCCTATGGACTAGGATCCCCTCTCGGGGCACCCTCACCAAACACAGGAGCAAGACAGTGCCTCTCCCACCACCGTGTAAAATCTACAGCCACCCCAACATTATCTATCATCGCTATGGGCGGCAAATCATGGTCGGGCTCATCATCATCAGAAGGAACAAAATTGATGATGGTGGGGAAGGGTCGATCCCCAGATCTCGCTACACTCCTGTAGGCCCTAGTATATGTGGGCACATCCGATGGAATTGTCTGTGGACGACCATGTTGTCATATGACCCGACTCCAGTAGTATGGTACAATAATATAGTCATGGCGACCTACCAAAAAATAGTCCCACTGTAGGTTCCTCAAGTATTTGCTATCATCCACAAATCTAAAAAATTGATAGGGTCTCCATCTAACCCCACCTATAATAAGCATATTAAACTATAGCCACTAAAATTGTAAATCATTGAATCTCCATTGGCCTGCCATGTTGTACCAGTGGGCCATGGGGATGCGATATGGCCGTTGCTAGGGAAAACTAACTGGCCTAGTGCACATGATGTGGGAAAAGGCACACACCTGCAAAAGTGTGCATGCAGTAAGGCTATGGTACTCGTAGTGGACATACCGGCCTAGCTCCTAGTAGAGGTACACTAGCATGTTGCGCCCGCATACAAAAACTATCTTGTGCTCCACCATCTCCCTAATCGTGTGGACGAGGCCCTCGTGCAGATGTAAGCCTCACCCATCTATCATGATCTGAAAAGCAACAGTCATGACCATCACCCAATGCAACAGTAGTGTTGTGGTCCTTGCCTAGTCACACCAGTGCGTGTAGATGTGGCTCGTGTAGTCACTCTCATATGTCTGTCCCGAGCGGTAGAGGACTCCCTCTGTCCGCTCTTGTGTCGATCGGGTATCATCTCAGGTGACCCGCCATCTGTGGATGGGTAGTCTGAGGATCCAATAAACATCCTTGAGTGTGATAGTAATCTAACCAGTGGGTAACTCGAAAGATGACGTAGTGGCATCCCACTGCTCCATCAATGTTGTGAGCATCCGCTCATGATAACTCATCTCTGGCATGGTGAACACATGCCAAAGACCGACCTACTCTAGGTGTGTGACCTCATCATCTATAATATGGTCCCTCTACTTGTGAAAAAGTCAAAAAGCTCGCCCTCCTGGATGCTCATGAATCTCTAGATACTGCTACAAAAGTGAAGAAATTTTAAGTCAGAACATTGAATTTCACTATGAAAACAAAAAATTTCTAAGACCTATTTGCATCGCGTAGATGTCCTCATGCCACACATGTGTCCCTATCCGCCATGGATGCCTTGAGGACAACAACGCGTCCTCAAGACACCAATGCAAATTTGGGACCTCGGTGCACATTTGGGATGGTAGCGCACATTTGGATGTGATCACCCAAAATGGATGCCTGCGCACCTCACCGAATAAAAAAATGCTAAAAACAAGCTTAAATTCATGAAAAACGAGGTCTAGAGGCCTACCTGGTCCACCTCGCGACCCTCGGCGATGTCGTCACGTAGCTGCTCCAATCTCGACGCCTTGTACCCCCTTCTTCTCTATATTTTGTTGACTTTTCTCTCCCAAAAGTCAACAATTTTCTCATAGTGAATAGTGAAAATGACCCTTCTAGGGACCCACCTAGGTATATATAGGCCCCCTGGGGCCCATTTTTCCTAGAGTTTGTGGCTCCTCGGTATCTCTTGAATTTACCCCAACAAGCTAGGGGAAAACTTAGGAGGGAGAATATAGTCACCTCTTGATCATATTCTTCTTCCGAATCAATGACTTTTTCTTGATCATTCTTCTCACCATTGTAGCTTCTTCTGATTTTCGACGCTGATCCAAAATTTTAGTTTTGCAAGTTAAAGTCTTGAACAATTTTTCACGATCATTTTGTCGTTGTTTATTGAGCTCATTGTTGGGGGCACCTTTGGTGGCCTTTAAGGCCCTTTTTCTTGGCACGCAAATCTATAAAATTCAAAATTTAGGTGAAAATTTTCTTCTCTACTTTGGTGTGGCTGATTTTTTCCAAAATCGAGCCCACTAAAATGGGGGAAAAATGTAATTTCACATAATTGCACCTAGGGGAAATTCCACATTTTTGCACTTTTCCTATTATTTATAACACCTTAGAGCATTAATGACAAAAATCCCATGAGTTAGAATTTTGTGATTCTAACTCCATGCCAACTTGTGGCAAAGCAATAGAAGCTTGACGACACATTTCCCAAAAATATAGGCTTTGGACGCACACCACACTGGCATCTTGAAATCATGTTGTTGTCTTTTGGCTGAGAGCTCATTCATCTTAAGCAAAAATCTCAGGGTTTCACTCTCTTAGGATCTAAAGTAGCTTTAGATCTGAAATATCAAAAATAGGAGATAGTCAAATCAAGACAAGAAAATTTTCAAGAGTCTAGCCTTCTAAAGGCCCCATAGTCACGAGGTTCAAAAGAATCTAAGCATGGGAAAGATTGTTGAAACCAACCACAAGTAGTCTAATTATTAGCTCTTATTATAGAGGGCTAGGAAGCATGTGACTTAGATTCATGTCCACCTTGAGCATTCTAAATACATCCATATCAACTTCCTTAGTGAGGGCACTAGCCCCTACTAGAGGTTGAAGTTGGTGACATGCTAGCAATGATCCATGTGCCATTGTCCCAATGATCCAAAAACGCTTATAATTGAGCCACTTAAAGTATAATTTTATTTTCTTCAACCTAAATCTACATAAGAACATTAAAATAGTCTTAACATATAACAAGAAGTGAATATAAACATAACAAATGAGAAAAATAATAGATGATGTATCTTAACAAATACTACAAATATTTTTTACACTTAAAATATGCCAAACATATGTGAAGTTACTAAGAATTCTAAGTCAATATCCTAAAACAAACACATGCCATGAAAATGATTTAGGTGTAAAATACCATGGAAACAAATCATAAATCCAATTAAAGTAGCCCAGGTATTTAGAAAAAACTAAAAAAGACGCTTGAAAGTGTCCTATTGTGCATAGAATAGATAGAGAGGATTCCCAATGCTCAATTGAGTTAACCTAGTACTAATAGAAAACCTTCGTAGAAAATACACTATGCAAAATGAGTAAGTTTTGTCTTGAGGTTAGTGAACAAAAAAGCGTAAAATCTACTGTTCCAATAGCCCGGAAAACAATGTACGGTGCCAGTTTTGGCTTGCGGAGGGATGATATCTGGTCTGGTTTACTTGGAAACAAAGATGTTGGCCTACTATTTTGACCTCTTATTTCTCTTTCAATACGAAGCTATTAAGAAAAACCATTGTGGTTCTTTATGCTTGACGAAATGATTGAGGAGTGGAATAATCATCATCTTTATTCCTTAAAGCCCACTGCCATTGTTTCATACCAGTATATCTTACATATTCAGTTTAAAAATGCTTACAGTTAACATAAAATATTATATAAAGATTTGATTTGCTTTCAGATTCTCTAAGCTAATCCAACGTTTGATGTAAACTAATAATTCAGTAGAATGTTTATCCTCCTCTTGCTTTTTACCTCCCTAACTTATTCTCCCAATTTTTGAGCAAAATAGGATTAAATTTATTCCCATGCTTTTTGTTTGAGCATCCATTAACTTTATTATTGATTTGCTGTCATAAAGCTTGTTAAGGGCGGTCGCAAAATATTCTTCTTGAAAGAAATGGATATTTATTTATAGAATGATCCAAACTATACGAAGATGAAAAATAGAAAATAGAAAAAGGTGATTGAGAAACCATTTCGTGGACAAGATACTTTCCACGTAGTTGAATATAATAAAGACAATGGATACATCAGCTTTATCAGCAAGTCTTAAGGAATTTCTTCATGAAAAGTTGAAATAGAAGCATCCAAAACAACTCAACTCACTGTTCTGTTTTTGGACAAGGACAGTACGCTTAAATTGTTCATTGTATTTCCAACATCAGTGCGGTGCAATTTCAATCAAGTAGAAGTGAAACTTCTTTTCAGATTATGGAAGAAGATGGCACATCATACAAATCAAATTCCAATATTTAGTATAAAGTTCTGTCTGTTCTATATATTGTACTCATTTCTAAGCTATTATAAAGAATGTAATTATTTACAGTTTATCATTGATTTCAATTTTTGTAATTGTGTAATTTGTAACTCAATCAATATTTCTGAAATTCTCACATTCTTGACTAGCACGAAGAATATGCATGTACCCATCATAGTAATTGTTGAACGTCAGCCTATACAATTGGAGGAACAAAGAATAACTAAAGCTACACCATCCAATACACCAGTTATTTCAGCCATTTTAAGAGAGTTCTTAAAAATTTAGGCTTCTCTGGCTCACCATAATCATAGGTGAAGTGTTTCGCTAGAGATCTTTGGGAAGATTATATCATGTGAGTTTCATATTATTTTATTTAAAAGATCTATGGAAAGATTATATCATGTGAGTTTCATATTATTTTATTTAAATATCATGGTCAAACAAGCAATACTAATTTTAAATTTTATTTATTTTAAAAGTGATTATTAATTGTCTTATTTATTGACAAAATTTGACCTTTTACTATTAAACTTGAGGGTATTTAAAAATAGTCATTTCATATGCTCTAGATACCAAGGGTGTATTAAAGTTGTCAAGACTTGAATGCTTATTAGGTTAGGCAATCAAGAATTTTACTTGAGTAGGGACATCCAAATAAGATGCATCAAAAATAGTTCTCTTAAAACCCTCATCAATCTAAATTATAATTAGATTGAAGTTGTTTAATACAATAAAGAATGCAAGTGATTTTCTCATTGTAATTAGGTTTAAGGAATATGATTCAAGGAATATAAAGTTGATTTTGGTAGTTGATAGTTAGCTGTCTATTATTTTCACTTGAAATATAACTTTAAATTGTGCATTCTTCAATGTGTTAGAAGTAAAACAACAAATAATTATCTAGTTCCTTTTCATAATTTGACTAGGTTGAATATGTAACTCTTCAAATGAATGGACAAGATTAGATCCATAATTTGTGGATCTAATTTTTTTTACAAAAATGAACACTTATCCATAAATCTAAAGAACAAGACTATATACTTTGTATATCTACAAACTGTAACACTCCAAGATTAATTCAAGATATCATTGAACAAAAGATGATTGAATATTTTTTGTTATACAAAGATGGAATTAAACAAGCCATACAAAACTACCACATGCTAAATGTGTCATAACAACATGCAATGACTCACTTGACACACACCAATGCATGGTGCATGTTGACACAAGTGAAATAATTGAAATGAACCATAGAACAAAACCCCATAGTTGACATTTAAAAATGAGACATGGAAGGGAGACAAGATTCCAAAAACCACTAGAACACCTTCCTAACATCTTTACTAAATCACCCTCCATTTTTTAGTCAATTTCTTCAAACATAAAAGACAAAACTATCATTTTAGTTTTCTTAAAAAACATAGAGATAGGTTTTTAGCATGAAAAATGTAAAATAAGAAGTGATTAAAATAAAACCTCGTATTCTACTTTTATCTCCTTCCCATTTCATTTATACTATCTAATTTACTTTTTCTCTTTTATCTTTTTATATTTTTTATTTGAATTATAGTAAACATTTTGATAAAATTAAATCAATAATTATACATGATAAGCTATATGCTAATTTAATTTTAATTGATACCTTTCTAGTAGCTAGAAATTTAAATTAATTAAATTAAATAATATTTTAACAATCATTTATTTAATTTCAAATGAGTAATAAAATACATTTAATTTCTTATACTAAAATATAACTATTACAAATATCTTAAGTGCATCTATCTAAAAAATATTGAGAGATATAAATTTAAAGTTATTTTAAAAAATTATGTTTATTATTAAATATTTTTACTTTGATGTATAAATACTTGTCACATTTAAGAAAAAGATAAGATTTTAATTAACACACTCATGGCATTACACTCCATCTGTTTGTAGTCATAATTCCTGAAAAGAAGAAAATTGTTGGATTCTATGCTTAGGAGATAGAATAACAATCTTCTACACTTCTCATTCAATGAAAACCCTAGAGATCTCTATCTAAGGTATGCAAAGGGGAAAGAGATCTTGCAATAGGGTTGTCCTAGGGTCTGATTATAAACTAAAGGGGGGTTCACCACCAAGCTAGGGCTTGGAAACACTAATTAAATGAAAGACCTGATGCTTAAACCTAATATGATGCAAGACTTCACTAAATGACCTAAAAATGCATGTAAAACAAAATAGAAAGTTAAGAGATGAAAGGTGTGCTCCTGGAAACCTGAAAAGAACTAGATGAAGACTTGAAATGCTGGAAACACTAAAATTAATGCCTATCAAGACTCATACACTAGTATAGATGATTTAGTCCCAGATTAGGGTTTCTAAGAAGGAACTAAAATCTAGCATAAATATGTCTCAAACTCCTAAAATCTATAAATTTCCCTATACTGTGACTCATACACCAAAAGTGGCATATCAGTCCAGTTAGGGTTTTCTAGAAATTCAAAGTCTGATTCTACTCTTCAATATCTGCTCTATCATTTTCACCTAATTTCTAGATCTGAATCTATGATTTGCAACCTGTAGATTTCTTTCAATGATCTCCAATGCAAGGTGACAACTTTGAACACTTGACAATTTTCTCCAAACTTGCTCTTTAATATGTCTTCAACCTAGATTTGTAAATCACACACTAAAGAGAGGAAAAAATGTTGTTTTGTTAGTGGAAAGGGGTTTACCTTGGTCAAACCTCGTTTTGGTAACCAAACCTTAAATGAAATGAAATAATATGAAGGAATGATGAATGAACAAAATGTAATATTGCAACTCACCAAACCCTAGCAATAAAGTACTACAAACATGTGTGAAATGGCTCCAATTGATGTAGATCTTGACTCTTTCTTGAATGATATGGACTTTGACTTGAATACTTTCTTGAATCATGAAACCCTACATCACAATTGTTAGCTCAAATATAAGCATGATGTGTGATGACTTTAACATGATGCTCGATGCTTGAATAATGGTCTAAATCACTTGATAATTAGCCCTTGAAGATTCTTAAATGCTCTTGTAAACTCTTGAGTGCTCTTGTGAAATCAAATTTTCTATAAGGATGCTCATTCAACTTTCTAGGTGAAAAATGAGAGATAGAAACTTGTATTTATACTTGTTTATGCGGAATTTCCCGAAATTGCAACACTACAAGCAGACATCAGATCTAGGAAGATAAAATCCTACCAAGAATTTCAATTAAATTTAATATTGGGCCACATAGGACTCATATGCTAGAAGTGGTGTATGAGTCCCATTAGGCTTAACTATGAGACGCATTTTTAAAAATTCTTAGAATGATCAATGTGAAATCAAGATTGAGACCCAAAAACCTAGGTGGGACACATATGCACAAGGTGGTGTTGAGTCCCAGATCACCAAATCTGGTCCATACAACCTAAAAAACCTTATTATGATTTGATGTTGATTTATGTTGGGATTATCCTTGGAAAAATGGATTAATTAAGGCTTTTGGATGCAAAATAATACCAAATAAGTCATAAAGAAGCCCAATTATTTATGAAAACCCTAGAAAAGTGTGAAAGTGTGGTACAACACTTTACAACACCATAAATAAGGTTCAATTAAGTTTATTTAGCTCACAAGGGCCTAAGACCTAATGTGAAATTGTCAAACACATTGCAAGACTAAATTGAGGCAACATTATGCTTAATTTAACAAGGAAGACCCAAACAAGTAAGGAAAAGTAGAGGGATACTTTTTCCACTACCACATTTAGCCCCCTCTTTAGTGAGAGGAGGAACTTGCTTCAAACTCACACTAAAGTAGATAAAACTTACATCAAGAGGGGTCCAAGTGCTCCAATGTCGGTAAGATAGGATGACAATGATCAAGAGGGATGATAAAGCCCACAGGATCAAGATCCCATGGCAAACCAACATAGACACAAAATAACACTCATGAAAATTATATAAAGAGCATCATCAAGGAACAAGCATACACTACCAAAGACAAAGAGAAAACAAAAACAAAAAAAAAGGGGTGGATGGATCAAGCTTCAACCGTTTGTCTAGCGCGATGTGGATCAGATCTAGGTTTTTTGTTCAAAAAATACACACTCACTCTGAGGCAACGAAACTCTAGGTTGTCTATTGGGTGAGTAATCCAAGAGGGTGAGACACATACATACACACGAGTGGCTATAGGAAATTCATGCCTCGGATGGGCTTCTCATCCAACCATACCAAAGTTATACCTCCTGATAACTTTGATAAGGCGCCACACGATAATGAACTTCGAGCTTCATGAGGCAAGTAAAGCTTTGTATGCTTGGAACTCATGAACAACCAAGATGGCTCCACAAGAATGCAAGGTGTATTTGATGAGGGCCATACTGCCCAAAACCCACAGAAATCACAAAAATACTAACATAGAAGATGTGAGATAGAAAAATGACTCACTTTCAATTATTTTTAGAAAATGAAATTACAGATTCAAAGCTTACATGCTACAGCCTCATGGACTTGATTCAATACAACAAAATTCAACTCTAAAAACAAAATCTACTATTTAGAGCCACAATTTGCACTATCAAGGCCACCTTCTACAACTCTCACTTAACCCTTTTTATTTTCCCCAATAGTCACCCTAGAATGTTCTAGAAAGATCAAATTTCCCCTTGTTGTTTTGGCACCAAAAGTCTCATCATTTGATTTATGGCCTATAAATATTTTTTTATGAAATTCACTTTTTAGAGGACCAACTCTATGAGGCCATAACTTTTGATTTGGGTGTTTGATTTTCTATTATTGCATATCATTGGAAATCTCTCAATGAGATCTATAATGTGTGAACCTACCATAGGCTAATTCAATCATTTTTTGAGCTATTTTGGGGCCTGTAAAGATTTATATCTAAATTTGAAGTTGCATTGGAGAAATTTCTCACGATGGACACTTTAATTTCTCCCAAACCATTCAAGGTATTGAGGTGATTATTTCGCGACGAAAAATTCTTTTTAGCTATGCTCCTTGGGGTAAATTTTCACATTCATATGAGCCTGTTAGGTTGACTTACTAAAACTAGTAAGTGCCTGTTTTTCATTATTTTTGATGCCTGACTGTTTTATACCCCTTATGTTCCATCATGGGACTCAAAACAACTAAAGAAAATAAAGATAACAATTTTTTTGGGTGATGCAAGATTTCCCTACACCGTTGGATGCTCCTACATCAGACACCCAGGGTAATTTGAAAAGTGACCCTATCACTTCTCAGGAGTTAGAGGGAAACCAAGACGGTTAACCTTAGCCTCAAACAACCATGATGAATCTTCAATGGGCCTTCCTCTCCATTTCACCAAGTACTCTACATATTTCTTGTTTCTCATGCTTCTACCCACACGGCCATCCAAGATTTCTTCTATCTCTTCCTTCTTTGAAGTAGGTGCTGGAATTTTCAACTGTTCATTTATCAACCCCTCCTCTATATCACCTTCATGATACTCTACCAAATCAGCAATGTTGAACACAGGAGAAATGTTTATTCCACTAGGAAACTCTACCTCATAAGCATTTTCTAAATCATGCTTCTTCAGGATCTTGCATTGTCCAAACTTCATCTTTAACTTGTTGTATGTACCAACTGGAAACCTTTCATTTTGCAAATGAACCATGACTTCATCTCCTACCTAGAATTCCTTATGCCTCCTTTTCTAATCTACCTGAACCTTATATTGTGAGTTCATCTTATTGATATGTTTCTTCACCTCTTCATGCAAATTCTTCAGGTGCTCATCAAAATCTTCAACCTCAGCACTACTCTTCTCCCCCTTATCCATCTTTCTTAGTTCAGAAGCAATTTTGGGAATACTCCCACATACAATCTAGAATGGTGATTTACCACTGCTCCTATTGATAGAATTGTTGTAAGAAAATTATTCCTATGGTATAATCAAACCCCATCCCTTTGGCTTATCTCCAACTAAGCATCTTAGTAGTTTGCCCAAACTCCTATTCACCACCTTTGTTTGTCCATCAATCTATGGATGGTGTGCAAAACTAATCTTCAAATTTTTCTTTAGCTTCTTCTATAATTTCCTCTAGAAATAACCAACAAATTTGGTATCTCTGTCTGAGACTATACTTTTTGGTATACCATGTAGTCTCACTACCTCTCTAAAAAATAGCTCTGCAACATGAAAAACATCACTAGTCTTATGACATTGAATAAAATGTGCCATCTTTTAAAATCTATCCACCACCACAAATATGGAATCATGCCCTCTTTGTGTCCTTGGCAAGCCAAGAACAAAATCCATGCTAATATCCTCACATGGCCTCTCAGGTACAGGTAATGGTTGATACAATCTAGTATTCTAACTTGTTTCTTTCACCATTTAACATACTCTACAACTTTGTACAAACTTCTTCACATCTTGTTGGTAACTGTGGCTAATAATAATTCTCACTAACAAGAGAAATGGTCTTATCTCTACCAAAATGTCCAGCCAATCCTCCACTATGATTCTCCTTAATTATATTCTCTCTCATACAACTCCTTGGAATGCACAATTGGCTTCCTCTAAACAAGTGGATTCTGAGGCTAATATGCAGGTGGGTCCCTTGGTTGACGTAGTGGCAGATTTGGCTGACGATTATAATGGTGAGGAGGGTTGTCGTAGTATTTGAATATTAGCCTTGGGGGTCATTCAATCATAGGTACAGATGGTCATTGGGCCCATTCCTCCTCTTCCTCCAAGACAAAATTTACTCACACATAATCTGTCGCATTCCTCTTATATCTCCACACAAGTGTATTTAATTGTGATATGATGTTTTCTTGCTCCGCTCCGACCCAATCTAAGTCTGGTTGCAAAATAGGAAATAAATTATTAAGAGGAAGTACCATCTTGTTGCATGACATGATGGAAATTTTCAGACTTTCTAGCTAATTCATTTCCCTAGTGGAGTCACCAAACATCTATTAGCGAATGGAATGGCTCTTGATAGATATATTAAACAATGACTCTAGACCTAGATTCAGTACCAATTGAAATCCGCTAACAACTCTGAAAAGTACACAATTGCATTTGTCGCTTTTCTCTAAATTTTGTCGAGGTATAGCTCCCTCACTAGATTTTCAATGAATTAATCTAACTGAAAGAAATTGGTATGCTTTTAACCAGAAAGTAAAAAAGGTGACTAATGCTAGCTCATAAATATGGAAATAATGTGGAAGTAGAGGTCACAACCATTTATAATCAACACAAAGATTGAAAACCCATGACTATCAAATCCAACTATTGAAAGTAAACCGGACTATAATAAATGAATGACATATAGCTCATCTTTCAAAGGATACACAACTATATCGTACCAATAATACCAAGATCAACATACCAAGCATCATTTAATTCATAACACACTGATTACAAATTATTACAGTCTACAATAAATGTTATTCCTTCTTGATAACACCCCTAGGTGTATCCGAAAAAAATAAAAAATCCCTCCCATCCTCTTTAACTTCAAATTTATAATATGGCTAAAGCCATTGGATAGGTGCCAATTTTTTTACTAAAGTAGCAACTTCTTGTATTCCAAACATTCCATAGGAAGTTGGTCAAAATAATTGAATTTTGTAGAGGAATAGGTATCGACAAAGAAAACTGATCATAACCCCAATAGCAACCACCAAAGGACCAATCATTTCACCAACCATCAGTGCAACACATAAGAATATCAAGCGGTGGCACATGTGAACTACTTGATGGGAAATTGTAATTCAAAGTGATGTAAGTTAGTTGTAAATGTGAATTAAATTAACATCTTATCAAGCTCAGAAGAATGCACCAATGTCTAACCAAAACTCTATAAATTCAACCAGTGTCACATTTCTTCCACAATCAATTGCATCCAATATGGCAAGCTCTCAGAGTGATGGAAATTTTGCTAATGACTACATTGTCCTGGAGGAAATCGAGTGTATTCCACTATTTAGGCACACTTCAGACCAGCTAAAAGAAGTCTTTGTAGTGCAGAGCGAGGTGGAGGAAGAAGTTCCCTGAAGCATCCTTGGCGAGGCATTTCTAAGCCAAGACCATGTACATAACACAACTATGCTAGAGCACTTCATCTGTATAATCATCAGGACTTCTGGCCATCGGGACTTGGGCTTGAGAGCACTGGAGCACCTGGTGAAACCTGAATTCCGTCATCACGTCAAGGTGGAAATTAATGGGCTCATCTATTATCCCCAAACTAGCTTAATAGCTAACACTATCTACATTGTGTCTTCTATTCAAGATGATACCCTGGAGGAGGTCGTGGCTTTGCTGCGCATAGGAGTGGTGAGGAACAATATGGGATTGTTCGTGCAATTTCTCCAATCACATGAAAATGTGTTGTCACCAACCCAAATCGAATGTTTGTATATTGTCACTAAGGGCTTCTGTGTCCTGATGTTTGCTTTGTGCACCTAAAATGAAATGTCTCTTTCTTTTGTCTCTTTTTATGTCTACCACCTAAATTTTGTAATCAAACCAAGTGGTTTTTGGCTATGCCAATAAAATGTAAAAACATTAACATATATAAATAAAATATCTCTTTTTGGTACTACTTGTGTCTTTAAATGTATGGATTCATTTGTTTCCTATTCATATCATGCTTGGAAAATTTTGGTTTCCCATTTTGTATAATGCATTAGTTAAGTAATCAGATTGGCTATAATTGGGTTAACCACTAAAACTCTTCTTAGGTAGAAAAATTAGTGGTTCACAGAACCTAATAAAACCCCACCCAGGTTCGAGAGAATCTAAAGAATGTCACCTGAGGCATAACTTGCAAATGAAGTTTCTAAATTTTGACACATGACCCATCAATCAGTTTTCCAATATTCATACATCCACCTTTAGAGAAAAGGGAAAGTTCAAACATGGTGAGAAAACACCGTCCGATGAAGGACAAATAGTATAGGTGATAAAACAAGAGGTTCGACAAACAAACAAAAACCCTACCCAAGTTCGAGAGGAATAACAAAAGGTCGTCAGAACATAAATTGGGTATAGGACTTGGGCAGAAAGAAAGATAGCATCCAGAATAGAAGTTAAGGAAAACTTTATGGGTAACACCAGGCTATATGAAATTTTTTCCCATAGAAACAAGTGTAAAAAAGATATGGGTTTGATAAAATTGATTTTTTTTTAGTCTTCTTTTCATATTGATGAGTGTGATACACCCAAGGACATATGGGATAAGTTGCATAACCTATTTGATCAGGTTAGGGAGTTTTGTTCCTTGCAACTAGAGGCAAAATTAACTTCTCTTTCCCCTAATGCATTCCCTTTCATTGATGATTTCCTAGTAAAGTTCAAATTTGTGAGGTGACAATTGGTGGGATGTGGAAGAGAAAAACTGATAAGGAGTCCATTTTCCTAATTTTGTTTAAGCTTAGAGGCCTCTTTGCATTATTTTCTTCTACCTTCTACTCTACCATGTATGCCTTGGGAAATGCATTCCAAATGCCTTCTTTTGATACTTTTTATGACCAATTGATGAGGGAGCAAACCAAACTTGCCTAGTTAGAGGGGGTCTCTATGAATCATGCATTAGTTGCACAAGGGTCTTAGAGTAAATGGAAGAAGAAACCTAAGCCTAAGACAAAGTCCCATGAATCCTCCACCTCTTCAAAAGAGGACAATCCTAAGAAGGAGAAGTTCAATTGTGTGTATTGTTAGAAGAAAGGGCATGATGAACATTATTTTTATATAAAGAAGATTGATGAGCTTTCACATCTTCTTCGGAAGAACAATATTTCATTTCCCTCATCTGTGACTCCTTCTACAACCTCTCCATCTCCATCTGCATCTTCATCTGCATCATCATCCAAACCTACACAGTCAGGGAATGCAGGATTTGCAAGTGGTAAAGAAGATAAACTCTACATGGGTAAAGGACATGCCTTGGTGACTTTTGTAGTTCATTTTGGTCATGATATCTATGGTTTTTGGATTCAAGAGCATCTCACCACATGGTTTTTTCTCCCTATCCTTTTTTGGGTCTTCATCCTACTGATACTTCCAAGATTTTGTTGGGAGATAGTAAGATTTTGGATGTTGCAGGGGTAGGCAATGTTGAGATAAGTGATGGTTGTTTTAGATATGTATTGTTCATTACCAATTTGCATACAAATCTACTATCCATCTATTAGATCACTCATGGTGAGGTACTGAAGACTATAGAATTCATTGCAGATTTTGTTTTCATTAGAGAGGATGATACTGGAAAAGTTATTGTTGTTGGTAAAGCTGATCATAAGTCTCGCCTCTATGCCTTCTCTCATTTTTTTGATGATGATGATTATGAGCCTTGTACCACTCTTGCTAGTGTTGACAGTAATTCCTTGGGAGAGATTAGTCACTTGAACTTTGGAGTTCTTCATACCCATGTTGATTCTTCTCCTCTTGTTCCTTCAGAGGTTGCTTCTTTAGCACAATAGGATGTTTTTGATGCTTCAGATCTTATTTTATTGGATGAGTATTTGGCAGGCATCTCAGATTTGTTTGTGGAGTCTCATCTTGCAGATTTGGGAGACATACTTGAGGGGATTTCTCTCCTCTTTGATGATAGTTTTAGCATGGTTGTTGATAAATCTAGATTGTCTTTGGAGATTCACATTGATGAGCCCTCACTTGATTTGTCACATTTCTTGGTTATTTTTTATCATGATTATGTGGTGGATTATTTTTAGAGACTTCCTCTTTTCAGTTGGACATGGGGTGGGTTCTTCTAGTGGAATTGTTTCTTCCTAAGGGGAGAGGAGTTGCTTGTAGGCATTAGATCATCTTTTGTTTTCAGGAATATTTCATCAACATTAGACCTTCTTCATTATGGGGGGCATATAATATCCCCTTTTTTCCTTCCTATGGGGGGATCATTTATTATATATACATGATGTATGTAGTCCTTTGGGGGTGTTATTGAATCCTCCATCCATGCATCATTTTTGTTTTTCTTTTCTCTCTTTTGGAGAGTGGTTTTTTCCCATAGGGTTTTTCTCCTTTTCTTCAGTTGTGAGATATTTATTTTTGCATTGTAAATGGGTACCTAACATGGTTGTGTAGTGAGGACCCAAATTGCATCTTCATTTTTGCATAATAATTCTCCCTAAGTTTGCACTTAAGGGGGGTGTTAGTGTATTAAGTTTATCTTAAGGAAAATAACTTCGAGTAGTTTTTTCTCGTAGGGTATTTTTCTCACCGATTTGATATTTCATGGCTTTAAAAAGCATGTACAGTATGTATTTTATATCATCTAAATTCATTCACTTCTAATGAAATAGTTTGTGCTTCTCTCGTGCATTCGTGAAGGTTATTTGTTGCAAATGGTGCTCCTGGGAGGTGGTTGACACCAACAATTTTTATAATGAAAGATACTTTAGGCTCAAACCCTAAGTTTTAATTGTTATATGTAGTTTTTGGACACATTAATTTGTATACCTTTAAGATCCTAAGGATTACATCTCATAGTTCATTATCCTTGCTACCTCTATTATACTTATTTTCATATAGACAATCTATAGTTTAATTATTTTTTTTAAACTTCATTTTTCTATAAAATAGTTTAAAAAATTACACACAAAGCTATCTTGGTTTTAAATTTAATTTGTAGATATTTTAATATTAAATAAATATTACCATATCATATTAGTTACTAAAATCATTTGAGCATGATCTTGTGATTGCTTACTCCTTTCTATATTTTAATGAATAAGTTTCTTACATTACTTTACAAGAAAAATGTGAATTTATTCATATTTAAAAAAAAATGGGTGGAAAAGTCGCCCTCTCTGAAATCCAAACAAATCAAAGATTTAATCAACAATTCTAGTGAGACAGAGATAATAAAACTAAGTAGAAAGAGCTAAACCACTAGCATGGGAAAAATCATAATCATTTAATTTTTTCCCAAAAATTAGTAGGGTCTCGATTATCAAGAATAGGCTTGTAAATAGTAATCACATCTTTATTTTCTTTTTCAACATGAGGTCAAATGTCAAAAATAGGAGAAATTATCAAATCAAGACAAGAAAATTTTCAAGAGTCTAGTCTTCTAAAGGCCCCATAGTCATGAGTATCAAAAGAAGCTAAGCATGGGATAGATTGTTGAGACCAACCATAAGTACTCCAATCATTATCTCTTATTATAGGGGGCTAGGAAGCATGTGACTTAGATTCATGTCTACCTTGGGAATTCTAAATGCATCCATATCAACTTCCTTAGTGAGGGGATTGGCCCCTACTAGAGGTTGAATTTGGTGGCATGCTAACGATTATCCATGTGGCATTGCCCTAATGATCCTAAAACACTTATAAATGAACCACTTAAAGTGTAACTTTACTTTCTTGAACCTAAATCTACATAAGAACATTAGAATGGTCTTAACACATAGTGAGAAGTGAATATAAACAAAAAAAATGAAGAAAGTAATAGATGATGTATCCTAAAAAATACTAGTAATAGTTTTTACACTTGCAAAGTAACTAAAAGTTCTAATTCAATATATCCTAAAAAGTTCTAAGTCAATATCCTAAAACAAACACATGCCATGAAAAAGGTCTAGGTGTAAAATACCTAAACAAATCATGAATCCAATTTCAAATAGTCCAGGTACTTAGAAAAAATTAAAAAGACACTTGAAAGAGTCTTATTGTCCATAGAATGGATAAAGAGGATTAACAATGCTCAATTGAGTTAACCTAGTACTAATAGAAAACCTTGATAGAAGACACACCATGAAAAATGAGTAAGTTTTGTCTTGAGGATAGTGAACCAAAGAGTGTAAAATCTATTGTTCCAAGAGCCAAGAGAAAAACCTCAAAAATTCTTATAAAAAAAAAATCAAAAATCAAAAAACAATGTATGGTGCCAATTTTGGCTTGAAAGGGAGGTTATCTAGTCTAGTTTTCTTGGAAACAAAGATGTTGGCCTACTATTTTGACCTCTCATTTCTCTTTCAATACGAAGCTATTAAGAAAAAAAGAAAAATCATTGTGGTTCTTTATGCTTGATGAAACGATTGAGAAGTGGAATAATCATCATCTTTATTCCTTAAAGCCCATTGCCATTGTTTCATACCAGTATATCTTACATATTCAGTTTACAAATGCTTAGAGTTAACATAAAATATTATATAAAGATTTGATTTGCTTTCAAATTCTCTAAGCTAATCCAATGTTTGATGTAAACTAATAATTCAGTAGAATGTTTATCCTCCTCTTGCTTTTTACCTCCCTAACTTATTCTCCCAAGTTAGGATGTCAATACTAGGAAGTTTTGAGCAAAATAGGATTAAATTTAGTCCCATGCTTTATGTTTGAGCATCCTTCAACTTTATTATTGATTTTTTGTCGTAAAGCTTGTTAAGGGCGGTCACAAAATATTCTTCTTGAAATGAATGGATATTTATAGAATGATCCAAACCATACAACTATCACAAATGATGAAGAAAAATAGAAAACAAAAAAAGGATTGATTGATAAACCATTTCGTGGACAAGATACTTTCCACATAGTTGAATATAATAAAAATAATGGATATTGTTGGACACTACGAACACTGAGAGGGGGGGTGAAACAGTGTTCCACAATATTTGATTTTCAAATCAGATCTTAAACTAACAACAACAATAATTAAACCCTCAATAGAATTCATAGAAGAAAACATGTAAACACATTAAAGAACACCATAACACTAGGATTTTTATGTGGAAACCTGTTAGGGGAAAAACCACGGTGGAGATTAATCCACAAAGTATACACTATTAAAAGTATGATAAAAGGGAATGCAGTTGCATTCAGGCACACTACCTAGAGCTCACTGCCTTACAAAATATATTTGATATTACAAAAATATGTTGAACTGAGAGTATAGCATCTACAAATGCTTGGATTCAATTCCAATTAAGCACACAATCAAATTCCAAATCTTTTATGCAATTCACACTTCTGCTTTGCTCTACTCCTATAGAAACCCTTCTGTAGCATAAACAAAAATCGCTCAACAGATCTTACAAAATTATCCCATATAGTGTTTTTCACTTTTTCGCACACACATGCCTTCTTACAACTTCATCTCACATCTATCATCATGTCAAAATTATTTTCCAATCTCCTTTATATATTCGCTAATAAGAAATTTATTATATGTCGGCTTCAAAACAAAATATAATATTCTTGCTCATGTCGGCTCAAATCACTAATTATAATTGATGCCTACCCTCACAAGTCGGCTATATTATAGAAGGTACCCAAAACAAAATTCCAAACATAAGAAATAGTTAAACACATACTCCTTATACATCTGCAACACATCATATGCAATAGGTTGGCCAGAATGAGAAAATAAATAATAAATCATTCTTCTAAATCTCTTAACTCATACTCTAACTAATGCGACACCACAAAACTTTACAATAGGATAGCATACATGCTAAACAAGCTTCCCTAGGGATGCACACCAAAAAATATTGATCTAGTGAAGTATTTAGAGTAGCTTATCGACTAGATACCCTATACTCCATACTTTCTACCGATAGATTACAGTCTCTTACTTCTCTTGCTGATAGGAGCAACTTCAACACTGCAGACCATACTGTTGACTCCAGTTGCCATCAATGACAACATAAGAAGCCAAAAACAATCTCTAAAAGCCATATGCCAATAGATACATCAGCTTAGTCAATTATCAGCAAGTCTTAAGAAATTTCTTTATGAAAAGTTGAAATTGAAAAAAATTTACTAGGTACATTACAGTTTATAGTGGGACGGATACCTGACCGATTCCTACAGTCTAAAAAAAGAAAAAATATGCATCAAAAATGACTCAACTCACTTACAATAGTTGTTTTGTTTTTGGAAAAGGATAGTACGGTTAAATTGTTCATTGTCTTTCCAACATCAGTGTGGTGCAAATTTTCAATCAAGTAGAAGTGAAACTCCTTTCCAGGTTAGAGATAAAAAGATTATAGAAGAAAATGGCACATCATACAAATGAAATTTTAATATTTAGTATAGTGTTCTACAATTGCACCCACATTTCTAAGTTATTATAAACAATGCAATTATTTACAGTTTATCTTTCATTTCAATTTTTACAATTATGTAATTTGTAGTTCAATAAGTATTCCTGAAAAAATTTCTCACATTCTTGACTAGCACGAAGAATATGCATGTACCCATCATAGGAATTGTTGAAGTTCTGCGTACAAAATTGGAGGAACAAAGAATAAATAAAGCTACACCATCCAATACACTAGTTATTTCAGCCATTTTAAGAGAGTTCTTAAAAATTTAGGCTTCTCTGGCTCATCATAATCATAGGTGAAGTGTTTTGTTAGAGATCTTTGGGAAGATTATATCATGTGAGTTTCATATTATTTTATTTAAAATATCTTTGGAAAGATTATATCATGTGAGTTTCATATTATTTTATTTAAATATTTAAATATCATGGTCAAACAATCAATAGTAATTTTAAATTTTATCTATTTTAAAAAGTGACCACTAATTGTCTTATTTATTGGAAAAAATTGACCTTTTACTATTAAACTTGAGGGAATTTAAAAATAGTCATTTCATAGGCTCTAGATACCAAGTGTGTATTAAAGCTATCAAGACTTGAATGCTTATTAGGTTAGGCAATAAAAAAAAATTACTTGAGTAGGGACATTGAAATAAGATATATCACAAACAATTCTCTTAAAACCCTCATCAATCTAAGCTATAACTATATTGAAGTTGTTTAATACAATAAAGAATGCAAGTGATTTTTCATTGAAATTAGGTTTAAGGAATATGATTCAAGGAATATAAAGTTGATTTTGGTAGTTGCTAGTTTGTTGTCTATTATTTTCACTTGAAATATCACTTTAAATTGTGCATTCTTTGATGTGTTAGAAGTAAAACAACAAATAATTATCTAGTTCCTTTTCATAATTTGACTAGGTTGAATATCTAACTCTACAAATGAATGAACAAAATTAGATCTATAATTTATGGATCTAATTTTTCTTACAAAAATGAACACTTATCCAAAAATCTAAAGAAGAAGACTATATACTTTGTATATCTACAAACTGTAACACTCCAAGATTTCATTCAAAATATTATTGAACAAAAGATGAATGAATATTGTTTGTGATACAAAGGTAGCATTAAAAAATCCATACAAAACTACCACATGCTAAATGTGTCATAACAACATGCAATGACTCACTTGACACACACCAATGCATGGTGCATGTTGACACAAGTGAAATAATTAAAATAAACCATGGAACAAAAACCCATGATTGACATTTAAAATGAGTCATGGAAGAGAGACAAGATTACAAAAAGCACTAGAACACCCTCCTAACATCTTTACTAAATCACCCTCCATTTTTTAGTTCATTTCTTCCAACATAAAAGACAAAACTATCATTTTACTTTTCTAAAAAAACATAGAGATATGATTTTAGCATGACAAATGTAAAATAAGAAGTGAGTAAAATAAAACCTTGTATTCTCATTTTCTCTCCTGCCCATTTCTTTTATACTATCTAATTTACATTTTTTCTTTTATCTTTTTATATTTTTTTATTTGAATTATAGCAATACATTTTAACAAAATTAAATCAATAATTATACATGATAAGCTATATGCTAATTTAATTTTAATTATACCTTTCTAGCAGTTAGGAATTTAAATTAATTAAATTAAATAATATTTTAACAACCATTTATTTAATTTCAAATGAGTAATTAAATACATTTAATTTCTTCTACTAAAATATAACTATTACAGATATCTTAAATGCATCTATCTAAAAAATATCGAGAGATATAAATTTGAAGTTATTTTAAAAAATTATGTTTATTATTAAATATTGCTACTTTGATGTGTAAATGCTTGTCACATTTAAGAAAAAGATAAGATTTTTATTAACACACTCATGCCATTACACTCCATATGTTTGTAGTCATAATTCCTGAAAAAGAAGAAAATTGTTGGCCTTTATGCTTGGGAGATAGAATAACAATTTCTACACTTCTCATTCAAGGAAAACCCTAGAGGTCTATATCTAAGTTATGCCAAGGAGAAAGATATCTTGCAATAGGGTTGTCCTAGGGTCTGATTATAAACTAAAGGGGAGTTCACCACCATGCTAGGTCTTGGAAAGACTAATGAAATGCAAGACCTGATACTTAAACCTAATATGATGCAAGACTTCACTAAATGACCTAAAAATGCATGTAAAATAGAATAGAAAGCTGAGAGATGAAAGATGTGCACCTGGAAACTTGAAAAGGACTAGATGAAGACTTGAAATGCTAAAAATACTGAAAGTAATATCTGATGGGACTCATGCTAGTATGTGCGATTTAGTCCCAGATTAGGATTTCTAGGAAAGAATTGAAATTTGGCAGAGATATGTTTGGAACTCTTAAAATATACAAATTTCCCTATATTAGGACTCATACACCAAAAGTGGCATATCAGTCTAGTTAGGGTTTTCTGGAAATTCAAAGTATGATTTTTCTCTTCAATGTTTGCTTTATTTTTTTCACATGATTTCCATATCTAAATCTCTGATTTGCAACCTATAGATGTCTTTCAATGATCTCCAATGCAAGGTGACATCTTTGACAACTTTGAACACTTGACAACTTTCTCCAAACTTGCTCTTCAATATGTCTTCAACCTAGATTTACAAATCACACACTAAAGAGAGGGGAAAATGTTGTTTTGTTAGTGGAAAGGGGTCTGCCTTGGTCAAACCCCATTTTGGTAACCAAACCTTGAAATGAAATGAAATAAGATGAAGCAATGATGAATGAAAAAAATGTAATGTTGCAACTCACCAAACCCTAGCAATAAAGTGTTGCAAACATGTATGAAATGGTTTCAATGGATGTAGATCTTGACTCTTGCTTGAATGATATGGATCTTGACTTGAATACTTGCTTGAATCATGAAACCCTACATCACAATTGTTAGCTCAAAAGAAAACATGATGCATGATGACATTGGCATGATGCTTAATGCTTGAATAATTCTCTAAATCACTTAATAATCAACCCATGAAGATTCTTGAAGATTCTTGAATGCTCTTGTAAACTCTTGAATACTCTTGTGAACTCAAATTTTCTATAAGGATGATCATTCAACTTGCTAGGTAAAAAATGAGTGAAAAAAACTTGCATTTATACTTGTTTATGCCAAATTTCTAGAAATTACAACACTACAAGCTGAAATTAGATTTAGGAAGATAAAAACCTATGAATAATTTGAATTAAATTTAATTTTGGGCCACACGGGACTCATATGCCATAAGTGGCGTATGAGTCCCATTAGGCTTAACATGGGACACATTTTGAAAAATACTTAAAATGATGTGAAATCAGGATCGAGACCTAAAAACCTAGGTGGGACTCATACGCCCAAGGTGGCACATGTTATAGTAATAAGTTATTATGCTTAATTAATTACATCACATTGATTAATTAATTAAGTCACTTATTCCTCTTTATTACTTAAGCTAAACTTAAGCACATTAATAATTAATTATTAATTATTAAGTTTGCACACTAGGGTTTCATTTAGGGTTTCTTGATCTCCTTCATAAGGATTGATCACTTTGTAATAATAGATTCTCTTAATGCATTTTTACTGAGAGGTTTACAGAGCATATTTTGGTTCTTCATATCTTTTGCATGTGACAGGTATCCATCTTGCATGCAGGTGATCTTGGATTCTAACATGGTATCAGAGCTCCAGACCTACAGCTGCCTGTTCGTGATTTGAAGAAATGGCCTTTCAGTGAGTTTCAAGTGCAAGGGTTTCCACAGGCATCTCTTCTGCAAGATCTGGGGGTAGCTATTTTTTGGGACACAATGGGCTCAAACAGACGTCGCCATCGCATTCGCAGCGTCCCAAAACCCTAGAAACGCCTGTCAAATCGTCCATTTTGGTGCAGTTGATCCGGGAGGCAAAATTTTTTTGTCTGGAGGGCCGTATGGCCTCCCCAGCATGCTCCCCAAGGCACCAAAATTGAGAAAAAAAAAATTAAGTTTTTCGGTCTTCACGCCGGCGCTCCCAGTGCAAAAGAATCCTCACCGGTGGCCATCGGGCGGCCACCAAATCGCCGCCACCGCCGGGCTCCACACCGGTCCGCCGCCGGGCCCTCCGCCAGCCCCGAGGGCTTATTCTCTGCGGCCGTCGGTCATATTGCGGACCAGAGGCTTAGATCCGCCCACGGCCAGCCCCCTCCGCTCCGTGCCGATCGTATGGAGAACCGCAGCCTCTAGCTCCGCTCCAGCCCCGGTCGCCCACAGAACTAGGGGCCGAAAAAATTTTCATTTTGCAGGGGGGCCAATTTTTTACGGCGACGGCCAGATGGCCGTCAATTTTAACCTCGTGAACGGGTGACGTCAGCATGACGTCATCGGCCGTACGGCCTCTTTGCCCTCCTAACCCTAGTTTTTTCTAAAAGAGTAGTTTTTTTCTTTTGGCCATAACTTGGGCATACGGTATCAAAATCGGGCAAACGAGATATCGCCAGAAAGCTGGTTCTAAGCACATTCCAGTAATGCTATTTATTTTTCAGTATTTTACTGTTTTACTAAATTTATTTCTGTTTGAAGTCAGATGTTGTTTTTGGACTTTTGAGCTCATAACTTTTTGCCACGATCTCTAATTTTCGCCTCGTTTGCGGCATTGGAAAGGTATTAAGGAGCTCTATATTGTTGTCCATGCACTTTTTCTGTATCTATCCCAGGTTTATCAATTAGTCTAGATTTGGCCCGATGGGTTGTTTGGCGATTACTTGGATGTTTTGGCAGTTGGGAGAGTGCATCTTGCATCTTTGCACTTCATTTTCAGTAATACATCATTCAATAATTGCTTGCTGCTTCATAGATTCCAGAGTTGTTCCCGTTTGGAGTTTTCGAGTGTTTTGTGGCATCGGGTCTTCTGTTGCTTTATCATGATTCCTTGAGTCAATCAGTGACTCTCATCCGGTTTCAGTAGTATATAGAAGAATATTTCCTTTCTTGCCTATATCAAGTTCTAGTGTTACTCTACAGAGTTCTTCCAGTGCTTCTTTGCAGCATGTTATCACATTGTAAGGGGGGTTTTGTCCCACTGGGTTTTTCCTTCTCTTGCTCATTCTTACATTTGTAAATGGGTACCTGATCAGGCCTAGTTGTCGGGACCCATCTTTTCTTTCATGCATCTAATTCTAGTGTTTTAGCTTCTTCCTAAGTTCATCTTAAGGGGGGGTGTTAGAGTAATAAGTTATTATGCTTAATTAATTACATCACATTGATTAATTAATTAAGTCACTTATTCCTCTTTATTACTTAAGCTAAACTTAGGCACATTAATAATTAATTATTAATTATTAAGTGTGCACACTAGGGTTTCATTTAGGGTTTCTTGATCTCCTTCATAAGGATTGATCACTTTGTAATAATAGATTCTCTTTAATTCCTAATTTATAGGATCTTATCTTTATCTTATCGAGCTATCTTTTTGCTCAAGATAAGATTTGGTTGTTGCATGCTTTCCTTTTATAAGCAAGCCTCATCTTGTACATTTGTATCAATTCAATCATTAATTAATCTTGCATATTGATAGAAAGCATTCTTGCCATTATTTCTCTCTTGTGGAAGTATATTGATCTAGCAATAGATTTCTGGAAATCTAACAGCACATGAGTCCCAGATCACCAAATTTAGGCCACACAACCTAACAACACTTGATTATGATCGGATGTTGATTTATGTCAAGATTATCCTCAGAAAAATGGATTAATTAAGTCTTGTGGGTACAAAATAAGGCCAAATAAGGCATAAATAAGTTCAATTATTTATGAAAACCATAGAAAAGTGTGAAAGTGTGGTACAACACTTTACAACACCTTAAATAAGGTTCATTTAAGTTTATTTAGCTCACAAGGGCCCAAGACCTAATGTGAAAGTGTCAAACACATTGCAACACTAAATCAAGGCAACATTATGCTTAATTTAACAAGGAGGGCCCCTAAAAAAAAGGAAAAGTAGAGGGATACTTTTTCTATTGCCACATTTATCCCCTACTTTAGTGAGAGGAGGAACTTGCTTCAAACTCACACTAAAGTAGACAAAATTCACATCAAGAGGGGTACAAGTGCTCCAATGTCAGTAAGATAGGATGACAATAATCAAGAGGGGTGATCAAGCCCCTAGGATCAAGAACCCATGGCAAACCAACATAGACACCAAATAAAACTCATGAAAATTATATAAATAGCATCATCAAGGCACAAGAATACACTGCAAAAGACAAAGAGAAAAGAAAAACAAAACAAAAGGGGTAGATGGATCAAGCTTCAACCATTTGTCTAGCACAATGTGGATCAGATCTAGGTTGTTTGTCCAAAAAATCCATGCTCACTATGAGGCAATAAAACTATAGGTTGTCTGCTAGGTGAGTAATCCAAGAGGGTGATACAAATACACACGTAGCTAGTATGTGCTAACAACACACATGCAAGTGGCTATGGGAAATTCATGCCTTGGATGGGCTTCCCATCTAACCATACCAAAGTTACACCTCCTGATAACTTTGATAAGGTGCCACACAATAATGAACTTTGAGCTTCATGAGGCAAGCAAATCTTCATATGCTTGGAACTCATGAACAAACAAGATGGCTTCGCAGGCATGCAATGTGTATTATGCAAGGTGGCCATATAACTAAAATTTTAAATGCCAAAAATAATGTAAAGAACATTTAGAGGAGGCTTTCTTAGTTTATGTGAGGTCTTAAACTTAGGGAACATTGTGCCTAATGTCTCCAAGAGAGGAAAAAATGAAGAATAGAAGATTCACAACTTAGGGGATGTAGTGTGTCACATCAAGCCATTAAGAGGAATGTAATATGCAAAGAGAGATCACGCTCTTGAGGGATATCACACCCAATGTCACCACAAAGAAAAAGATGCATTGCATAAAGTAAGAATACTACACCATGAAACATGAGAAATGAAAAATAATAATACCAATGTATGCCCCCACTTTAAAGAAATTGCTAAACACCATGTTGTGAGAAATTACTTTAAAGTAGCAAATGATAAATGCTAACAATAAAGAGGATATGAGAGCTAACTTGGAAATCCCTATTCCAATTCATATGTTTCCAAATAAAGATAAATCATGAACAAGGAAAAGAGATAGGTTTCCCCCAAAATGAAACTCCAAACACACATAAGGGATCTATGGATTTGGGGTTAGTATGTTCTTCCTACAATGTTTCTAGAGCTCGAAACTATCATCATTCCCCAAATACTCATAGAACTGGAAGAATAACACAAAGAGATTGAAAACAAGGAAAAATTCTTTTGGGTCAACATGGAAGAAACATGACTATCTCCACGCCTTGTGTCATCTCCAAAAGGAAAACACAAGACAAATGAAAAATTAAAAAAAAAAGCTTTTGGGTCGACATGGAAGAGACAGGAATGTCTCAACATCTTGCATCATCCCCAAATGGAAAACAAAGGAGAAATGAAAATGATAAAGGAAAAGCTAAAATATTTATGACATAGAGAAGAATGTAGGTACAAATAGAAGAATGTCACAAAGAGATAGATACATCAAACAAAACATTATGGGGGATCATATTACACACATGCAATCACACAAAAGAAAAATAATGTGAAGGAATAATAAGGCACATGCAAGTCAACCTATGAGTAGGTCGTCTGCATCCTAATCATGTTCATTGTATACTGAGGGTGAACAACTAGCCAAAGGGACAATAGCAAGTGTCAAACTAGGGCCATCACCAGGTTCAACACTCTTCTTAGGCTAATTATCATTTAATCTCATAGAAGAGGAAATAAATGTATTTAACTCATTATGCACTTGGTCATCAACCTTTGCAATCTCATCATCATCATCCAAGTTAATCACAATAGGAGGTTGAATGATAATTAATACATTTTTGTTTCGGAAAAGGGGGAGACTCGTCATGAATTTCCTTAGTCAAGTTTGGATCTTGATTTTCTTTGTTTATTTCTTCATTTAACTTTCAAGCAAGGGCACGATGTCTATGCCTATGCTCTCTAGCACCTCTTTTTCTCTTAGTTTGATTTTTAATTTGCATTTTTGTAGGAGCAGGATGATCAACCATAGATTTATTTTCTTCCCTAAGGGGAGGAATGGAAGGAACCATGGAAGGTTTTTCAACCACTTTCTCTTTAACCTTGTAGATTTTTTTTATTCTAGGAGGCGTGACAAGATTGCTTTCATTATCTCTTGGTCTTTTGTAAGGAATAGGCAAAGGTTTTGTTTTATATTGATCTTGTTTGTTTGGAATGTCTTTAGGTCCAATAATGGTTTCATCAAGGATGGTAGGCTCAGTCATGGGCAGCTAGGCATGTTTTGGAGGGATAATTTTGCTATGCATTTTTCCTAAAAAAATTTGTAGGATTTGAATAATAAGTCTTCACGAGGTTTAATAGGTTCCATAGGCTTGGGCTAGAAGAAGTCTAAGGAAAAAAATTCACGAGAAGAAAAGGGTTAAAGCCACTATGACGCATAGTGAAAATTTCATTTTCAGAGGGAAACTTTAATCATTTATGCACAACCGACGAGGCCACTTCCATGGAGCATAGCCATGAGTGACCAAGCTTCACATGGAATTGATCCGACCTCGAAATGATGGAGAATGAGACATTTAGTATTTTCAGTTCTACTTTTAAAGGTAAGGTGATTGATCCCATCATAAGGAAAGTGAAACCATTATGCACATCTTTATCCATTTATTTCGGTTTGTCATATATTTCTTGATGGAGCTCATGCAGAAGTAAGAATTCATCTGTGATCACATTCTCTCCATAGTCAAGATCTATTAATATCCCATTAGTGGGCTTATCTTAGATGCGGTCAGCAATGTAAAGAGGATCATCAGGTGCATGTTTAAGTATATCTTTAGAGGAGAAATAAATTTCAAGATGCCTTTTAGCTCGGACCTTACGATGTTGAGTTTCGACCAATGCAACCAAACCATCAATAGAATTTTTTTCTTGTTGATCAGTATCCATATGACTTTGTTGGATTGTATCTATGTTCTTATCATCCATGTCAACATTCATCACATCATTCTTTGTAGTTCACTAGATTTTATAAAATGAAATATTATGTTTCAGCATGGGGTTGGTAAAGATTTGCATATTTTGGTTTGGAGGGGCAACGGACTAATTTCCTTGATCATTAACACCTCCAATGGAAATCCGACCGGAATCAATGAGTTCTTGCACAAGATGTTTAAGATGCCTACAATGTTTCGTATCATGTCCATTTTGTCGATGATAATGGCAATAAGCATTTGATCTAAAGTTTGGAGGTAGAAGCTTATTTGGATTGGGTTTTTTAATGGGAGGCAAGGTGATCATTTGTTGTTCTAAAATTTGTCACATTGTATTATGGAGGGTGTCGGTTAGGGGAATGAATTGTCCTTTTAGGTCCCCATAGTTAAAGGGTATCATCGCTTTTACAGCAGCTACCTGGTTATCAACATGTTGAGTTGTTTTTTGAGGGTGATTTAGTTGAAGGAAACCTTTATTCTACTTCCTAAAAGGTTGGTAATTTTTTTGGTTTGTGGATTCAGACTTCTCAATTCGACTAGAGGTGGATTTTGCATCATGACTACTAACCGAGTTTTGAAAATCAAGGAGCATAGTACATAAGTGCATGAAGGAGGGTAATTTCATCATGGTAAGCTTATCTTGTATCTTACTTTGAAAATTATCTATGAACATATTTTGAAGGTGAGAGTCAAGAACCTTTACATCGATTTGGGAATAAAGCAATTAATAGCGTGAAATAAAGTCAATAATATTTTCCTCTTCTTTTTTCTTACATCTTGTCAAATCGGCCAAGGTCATCTTAGGAGTCATATACACTTGGAAATAGTTGATAAATGCCTCAACAATTTCATTGAATGAACGAATTAAGTTGTTCGGTAATGAGGAGAACCATTCTAAGGTAGTATCCTTCAAGGATCTAGGGAAAATTTTAGCCAAGAGTTTTTCATCAAGAATAAAGTCACTACATAAGGTCGTGTAAGCGGAAACATGGTTAGAAGTATCTCCATTCCCCCCATATTTCTTGAATATAGGCACCTCTACACCTTTTTCCATCGGTGTTCACAATATCTCTGAGGATAAGGGACTAATTTTGACATAATATGTGGGTGGGCCATTTTGATTTTGTTTGATAGTAGAGATTTTTTTTTAAGGGATAAAATGGTTTGGAAAAGTTGGTTTATGAGAGGGTCATTGATTGTATTGTGAGATGGAGGTGAATATGGTGGAGGTTTGTATGTGTTTGAGGGACCAGTTAATGGAATTTTTATGGGTGGTAAGGTGGTAGGAGATATGACGTGCAATGCCACAGAGGTACTTGGGATACTAGCAGAAACACCCAAGGAAGGGATCACATTACTAGTCGATTTCATTGTTGTAACTTGAGGGTTGGTATAGGTAGGAATAGAGGAAATTATTGTAGGAGGATAAATTTGAATTCCTCTTTGACTTGTAATATTGTTTGTAGGTAAAGGAAATCTAGTGCTTGAGGTAACACATGGTCCAAAAATCTGAATTATGTTGTGCATAAGATCAAATCCTTCAGTTTCAATCATGCGATGTATGTTATCTATGGTAGGGATAGCAATGGTTGAAATGTCTTCAGTACTTATTTGATTTTGTAGGTTTTCTAAGTCTTCATGGATTTGGATTATGTTTTCTTTTGGAACACTAGCAACCAATGTTTCAACATGTGTCACATTACTTGAAGGAAAAGAGTCGTTAAGGGTATGGTCCATACCTAGTCAAATAGTATCAACACTAGTAGTGAAAGAGCTAGATAACCCAAGATCCACGATGACTATACTATCACGGGATGACATGAGTCTTGAACTTTGTCTCACTATAGTATTAGCAATATGACACCAAGTAGAAAAGATCATGTAAGGGATACTAAATGCAAGATGAATGCAAATACAATTTAAGCTAAATGCAATGAAATGAATATAATAGAAATTCTGTAAATTGAAATAGAAAGTTATCAACAACAAACGAAATCTTAGAAACAAGATTTTGAATTCTAGAAAATGCAATTTAAAATCTACACTGGGATTAAATTTCCTAGAGGGGCATATGAGTCCCAGTGAGGGTTTTTTTCAAAAAATTCTAAAAAAATTAAGTAATTTTTATACTTTTTATTTTAGATGATGTCTACACTAAGTGCAAATGTAGATTTTAAGTCAATTTCAATGATGCAAGAGACAAAAATGAAATCTATATGCACTTCCACTAATGCAATACTTAGAAACCCTAGATGGAAATTAAATAATGCAAACCTTAATGTAATGTTAATGTAAGCTAGATCTAGGATGATAATGCACTCCAAATTAGAATTATGATGTTCCAAATGTAGGTTCACCAAAATGAAAATAATAAAATTGTTGGCTTCTATGCTTGGGAGATATAATAACAATCTTTTGCACTTCTCATTCAAGTAAAACCCTAGAGATCTCTATCTAAGGTACACAAAGGAGAAAGAGATCTTGCAATAGGGATGTCCTAGGGTCTTATTATAAACTAAAGAGGGGTTCACCACCAAGGTAGGGCTTGGAAAGACTAATGAAATGAAAGACCTAATGCTTAAACGTAATATGATGCAAGACTTCACTAAATGACCTAAAAATGCATGTAAAATAGAATAGAAAGCTGAGAGATGAAAGGTGTGCACCTAGAAACCTGAAGAGGACTAGATGAAGACTTGAAATGCTAAAAACACTGAAATTAATGCCTATTCAGACTCATATGCTTGTCTAGGCAGTTTAGTCCCATATTAGGGTTTCTGGGAAGGAACTGAAATCTGGCAGAGATATGTCTTGAACTCTTGAAATCTGTAAATTTCCCTATACTAGGACTTATATGCCAGAAGTGGCGTATCAGTCCAATTAGGATTTTCTAGAAATTCAGTCTGATTCTACTCTTCAATGTCTACTCTATCCTTTTCACCTAATTTATGGATTTGAATCTATGATTTGCAACCTGTAGATGTCTTTCAATGATCTCCAATGCAAGGTGACAACTTTGACAGCTTTGAACACTTGACAACTTTCTCCAAAATTTCTCTTCAAAATATCTTCAACCTAGATCTACAAATCACACACTAAATAGAGGGGAAACAGTTGTTTTGTTAGTGGAAATGGTATTTCCTTGTTCAAACCTCGTTTTGGTAACCAAACCTTGAAATGAAATGAAATAAGATGAAGCAATGATGAATGAACAAAATGTAATGTTGCAACTCACCAAACCATAGCAATAAAGTGTTGCAAACATGTATGAAATGGCTCCAATGGATGTAGATCTTAACTCTTGCTTGAATGATATGGATCTTGACTTGAATACTTACTTCAATCATGAAACCCTACATCACAATTGTTAGATCAAAAACAAACATGATGCATGATGACTTTGACATGATGCTTGATGCTTGAATAATGCTCTAAATCACTTGATAATCAACCCTTGAAGATTCTTGAATGCTCTTGTAAACTCTTGAATGCTCTTGTGAACTCAAATTTTCTATAAGGATGCTCATTCAGCTTGCTAGGTAGAAAATGAGTGAAAGAAACTTATATTTATACTTGTTTATGCCAAATTTCTCGAAATTGCAACACTACATGCCAACATCAAATCTAGGAAGATAAAATCCCACCAAGAATTTGAATTAAATTTAATTTTGGGCCACATAGGACTCATACGCCAAAAGTGGCGGAAGGCTTAACTATGGGACACATTTTCAAAAATGCTTAGAATGATGTGAAATTAGGATTGGGACCCAAAAACCTAGGTGTGACTCATACATCTAAGGTGGGGTATGAGTCCTAGATCACCAAATCTGGGCCACACAACCCAAAACACCTAAATTATGATTGGATTTTGATTTATGTTGGGATTATCCTCAAAAAAATGCATTAATTAAGGCTTGTGGGTGCAAAATAAGGTCAAATAAGGCATAAAGAATCCCAATTATTTCTGAAAACCCTAGAAAAGTGTGAAAGTGTGGTTTAACACTTTACAACACCTTAAATAAGGTTCAATTAAGTTTATTTAGCTCACAAGGGCCCAAGACCTAATGTGAAATTGTCAAACATATTGCAACACTAAATCAAGGCAACATTATGCTTAATTTAACAAGGAGGGCCTAAACAAATAAGGAAAAGTAGAGGGGTACTTTTTCCATTGCCACAATTCCTCTTGGCTTTAATAATGCAAAAAAAATTATCTTACTAAGGTATAAATATTATATTTTTCATGCATTCCTAAATATTCTACAAACACATAAAGCATGTATTTCAAAGTAACCTTAAATGTAATGCAAAAGATAAATTAAATGCATGCAAATGACTCAAGCATACTTTGTGGATTTTTATAATTTCTAGATTATATAATTAGCATTGATTCATATCCAAGTTAAAAAATGGATTCACAAGGATAAGAAGAGTGAGATGGCTAATTGGAATGTATATCAACTTCTCCACATAGCAACCACTGGTCTAACACCTATAATTTTTCTACACACTTAGGTCAAACATCAAGCATAATTTATCCACATGATATTTGTTTAACCAAGATAATCTATCCAACATAGTTTGAATCATAACATAATATCAAATCATCACATCTATTATAAATAACCTACAAATAGCATGATCTAGGAAATAAAATATATAATCAATAATAACACATAAAATTGAAAAACTAAAATAATCAACCAAAATAGGCACATCATATGCATCCCATAATGTATTGTAAAAAATAAAATTCAAATATAGAACAACATCAAAAATTCCCACCCAACCCAACGAGTCTGGGGCTTGGAAAGGGTGGGAGCGAGTAGTCGAGACCCTCCCCCTCTCCTGCTCGACCAACCCTGGCCCCCTATCATTATAGAGTAGGGAAACTAAACTAAACTATATGAAATCCCCCCTCCCCTACCTCCCACCTGGCCTACTTAATTTCTTCTTCATATTTTTCTTTCTTTTTTTCTTGACCCTATTTTTTTATAATTTTTTCTTTCTTTTTTCCTTTACCCTTTTTTCAATAACTTTTTTATTTATTTTTCTTGGACCTTTTTTTTGATAAACAAGTTGAAAAATGCAATATATTTACCCTTTCATTAATCAAGTGGATCAATTTATCCAAATATGGGAGGCTAATTTTAGAGCTTACGAGAAACAATTAGTACTGAGCGAGTACAAGAGATAGCCTTGCTTCTTCCCCATGACTTCATAGTTTCTCATTTCTGATCTTCTTAGAGATAAAGACCTTTGAATGCTCGTATAGGGAACTACACAACTATAGTTTCAACTTTTCTTGTTCCCCTTCTTTGGGGTGCATTTGGGTTGCACAGATTGTAGGTGATGACTACACCACCACTTCTTCATGTTCAAGTGGGCATAGAGAACTTGATTGATAAAAAAAAAATTATCCCTCTTGCTTCCTCTTGCTCCCTCTTTGTTACACCCCAATTGTATAGTTACTATTTACTATTACTACATAGGGTAAAAATGGATGTAATGTGAATTCTAGAGATGAATAAAATATGCTTGTACCTTGTTATCAATATGAATGTTATCACATTTGATGATTATCTCATTTGATGTTACTTCAGTTGATGTTATTCATGGTGAAATACTACATTTATGTGAATGAAAGGTTATTGAATTATAATTATTCTAACTTTGGAGATGTTTATGTATATTGAATATGTTATGAACAATTGACTATCATGAGCATGTGTTAGTGGATGCAGGTATGTGTTCCATTCCTCCAAGTGAAGGGGAAGTATCAATTTGGAGAAGATCTTGGTTGGGTAACCGATAAAATTAAACTATTTGAGCATACACACACCACATTAGAGTGATTGAATTGAGTCAATCTATGGGTAATAGGTAAGTTATCCTTGGCTAGTATGTTTGCATTAGGAGTCTTGTTGATGAGGGCGCAACCCGAGACCCAGAAAATAACCCACAAACAAGAGAATAATTTATTATTCAGAAAATGGAGCTTCTTACATGCAGAGGATCTCAAATCCCCAAGTTCTACAACACATGCAAGCTACAGAAAGCTATAGAATAACCCTTTCACAATATGTGAGCTTGTCCCCAAAAAGTTACCCAAAAATTAGAAAACCCACCCATAAATAGAGCTCCTCATTGGTTTGGAGCCAAAACAGCATTCAAATTGAGTTTAGGCGGTTTGGCGCCGAAAATTTACAACATGAAGTTCAAATTTCAAAAGAGCATTTGCAATGGTATCTTCTAGCAAGTGCGCCAACTTCCCGGGGCCATAACTTTTGATCCGGGGCTCCGATTCGCGAACCGTTTGAACCATTGGAAAGGTCTCGAAGTCAAGAACGCGCTCAAAATTGGATATGCCAATTTTGGAAAGTTTCAGGGCCAACCCAGGAGCTCTAAGTGCCTCAAATCCCACTCGAAATATGTTTAGGTGCAAATCTAGGAAACTAAAACTGCAATATCTTTCCACCCAGGAATAGAAAATAAAAACCATAAATTGGGAATTTCATTATGATGAAATGGGAATCCAAAAATGTAAAAACATCTAAAAACTAAGAAACTTGAAATTTAACTATTTTTGGGTGATGCAAGATTGCCCTTACACCACTAGAAATTTAACTATTTTTAGGTGATGCAAGATTGCCCTTACACCACTGGATGCTCCTGCATCAGACACCCAGGGTAATTTGAGAAGTGACCCTGTCACGTCTTAGATGGTGGAGGAAAAACCTAAACAGTCAACCTCTTCCTTAGGCAACCAGGATGAATCTTCAACAGGCCTTCCTTTCCATTTCACCAGATATTCTTCATACTACTTGTTCCCAGTACTCCTTCCCACACAACTATCTAGGATTTCTTCAATCTCCTCCTTTTCTAAAGTAGGTGTTGGAATCCCACATTGTTCCATCGTTGGTACTTCCTCTATGCCACCTTCATGATACTCTGTCAAATCTGAAATGTTGTACACAGGGGAAATGTTGAATCCATCCGGCAACTCTACCTCATATGCATTCCCTGAATCATGCCTCTTCAAAATTTTATAGGGACCGAACTTCTTCATCTTTAATTTGTTATATGTTCCCACTGGAAACCTTTCTTTCCTCAAGTGGACCATCACTTCATCACCAATCTGAAACTCCTTATACCTCCTCTTTTGATCTGCCTTAGAATTATACTACATATTCATCTTGTTAATATGTTCTCTTACCTTCTCATGTATATCCTTAATGTGTT